>JBAMJV010002561.1:0-104778 GCA_037951105.1 Echinarachnius parma | reverse complement strand
GAAGGTAAATCTCATTAAAACGCCGCCTAAAAATAGACAACCCGTGTTGTTATTTGTATTTGTAAGGGGCTGTGTTTGATATGGGGCGTATAACAGATGGTCCCACCCCCACAATTGAAGCCCCTGTCCCCGTTGTTAGTGAACATTCAAACAGATGAATCGACTCAAAGGAAAGAACATGAATGGGACCATTTGTAATTAAGGTATATAAAGATATATTAAATGCAGTTAATCACAGTTGCTTTCAATGTAGGCCTACATGTATGTACTTTTAACGTTCTTGCCCCCCCACCCCCCCCCCCCCCCCCCCGTGTGTCAGGTAAACGTTTTGCCACCCTACACCTCTCTGGCGGCTTAGATGTCCTTTAAAGTGTTCATTGATTTAATATAATGGTTTCCCTGTTAATCGGTTTAAAGACTCATGAAAGAAGGTAAATGTAGGTGTTTGTATCGGTATAAGCTTTGTTTGTACGACACAAATTCTTATTTTTTATATGCAGACCTTAAATTCGACGCTGCCACTACAACCTGCCCCTTCGATATATATGCCATTAACATTGTAAGATCATTCATCCCCTGAACAAAAGCTAGATCTGCATACATCAGAGAGCTTGACAACAGGCAATGCTTGTCTGACCTTTCATAGAAAGCATGTTTGATGAAGCAAGAACGAATACATAATTATGTTATTTCAAACTCAACAAATATCACTAAATAGTTTGGGGGTGGGGGTCTTTTTTTGTGTACATTATTTTGCGAGGTTTAGTTCAATGTTCATATTTATATGTTGATTATATCTAAATTATATGTTAAATTTTATTCATAATTTCTGCGTTTTTATCTCCTTTTTGTGTACAATTATTTTGCGAATTTAGTTCAATGTTCATATTTATATGTTGATTATATCTAAATTATGTTAAATTTATTCATAATTTCTGGGTTTTTTTTTTCTCCTTCTTTTCACGTTTCTTTTATTTCATTTGTCTGTAATTTATTTTGATGTCTTATTTTTTTCATAAATCTTGTTTTTCATAATAATTTTTTTTCTTTTTTCGATCATAATTATGTAACATGCATTATTTGTATGTCAATGTTGCACTGAGTAGTCTGGAAGCCCCTCGATGTGTATAAAACGGTCGGACAAGCATTGCCTGTTTGTCAAGCGCTCTGATGTGTGCAGAAATAGCCTTTGTTCAGGGGATGAATGATAAGGGGCAGGTTGTCAGTGGCAAACGTTGAATTTAAGGTCTGCATAGAAAAATAAGAATTTGTGTCGTTTTATACAAACAAAGCTTATACCGATACAAACACCTACAATTACCGTCTTTCATGAGTCTTTAAACCGATTAACAGGAAAACCATTATATTAAATCAATGAACACTGAGACATCTAAGCCGCCAGAGAGGTTTTTGGGTGGCAAACGTTTACCTGACACACGGGGGGGGGGGGGGGGGGGGGTGGGGGGGGTCAAGAAACGCTAAAAGTACATACACGTAGGCCTACCCTACATTGAAAGCAACTGTGATTAACTGCATTAAAGATATCTTTATATACCTTATTACAAATGGTCCTCAATTTTTGGGGGTAGGACCCCCCTGTATACGCCCCATATCAAACACAGCCCCATACATATAACAACACAGTGGTTGTCTATTTTTAGGCGGCGTTTTTTAATGAGATTCACCTTCTTTGTTATTCTCATGAATATTCATCACCATTATTTGCATTCTTGATTAACGTCTCCCCTTTCGGACTCTTGAGAGCGCTCTTTAAAAGCAAGATACGTATAGGTGTTTGACGACGGTGTTCTACGGTAGGGCACTATAAGAACGCAAACACCTACGATCGTTAATTTCATCAACATCATCGACAAAATGTCATTTTTATTTTTTGGATTGGGTAGAACTTTCTTTTTCATACAAAATGATACCATGAGCATTGATTTTGGGTAAGGCGTTTGGACCATTTTTCTGAGGCAATGTCGTTTCCTACATTGGCTACTTTTTCGTCTCCAGCGATCCTCGGAACACTGAGACATTCTCACCCCACGGCCTGCCGTAGAATTAGCTGTACAGAAGAACCGCATGACTGCTCTCCCTTTGATAAGGAAGACAATGTGAGGTAATCGATTACGCAACATCATGTGTATTGGCAAATTCAAATGATTTTCAGCTTATAGCCCGGTCACATATCAACGGATTGCGCAAACGGATGTCAAACGGAGAGCTTAATTTTCCATCCGTTCTATACGTTTCTTGTCCGTTCCTTGTCACGTTCACTGTCACGTTTTGTTGCGTTCACCCCGTTTTACTTTGGCCTGCTATGCTTCTCATCCGCACCGTGACTGCCGTGGCAAATCTTTTGACAGTTTAAAAATCTGGCCCGGCATCCACGGCAATCGCGGCCTGTCACGTTTGCCCATTCCGTCCCCCCGCGTTGTCTCACGTCCATCCCGTTTTGTCCACGCTGACCTGAAACGGGGCTGCCGTGGCCGCCAGGAACATGGTGTAAACGCACCATCAGTGGGGGGAAGGGGCTCTTCCCCCCACGGCCCGTCACGGATACCGTGGTAGACCGTGATAGACCGTGAGAAAACTTGACAAGACCTAACAAAACTTGAATACAGAGGAAAATTTTTGTCAAAATCTCACGGCGGACTACGTTTTTGGCAAACGGGGCTGCCGTGGCCGCCGGGGACATGGTGTAAACCTCGCATTACATCACCCATACCACGCATCAACTGTCGATCATGCCTTTTCCCCACCAAGCACCGTTAATGACAATAAACCACCTTCTTCCGCCCCCCCCCCCCCTTCCATACCACTGTTGAACAGCGCGATGTTGTGTAATCGATTACCCCGTACGGTATGGCTCACATTGTCTTCCTTATCAAAGGGAGAGCAGTCATGCGGTTCTTCTGTACAGCTAATTCTTGATTATTTTGATTTGATTGAAATTAAGAATGCTGGAAAACAATGTTTGTCGGATTGGCAGGTAGATGATGTAGAGTAAAATATTGTAACTATTATTTGTTTTGTTAAAGCATACTATTTATTCCTCTAGAATCTATAAAAGGTGTCCTTCCTTCGGTACGATTTATTTATTTATTTATTTTTAATATGAAGAAGAAGAAAAAAGGCAGCTATTAAAATAGGTATAATTAGGGGTTCACTTACAAAAATGAGAACCACATAAAGTAAATGTAAATTGATAATTATATTTAATCATATCATTAATTGTATTTTGTTTGGATTATAGAGAGCTCGCTAGTTGTTATTAGGGTTTCGGGATTTCTGTTAAGTTGAATGTGACTGCTTTGTTTAATCAATTGTTTTTTTAGGATGAAATCATTATGAGCAGATAATAGGAAAGGGGTGCTTGATGTATGGAGTGAGCGATTGTATGTGTGTGACGGCGTGAAGAGTGCTTTGGTGGGGATGGGTTTTTTCTTGGACTAATTGGGGTGGGGTGGGGGTAAAGGAGACGTGAAGAAGTGGCATGTCTTAGTTCCTTTTATCTTTATTGTAACCTCCATTATTGTTATTTTATTAAGTGAATTTAATATACAGTGGATTTATCTTTCATTAAAAATTGTTTATGTGTATTTAATTGTATCTGTTATATGTATATAATTTGGAGGAGTAAAAATCACTAGGAAACAAAAGTTTTTGTGTGTGTGTGTATGCGTTTTATATTTCAATGTTTGTAACAGCATATTCGTGTTCAAGTGCTGAATCTTGCCTAGCTAGTACGAGTACCTCACTGATTAGTGATTGAATGTGGACATGGTGGATGTGGGAAAAACAAAAGAAATGTTGCAATTCAAACCCGGTTATAGGACATGTCTGCAATATATGAATATTACAGAGAATCATACATAGAAGATCTCGTATTCAATATTATTTCTTTCCGCATGTTGTCAAACAATCGATTACGTTCCAATTTTCTCCATGTACAAAATTGATTGTAAAGGGAATAAGTCTGTTATTAACTTTGTTCAAATAAACGACGCTTTTTTTGTTTACCTTTTATAGAAAAAAGCATGTTCTTTATAGAATGCACGATAAGTAGATTCCATTTGCCTATATGAATTAAAATAAGCTTTTACCCAAAATTGGTCACGATTATGTAACAATCAAACATACTTCAATGAATTTTATTATTCTACATTCATCCATTTTCCTCTTATTCTAATTGTTGTTTTTTGCCCCCTTTTTTTGATACATAACTATTTTTGTAAAACTGGTTAAATTTTGTCTCTATACGTTTTACGTTGTTTGAAGTTTGCAGTTTCAAACCTCCTAACAGCTAACCAAAATTCAATCCTCTCCATGTGAAACAGAGAGAAGAACGTGTGCGGGAGAATGGACGAACGGGACCAGGGAGGTATCGAGGAGAGACGTATCTACGTTCATCGGACATGCCGAAGAAAAACTGCTTGAATCGACGCCAGAATATACCACTGATCATGGTTTGATATGCATAGCAAATAATTCTAAGTGTGCATTAGATACCCAGTTAAGTTTTTCATAATGTCATAGCCGTACACTTTTTTAAATATAAAATTGGAAGAAGTGATTCTCCACTGTGTTATTTTTGTAAGAAATTTCCTGAAACCCTGAAACATATATTTTGTGATTGTACAGTAGTTGCTCCCATTTGGAAAAAAAAGCTTTCTGATTGTATCGGTGATATGATTAATGAGATTACAGTATATTCTGATTTTAATTATATTTTTGGTGTGGATACTGGGAGCAGGCATGATATGTGTATTACTTTTGTTATTCTTATGTTTAAAATTTGTTATCATTCGATGCAAATTCCAACAGGTAGACTTAAATTTTCAATCTTGTATCTCTTTTGTAAAAATGAAACAGAAATTTGAATTTAGAATAGCAGAGAAGAAGGGGAAATTCAGCTCTCATTTAAAAAAAAATGGACACTTTCCTTTATATAGAGCTTTGACTTTGAGTCCTCATCCTCTCACTTGCTATGATTATTAACTAGTATATAGGTTTTTCCCATTCATTTTAACACTTTGGTCATTCAATTTCATTAATTCGTCATTCAAATTCGTCCCGAGGAACCACCAGAGCGGAAATCCCAACTTCAATTTCGTCTTTCGTCAATCAATTTCACACAAAAATCACACAATTTAGTCATTAGTCACACATTTTTGTCAATTGCAAATCAAATTCGTCGGTCACAGTTGCTGAACACATAAAAGCGAAAGCAATTTCGTCAATTGGCAACCAATTTCATTAAAACTCTATTCAAATTCGTCGCATGGTATAGCCTCTTATATGCCTGTCTGTGTCATGACTATGTAGATGGTATAGGTTGTTAAATGGGTATGTATGTGTGTGTATGTGTGTATGTATGTATGTGAGTGTGCATGTGTGTGTGTACGTAATATTTAATATTGTTTAATATAGGTTTTCCCTTTCATTTTAACACTTTTGCCATTCAAATTCAGTAATCTGTCATTCAAATTCGTCCCGAGGAACCACCAGAGCGGAAATCCTAACTTCAATTTCGTCTTTTGTCGATCAATTTAACACAAAGACCACACAATTTAGTCATTAGTCACACATATTCGTCAATTGCAAATCAATTCGTCATAATGTCATAGCCGTACACTTTTTTAAATATAAAATTGGAAGAAGTGATTCTCCACTGTGTTATTTTTGTAAGAAATTTCCTGAAACCCTGAAACATATATTTTGTGATTGTACAGTAGTTGCTCCCATTTGGAAAAAAAAGCTTTCTGATTGTATCGGTGATATGATTAATGAGATTACAGTATATTCTGATTTTAATTATATTTTTGGTGTGGATACTGGGAGCAGGCATGATATGTGTATTACTTTTGTTATTCTTATGTTTAAAATTTGTTATCATTCGATGCAAATTCCAACAGGTAGACTTAAATTTTCAATCTTGTATCTCTTTTGTAAAAATGAAACAGAAATTTGAATTTAGAATAGCAGAGAAGAAGGGGAAATTCAGCTCTCATTTAAAAAAAAATGGACACTTTCCTTTATATAGAGCTTTGACTTTGAGTCCTCATCCTCTCACTTGCTATGATTATTAACTAGTATATAGGTTTTCCCATTCATTTTAACACTTTGGTCATTCAATTTCATTAATTCGTCATTCAAATTCGTCCCGAGGAACCACCAGAGCGGAAATCCCAACTTCAATTTCGTCTTTCGTCAATCAATTTCACACAAAAATCACACAATTTAGTCATTAGTCACACATTTTTGTCAATTGCAAATCAAATTCGTCGGTCACAGTTGCTGAACACATAAAAGCGAAAGCAATTTCGTCAATTGGCAACCAATTTCATTAAAACTCTATTCAAATTCGTCGCATGGTATAGCCTCTTATATGCCTGTCTGTGTCATGACTATGTAGATGGTATAGGTTGTTAAATGGGTATGTATGTGTGTGTATGTGTGTATGTATGTATGTGAGTGTGCATGTGTGTGTGTACGTAATATTTAATATTGTTTAATATAGGTTTTCCCTTTCATTTTAACACTTTTGCCATTCAAATTCAGTAATCTGTCATTCAAATTCGTCCCGAGGAACCACCAGAGCGGAAATCCTAACTTCAATTTCGTCTTTTGTCGATCAATTTAACACAAAGACCACACAATTTAGTCATTAGTCACACATATTCGTCAATTGCAAATCAATTCGTCATAATGTCATAGCCGTACACTTTTTAAAATATAAAATTGGAAGAAGTGATTCTCCACTGTGTTATTTTTGTAAGAAATTTCCTGAAACCCTGAAACATATATTTTGTGATTGTACAGTAGTTGCTCCCATTTGGAAAAAAAAGCTTTCTGATTGTATCGGTGATATGATTAATGAGATTACAGTATATTCTGATTTTAATTATATTTTTGGTGTGGATACTGGGAGCAGGCATGATATGTGTATTACTTTTGTTATTCTTATGTTTAAAATTTGTTATCATTCGATGCAAATTCCAACAGGTAGACTTAAATTTTCAATCTTGTATCTCTTTTGTAAAAATGAAACAGAAATTTGAATTTAGAATAGCAGAGAAGAAGGGGAAATTCAGCTCTCATTTAAAAAAAAATGGACACTTTCCTTTATATAGAGCTTTGACTTTGAGTCCTCATCCTCTCACTTATGATTATTAACTAGTATATAGGTTTTCCCATTCATTTTAACACTTTGGTCATTCAATTTCATTAATTCGTCATTCAAATTCGTCCCGAGGAACCACCAGAGCGGAAATCCCAACTTCAATTTCGTCTTTCGTCAATCAATTTCACACAAAAATCACACAATTTAGTCATTAGTCACACATTTTTGTCAATTGCAAATCAAATTCGTCGGTCACAGTTGCTGAACACATAAAAGCGAAAGCAATTTCGTCAATTGGCAACCAATTTCATTAAAACTCTATTCAAATTCGTCGCATGGTATAGCCTCTTATATGCCTGTCTGTGTCATGACTATGTAGATGGTATAGGTTGTTAAATGGGTATGTATGTGTGTGTATGTGTGTATGTATGTATGTGAGTGTGCATGTGTGTGTGTACGTAATATTTAATATTGTTTAATATAGGTTTTCCCTTTCATTTTAACACTTTTGCCATTCAAATTCAGTAATCTGTCATTCAAATTCGTCCCGAGGAACCACCAGAGCGGAAATCCTAACTTCAATTTCGTCTTTTGTCGATCAATTTAACACAAAGACCACACAATTTAGTCATTAGTCACACATATTCGTCAATTGCAAATCAAATTCGTCGGTCACAGTTGCTGAACACATAACAGCGAAAGCAATTTCGTCAATTGGCAATCAATTTCATTAAAACTCTATTCAAATTCGTCCTATGTATTTACACTGTAATGTTCTGTTTTATATTGTCTTGATGTAATTGAAAATTGTAACATTAATCATTTAGGGGGTAACATACACATGTATACACCCGAAAACAAACTCACACGCACACACTCACAAACACACATACATTTGCACACATGCACACCAACACGCACACAAGCACGTTTACAACAAATTGCATTAAATTCTTTTTCAAGACATACATAGAAAATTAGAAATAATATAAAACAATATTAAATATTATGTACACACACACGCACACACACACACATACACACACACACATACATACCCATCTAACCACCTATACCATCTACATAGTCATGACACAGACAGGCATATAGCCATGCGACGAATTTGAATGACAAAATCACGAAATTGGTTGAAGAAAGACGAATTTGATCTTAACATTCACCACTCGCTCAGGGGCGGAGACGAATTCCAATGCCAATTGACGATTTTGAATGCGAAGTGTTTGAAATTGATTGACAAATGACGAATTAGATTGATCATTGACAAAATTGAAGTTGGGATTTACGGTCTGTTGGTTTCTCGGGACGAAATTGAACTACAAATTAATGAAATTTGAATGACAAAAGTGTTAAAATGAATGGGAAAACCTATATTTCTACCGTATGTATGTCTTGAAAAAGAATTTAATGCAATTTGCTGTAAACGTGCTTTTGTGCGTGTTGGTGTGCACACATGCATGTGTGCAAATGTATGTGTGTTTGTAAGTGTGTGCGTATGTTTTGTGCGTGTGAGTTTGTTTTCGAGTGTATACATGTGTATGTTACCCCCTATCTGATTAATGTTACAATTAGCAGTTACACCAAGACAATATAGAACAAAACATTACAGTGTAAATATATAGGACGAATTTGAATAGAGTTTTGACGAAATTGGTTGCCAATTGACGAAATTGCTTTCGCTTTCATGTGTTCAGCAACTGTGACCGACGAATTTGATTTGCAATTGACGAAAATGTGTGACTAATGACTAAATTGTGTGATCTTTGTGTGAAATTGATCGACGAAAGTGTTAAAATGAATGGGAAAACCTATATTAGTAGAAAGTCAATATGATGATTCATTTCAGTCATTTTTTGTATATATGGGTAATACAGTGTGCTGAGCCCCACCTAGACAGAACCATTTTAGTATTTTTTTTTGCAGCTGTGCGGTAGTTTTAAATTGTGTATGTTTTTATATTATTTATGATTCTTATTTGATAGAACATACAAATTATAATTGTATCCATGGTCCGTGTTACGGTGGGACTCCGCTGTATGCAGAGATACATTTGTGTTGTGTTGTAGTGTGTTGTGGTAGTGTTTTTTGGTTGTTATTCATTACGCTCCGTTGAGGATTATCTTACTCACTTCTGTTGTAAACATTTTATTGTAAATATGTTATCATGTTCCATTGTGATTGGTTATAGTTTTCAATAAAGATATAAATACAAAAAAAAGAAAGAAACAAAAAATATATCACTGATCTAAGTTATACTTCAAGCAGCTTTCAAAGCACATACTATGTACTCTGAAAGCTGCTTGCATAGAAATTACACTGTCTGTAAAGACCATCTGCCTAAAAACAAATTCTGTCTCCCTTTACATGCGGTCTTAACCATCCGAGTGCCAAGTAAATTTGCAAGAATGTACCGGGCCGCCGGCCAGTTCTTAATACACGTACTGTTTACATTAAACGTGAATACTTATTCAAGTATCTAATTATTCCATACATCTACACTGCACACAAGACTGGTAAACAAGTTATAGCATTATTATAATTCAGCATATTCAATTATATGATTTTCTGACTAGAGTCGACCGTGGAACGTGGTCTAAACAAAACCCAGGTTCATTTACACACTGACGTAATGATTGGGGAGCTGGGGGGAGGGGGGGGGGGGGGGGAGGCTCTTGCCCACCCCCCCCCCCCCCCCCCAATAAAATTAAATCATGGCTAATTTCTAATTTGATACCAGTGATTGGAAAACGGGTATTTCTTAAGACATGATAACTCATATTCTAATTCATGTCAAGTCAAATTCCCTTCATAGGTATGCACAAGATTGCATAATTTCAAATATACAATTGCAAAAGCTCCCTCACCTTATATGGACGGACACCCACCTCCCATCAAAACATATCCCTCTCGGTCGCTTCGCTCCTTCGCTAATCGGTCTTGTCTACGTCTGGTATACCTTGTTCCGTGTTGGTGTATTATAAATAATGTGGCATTTGACGCAATGTTTGAACTATATTAAGTCACTTTGCATTAATTAGTTTTGGGGTGCATATTTAATAATAACATTTTCTTCATGAAACAAATAAAACTTGTTTTCCAGTCGGTAGAATCATGACGCACTTACCAACATGACGGACATGGCGTCAAGTCCGAATTTCCTTCCTAGGGTATGCACCAGATTGCACAGTTTCAAGTAATACAAAAAATACAAAAGCTCACACCCTCCCCCCGCTCAATCGATTAGCTCATTCGGGCTTGGTCGCTGCGCTCCCTCGCAAGTCCCAGACTCACCGCTTGATCGAAAATTGGCAACCCATTACGCTACCGTATACCTTGTGGTGATGCAGAATTTGTAAACAAAAAACACACACAAAAAACACATTTACATGGGGAAAAAACAAGTGTTTCCACCGAGTGGCAAAAATATTCCTGAGTAATATTTCGGTTAAGTAATTTTTGTTGACACTGTGTTGGGTTTCCAATTTGTCGAATTGCAACACAACTGTGATGACCTCTATAATTGATCTTTGGCTGCATTGTCATATTATTTTGGTACACCTTTGTTAGTAGACATCACTTTTTTTTAGAAAGAAAAGTTTGATGGCTCAAATGTTGTGCATTGTACCAGTTTTACATGATTTGAAAAAAACAGGAAATCCTCATTTATTGCATGGCATCATTGTAAATTGACAAAATTGACAAATCCCAGAAAACAGTCTAAGGAAATCAAAACAAACGAACTTGAAAACGTATCTACTGACATTTAAAAAAAAGGGCTGAAATACGACTTCGTAGCAGTTCATTTTCAAGTTCTTCAACAGTATTACCTGCACATTGTACATTAAACCAATAAATCCACTATATACTGTACCTGTTTTCACTCAATATTGTAATGAGATCGCAAATCTAACAATGCGTTAACATACTAATAAGTCTTCATATCAGAAGTACACTTATATAAACTTTAAATCGATTGTGGAAAGTGTATTAGCTTACATTCATTACTTATATAAATTATACATCTATTACCTCACATTGATGAGTATATTTTCATCGTGTTACCATGAAATAGGAATTAATTACAAATACATTCATTGTCTCATGTTTCTGACCATTTTGCAGATGAAATAAAGTTACATGAGTCCAACTTTAACTCCAACACTCACCATGGTTCGGTAAGTCAATTTTTAAAATATAATACTTACAATAATAATAACAACAATAATTATAATGATAATAATAATAATGATTTTAATAATAGTTATACTAAAATAATAGTAATATTTATAATGTATAATAGTTCTAATAAAAATGATGATGATAATATTATTACAAACAAAAGTAGTTATAACAATCATCATAAAAATAAGACTTATATTATACCGGGGGGGGGGGGGGGGGGTCCCAACATGACTGCCTACGCACCTGCGTCCAAAAACGCGTCGGAAGGGTCAAGGGTATCATTTTCAGCTATACGGCGTCGTCGATGTTTTCCTTTAAAGGGACAGCCCCTCTTTTGCAAGCCAAATTTCAAAAGTTGCGAGGTTATTGTCTTATATGAAAGAAAATGTCATTTAATAGCATGCCTGACAAAATTAGGGCTTGAAATCTCTTTTTCGTGGAGTTATAGACCTAAATCTAATAAAACATCGTCCAACAGTTAATTGTGCAGTATACGTGTATTCACACGTCGAGAAAGTTCGCTCACGGATTCCACGGAGTGCCACAGCGCTATGCGTGACCCCTAAATAACCAAACCTCGCTTAAACTGGCTACATGTAATTATAATATATTCTTCATTTTTGAGATCTTTTTCCGTGACATACCTTTACAAATGTCGGCTTTACAATACCTTTACAAGAATAAGTACAATATTGTTGTAATATTATGCTAAATCAGTTAAACTCCTTTATTGACCGATACATAGTTTGATGGAGGGACGCATTCGTTTTTCATTCGTAGAATCCAAATTACAGGGCTGTTCGATCTGATTTTTTGTGTGTGTGTTACATTCATCCCCATCTGTCAACTGGAAACTGTTCAGACGTTTAATAAAAAGAGGGACTGTCCCTTTAAAAAGGGGTGGTTTTAAGAAAAGAATCACAATAAGTGTAGTTTTTTCAGGTGCACAGGTTTACAACGTTGCGCCATTAAGGGTAGGTTTTCAAAGCATTACCCCCACATTACGCCATCTTGTACGGTACGGTATATACGGTACCGGTATGTTTAAATGTGTGTACCGTACCAAGGTATGGTATACATGTTCTTGTTTTTGTAATGTTAATTGAATGTAAGGGTGGGTGAAATACCTCTCTGGCCATGTGATATACAAAAGTGACATGGCAATCACGTGACTGTGTTTAGCCAATCAACGACGGGTATTTTACTAAGTCAGATGATATACTGAAATATGTAAGCCTAACATGACTGAGGTTAGCCAATCAACGACTCGTAATAGACCGATGGCATTGTAAACTACTACATGTACTTGTACACTAGTAATAATAATGGTAATAACACTAGACAAGAAATTTGTCACGTTGACAAAGTAGGTGATACGTTTTACCCGACATTCATACTCATCAAGTAATCAGCAATTTTTATCCAGAAAAATCAATTTACGACAAAAATTGCTTCAATCTGAGCATATCGTAGAATACGAGCTTAGCCTTAGAGCTATTAATCTGTATCTCTATGCAGCGCGACAAACCTTATTCTTCACAATCAGCAGAGATAGTATTGTAAGAAAGTACTTTAATTAAAGAAAAGTTCATTCCTTAGGTTAATTGTTTGTACACTGTTAAAATGCTGTGTAAACAAATACAACAACTTGTTGAAATTTGTCAACAACCGCTGTTTGACATATGAACCATCCAACTGTTGTTGGAAACATTAAAAACCCCAGTTGTTTAAAGTTTACACAACTGTTGTTTTAATTTGTTCTACAACTGTTGTTTAGAATAAATTTCAACAATCCCGTTGTTGAAATAGCAAATACAAAACAAGATGTAAAAGCGGCAAGGGTAGGATTCGAGGGGTGGGCTCGCTAGTCATAAGGACCGCTAGTCATAAGGACCGCTATTCATAACGTGTACCTTCCTATACGTGAAGGACCGCTATTCATAATACGAAAAGGGGCTCGCTATTCATAAAGGCATAAGGACCGTTATTCATAAGGACCGTTATTCATAATGTGAGATGAGGGTCGCTATTCATAATTCACATTGTCTCACAGCGTCTCTATGACGTCACAGGGTATATAGTGACGTCAAAATCCTTACCCAGGTGCAGACCATGATGTGTACCAAGTTTCATAATGATATCTCTAGCCAGTATTGAGATACATCGCAAACAAGAAAGGAACAGAAATAAAGATAATACAAAAGTTGAATTAATTTTTCTTCCATATTCACAGTATTTTTCGACAACGGGAATGACCACGGGAAATGACGACGGATCATGGTAGCGTTATCAAATGTCGTCAATTTGATATGTTCTGAACGAGATTTGGCCATGATCGAGATTTTTGAGATGACACGAATTATATAAACAAAGTAAAGATGATCGTGACATATCATGCGATTGTGGAAGCATGATACGCTATACGTATCACCTTATTATGTATTTTTCATGATTTGTTTTACCTAGAGTGCGCTTTCACTTAATGACGTCATCGTGACACACAATAACGGTTCAGGTCATGAATCAAACGCGATGTCAGCGAAATAACACTGCTAATAGATAATTTGACCCATTTTCTATTCAATGAAGATGTCTCTATGCTGTCGAGTGATGAAATACACCGTTCATGGTCTGATCTGGAGCCTTTCAGAGCCGTGGGTGTTCCAGGGCATCGCGGAAGATGAAACGACCCATACAAAACTGCTTATGGGCGAACATACTAAATACATCGATGAAATGACTACGGATATGGTCATCGCCATGAAGGACTATCTGTCAAAACTTGATATTCTGCACGGTACGTCATTGATGCAGCTATACAGGGTGGCCCAAAAAAAAACGGAACGGGGCACTTCCCAAAATATAGTAACAAATGTATTATGTCCATCGGATAGAGTGTCTTTTTAAATGAACAACGATACCAAGAACAGTCAATTTGGTCGTGTAGTTATTGTTTTAGGGCGCTGTGAATGACACCATGTCAGGTTCTCTTTTTTGTCAATTTGTATTGAGCCAGCGCTTGATGAATCGCACGAACCGCCGTTCATAGCGTTGAGCATCGCGCACTGTTGTTAGTGTGCACTCAGCCGTGTGCCGAGAGAATGGGCATGCTCGCTGAATGGTATTACGGGCAAGGAGTGCGGTTAAACTAGCATTAACTAGGTCGAAATCGACATAAATCGGCACCCGACATGGTCTCACTCACTGCGTCCTTAAACAAAAACGACTTGACCAAAATGACTGTTCTTGATATCGTTTTCATTGGAAAGGACACCCTATCCGATGAACATAAACATTGTGGTATTATATTTTGGGAAGTGCCCCGTTCCGTTTTGTTTGGGCCACCCTGTATAAGCCCTTGTCACATATCACCGGATAGTGTTAACGGACATCCGTTCGTCTCCGTTCATGTGCGTTTCTTGCGCGTTTTTTGTTCGGCGAATGTGTTTCTTGTCCGATGATGTCCGTTACTTTATCTGGTGGAAATGTGTATGCATGCAGCAATGCAACAACTATCACCATAATTTGCTTTTCCCAAAATTTTCTATCAGTAGGGCATCCGCTTACGCTTTCCGGTGATATATGACAATACCCATAGGGGGCAACCCAAGCGGGAAGGGTTTTCGAGAGGCATGGTGAACACGTAGGGGATGCAAAGATGGGTATGGTTTCCATGGAAGATGGGTAATGTTTTTATGAAGGTCACAGCGATAAGGGATATGGTTTTCCATTAAAGACAGCTTTTTCGGGGAGGGAGGAGCTAAAAGGGCCCC
The DNA here is from genome assembly GCA_037951105.1 of Echinarachnius parma. Classification (NCBI taxonomy): domain Eukaryota; kingdom Metazoa; phylum Echinodermata; class Echinoidea; order Clypeasteroida; family Echinarachniidae; genus Echinarachnius; species Echinarachnius parma. The sequence continues at coordinate 89,676 of JBAMJV010002561.1, read as the reverse complement.
TAACATGCTTAAGATCTCGGCTCTTATTGGCCCGATCGCGACCAAATTTGGCATGCCCATACTTTCTGATGTAATCTTCCAGATAAATTAACAGTTTTTGTTTAAATGATATGCAAATTAGAGCTAATTAATTATGCCAATATGCTCATTTGTAATGTTTTAAATTAAGCTGTTGTATGGACATGCAAAAGTATGTGCAAGTAGACTGAACTGTACTGAATAGTTTAATTTCTAAATTATTCAGTTAACAACTGCATACATATATAAGGAATATACTTTAATCCCAATGCAGTTCGTCCATGCATAGTTGGTGACTACTCACACCCACTTGTCGAGACAGAGGGGCGATGCAAACCCGGTGATCTGCTGGGTTGCGACGAGCAGTGTACTTTCAAGTGTGACAAGGTTGGATACACAATTCGCGGGAGTTCTACGATATCGTGTTGCGATATGGGCCTCTTTTCTGATGATCTACCATCTTGCGAACGTACGTAAATTTAATCGACCAAATGATATGACAAATGAATAAAAGATTATGTACTATAAATACAGGGATGCGAATATGCGACCTGTGACCTGTAAGTTATTTCAGTGGCGTAGCGTTTATTATTAGGGGTGCATGTTGTGCCTCCCTCCTCCCGTAGCTACGCCACTAAGTTCTTTGATTGTGACACCCTCTTGTGTTAGAGGCTGCTTTTCGAATGAAAACATATACATGTTTTCTACCATTTTACGCATCATTGAATAATAACTGTTACTTTTTACTGAAGAACTGTAATATCCCTTTAACTAACATCTCTCTTATTTAATGCGTTTTTTAACACCAGCTATTTCGTGTTCGGTACCAACTTACCCCAGTTTCATGAAGGCCAATGACACAGCCTGCAGAGGAGGGGCGTCCATTATTCACGGGACGACATGTGGGTTTCGATGTGATGAAAGCTTCAAGTTATCAGGACCTGCAACTGTGACATGCCTGCTCGATGGAGGGTTATCAACACATCTCCCAACCTGCGAACGTAATGAAGAATTTGTCCTCAACTCAATCGTTTAAAACTTGTAGAGCTTTTGTGTGTGAACTATTGTGAAATGGAAATGAGGTAATATTAACAATTTAACTCAGCTAACACTTGAAATGATGCACATTATTTTGTTTAACTTGTGCAATGTACAGTACGTAAGTTGTCACAAAATGAAATTTGGAGTATCAACAAAAATATCCGTTAATATCTCATGATTGACAAATTCAATGGAGCTCAGATGATCCCATGTAGGTCAATTCTATAAGGTACAGGAGCATGAGAGTTCGGCTCTGATATTCAATTATGACTAACATTAAGTAAAATACTCCTTTGCTTTGTAAATCGCAATTACAATTCGCTGTTTTATTACTGTTTCAACTTTATTCACATGTATCAATTATTGTTTTTGTGTAGTAATGAAATAAAATGAACTTGAACTTCACCCCCCCGCCCCCCCAAAAAAAATCGAAAATTGTTAAAACAAAACTGCTGAGAACCGCTATAGAGGTAAATGTAGTGTAGGTTGAATCACTGAAATATAACTCTGATAATACTTCAATATTATTCGTAATGGCTGTTACGTTACCTTTAAGAACGGGTACTTAACAAGATCACACATCTATTCCCATTGCGCGTCTGGCCACTTATCACGATTTGTTTCCTTTCTCTAGATCGTTTTACTTTTACTCTTCTTTCTAAAGTTCTATAGAAATAATTATGAACGAGCTATTTTTATCCCCATTCCTCTCTCTAATGATACATATGATTCAGATATGAATTTTCACTAACATCGTTTAATTTCTTGTCTGTTCTGTCCGCATGTTTACTCTTCAGCATTGGTGCCTAGCGTGGTATCTCAAACATCTATTCATGCTCAAGGTGTTCAAACCGTTAGTTCAGACGAAGAAGGACAATCAATTACAAAGGGAAGTGTGCATCCCGAAACAGGTAATGTCATTAGCAAAATCACTGAATTCTATCATGCCGTCATATTTGTACATTGTAGTTGTAGGCATTTCAAGTTTCGTTGACAGCAAACATTGTTGTTACCATTATTGATATGATCATATAATTATTAATTGTTACTTTCTATTGGACACTAACTCCCTAGTCCTCTGTAGCTGACTTTCCGTATTGTAAGAGGCGGATAATAACATTTTATTTTCATCGGTCTCGGCCATCGCTTACATTGGTCTCGGTCTCGGCCATGATAGGTCTTGGCCACGATCCCTCGCTTTCACAACTTAACCTGTGGACTCGGTCTCAGCGTAACTTAGTCTTAGCAACAATCACCCCCCCCCCCCCCCCCCCCCTCCCTAGAGAGGGTACCACACGGACGATTTAGTCTAGTAAAAGGCAACAAATATATTGATTTTGTATAACTATATTCCGATTTGAAGATAGACATACTTACAATTCGAATTGGTTTCCTTTTAAGTTGATACCCATGTGTCATGTAAGTGCAATACTCTGCACACACCTGGAACACCCTCAATAAGTGACATATTCTAAAAACGTATTTTTACCGTCACTAAAACGTTACACACTGCAAAATCAACTTTCAATATGCGACAGTCATGGGTACTGAGGGTACAATTTGAATAATCGACATAATTATAACGTATCCTTTAACTCTCACGAAACTCCATGCCAAGTTTAGCTCCCCTCTAAGTTACCTTAAATTTGCTCACTAAGAATGTCTTTACTTTATATGCATACACAGTGAGCCGGACTAGAAATCTTGGAGGTTTGAATGCATTACTGATTGTGATCTTCTGTTTAGTCTTCATATTGTGGCGAAAATGTGGAACACGGCCTTTTTCTAAGGTAAGTGTAACCATTTACATTGCTCGTGGTCAGAATGATCCCGGGATGTACATGTGGTGTATAATATACTAACTCTTGCCAATTTAAGTATTTTAGAGTAATTACACTGAATTTACCACTATTCAGTTTTGTGGGTTCTAGTTTTCAAGGACAATTGGGTGTTTCCGGGATTCGAACACGAGATTGTTAGACCGGTGCTCTACACTCTTAGAAAAAAAAGTGCGAATGGGGTTCTAACTTGTCCCGTATTTGGAACCCTAAATGGTTCTCATATTTAGAACCTTTTAAGGTTCTATTTAAGTCAAGAAAGGTTCCTTTCAGCACGTAAAATGGTTCGTAACAGTAAGATGGTTCTTTTCAGAATCTCATTATTAGCGAAAAGGGGTTCGTCGCCTACAATAAAGGTTCCAAAATGAGAACCATTCAGGGTTCCAAATACGGGACAAGGGTTAGAACCCCATTCGCACCTTTTTCTTTCTTAGAGTGTACTAGCTGACCTATGTATAACACCTTGTTCGTCCTTGAAACCTCCATGTAGTGAATGCTCGTATTGGTCAGAAGCTATTTTTTTAAATATGACACGAACCCAAAGGATTAAGAATCAACTTAGGGGATATGTGCGAGGGATCACTGAAAATATAATTTATGTTTGTATAGATTATGCTAATCATAAGGAAACTGGACAGTTTCAACCATCCAAAAATAACGCCTCCAACTTTGGAAAACGTTGGAATTATTCTAAGTTAATTATTATTAGTGAGATTTGGACGAATTGAATTAGGGAAATGCTGTTAGACTAAAATATGATAGCATGATTGCAAGGGAAACCGCACATAGAACGTCTCAACATCAACACTTGCCAACTAAAATCATCCATTATTCAAAAACGGCTATATTTCGGTTCAAATTGATGTGTCCATATTAGCTATAATTTTGAAACAGAGTAACATTGCTATTCATAAGGGTCATTATTCATAACGGACGTGATATAATATTATTGGTCTCGTTTTACAGGTGGTCGATAAATGCAGGTTTGGTTGTATTTCTTTTCTTCGTACCAAATACGCCATGCTCCCTACTAAAGATGATCATGATGATGGTAAGCCACTTGTGATTGTTGATTACAATATATAGTACATATCATATATAACTGAAGGTAGTGATATACAACACGAAAACACTATCTTTAGATTAAATGATGGGCTACTCATACAAAACAAGGCTCAATCTCAATGTCCTGTTAGTAAACCAATAATCATAGATAATTATATACAATGTCAGTTAGAGAAACTAAACACAAGCTTCGGGTGACACTTACTGATTAAACATCATCAACATCATCTTCCATCTGTTGTCAAACCATACATCATGACGTCACTGTTCTTGACTGTGCATGACTGTGGCAACATCTTGTATTTCTAGCACCTTTTGATAAAGATAACTGAGGTGTGCCTCTGCTTATGGATCTTTGATTTCCATGTGCATTTTAGTTAGAGTCACTCGAAAATTGTGTTTAGTTTATTTTGACTGACAGATCATACGTAACTACTTAACGAGATTAAAATATTGAATCATATTTAAATAGGTAAGATATAGCAAGGTATTAACGTCGACGTCAACATGGTCAAGATCAACTCTTCTCGTAATCTCCGATGATGTTATAACGCATTTAGAACACTTCCTTAAATCCTACGACGGACTGGCAATAAACCAGACAATGTATTGTACAATATAACAACCAAAACTGGCACTTTGATTTAAAGCTAATTATCAAAAGCAAATGTAACCGTAACGAATTTTTATAAAATCACGGAATATTTGCTTCGAAATTTAAAACACTAATACTATTCGATCATTTAAACACATTTTATCATATTATGCATCTACAAATGTGATATACTTTCGCAAGTGACACAATTATACATAATTATTTAATTTCATTTATACACTTTCGTTAGATATTTGTCCGGATGGATATGGTTATTACAGACAAATTGTCATGAAGGAAGCAAACCCGAATCTTGGACAGCTCGACCCAAACAAGGTAAATATCATCACCCTTAACTTAAATAGAATAATAGGAAATACAAATTATCCACCTAGAAGTCACAAGCATGGGCGTACGGACACATTTTTTCCATGGGGATGCGGTCTTTTGCCCGAATACCATCCTTCCCATCTTCACCTGACAAGCAAAAGCAATTTAAACAGATCACCACGATTTAATCGCCCCAAATTATATACTTTGTATAACTTTTCCCCGAATTTGACATGATTTTGCCCGAATGAGTGGGTGTTTTTTGCCCGTTTTCAAAACTCCGGGGGGGGGGGGGGGAGGGGGATAGGGGCTGCAGCCCCTATCCCCCACACTTTGCACATGGGGAGTTAGGAATGTTTTTTATGTTTGGATATGACAAGTAAAGAAATAAAAGTACATTATTAGCCTGCTACATTTACGCAATTACTGTTTGTTTTTTCTGCAAACAATGAGATCTGATGATAATATTTGGTCTGAAAAGAGATATTTTGTAGGTTTGAACGAAGTATTACAAGTAGTTATTCAATAATGTAAAAATAAAAGTTAACAAGTTGTTCTGGACTGAAGTCAAATTGTTATAACTAAACAATCTTTCATAAGTACTTAATTATTTCAACGCAGATGAAACTTTTATGTTGCTAATCATCGAACAGATTCTTTATCATTCGATAGAGATTGCAGTTGATTCGAAAAATATGTTTTAGTTTGAAATTTGCTTCAATATGTTATAGTTTGATTGTTTTATTATTAGAATTACATCATGAACACTCGCAACAAGGGCCTCGCATTCATCCTGAATAATAACAACTTCGATGATAAAACGATGACGCGGGCTAGGAAAGGATCAGAAATTGACGTAAAAAATGCAGAGCATGTCTTCAAAGAAATCGGATATACTCCCGTCGTTAAACAAGATTTGAAAGCCCATGTAAGTATTATCTTTCTTCATCTCAGGCCCCAAGCGGAGCATGCCCATAATAGTGGTAGTTTAAAAGTCAGTGGTTTCATGACATACATCATATACAGGGCATAGCAATATATCATTGAATGTAAGCCTAAAGCCCGGCGCAGACAGAGCCGACTCGACACGATCCGACTGGTTTTCAGTCAGGCTAGAGTCAGTTTCGCTCAGTCGGAGCCGATCCAACATGTTGAATCGGCCTCGAATGACCTTCAACTGGCTCTTGACTGGCAAAACCAGAGTCCTGAGGCAGCGCATACTGAGTTAATCAGGCTTAAAACCAGTCGGATCGGGTCGAGTCGGCTCTGTCTGCGCCGGGCATTAGACGTACACAGGTGGGGGGGGGGGGGGGGGATGTTTAGGGGGTTCAAACACCCCCTTTAGTTTGTGTCGGTCTCGGGTACACTTTGTACCAGTCTCGGTTCCACTTTGTACCAGTCTTGGTTCCACTTTCTAAGGGTCCCCCCTGAGGACTCAACTTAACCAGAGGTCTTGGCATCGGCCTCGAAAATTTGTGGCGACGGACAACTCGCCCCCCCCCCCCCCCCCCCCCCCGCTTACTCAATCCGCGGTTCTCAATCTGTTATCTCGGCTTCGGAAATTTTTGGCGACGGAATAACACCCCCCTTTAAAAAAATCCTGGGTACGCTAATGATGTAAGCATATAGCACAACCACGATGGGTTTTAGCTTTATAATTTTCACGTATATTTTTTAATCTCCTAGAAATGTATTTTAATTCGCTCTAGACTATAATTATTCGGTCACATCGTTAAACAGATATAAAATAGTTTCTCTTTCATCCACCTTATTAGGTGATACGTATAGCGTATCACCTATTGTTATTACTCAGCGGGTGCTTCCACAATCGCACAATACGTCACGATCATCTCTGGCTTTGTTTATATAATGCGTGTCATGTTACAAGACTCGATCTCGATAAGATCTTGTTCATAACATATCAAACTATCATGCGACAACATTTGATAACGCTACCACGATCCATCGTCATTTCCCGTGGTCATTCCGATCTCTAAATATACCGCAATTGTGGAAGCAATTATAATTTGTTTTTTTTCTTTCGCAGTTTTTTGTGTGTCGTGTCTGTAAAATTTGGCTGGGGATATGATAATGAAACTTGGTGAATATTATAGACCTTGGTCCGAAATTGTGCACCTGGGTAATGATTATGACGTCACTACCCTGTGACGTCATAGAGACGCCATTTTGTGAAATATTTCAACAGCCGATATCTTTCTTACGTAATGGTATATTTTAACCAAATCTTGTATAATGGAAAGCTAAGGCCAAGGGCTATTTAAAAATGTCGCGGGGGTAAACTCAGCCGCCATGATGGTTAGGTATACGTATGCGATTAGAAGCAGTTTAGCTACGTCACAAAACGTCATTAAAAGTATGACAGGCTGTGTATTTCGAAATTGATCTGGAATTTAATAATGAAATACATCCCATTGAGCGGTGAAATATTCACCACCTCTTTATCTAGCGTAATCAATTTGTATTGCCCTTTTCTACCCCATTAATAAGAGCACTTTTTTAGTTACATTTTGTGTTAAATACTGTTTATGATTGCTCAATATTTGCAGACGGGTCGCTCTTCATACACGGATCACTGTCTCAGCCAAGGGCAAAAATTGTTTACAAATTCATCGCGCGCAAAATCACAAATGTACGCGCTAATGACATCTTTGCCATAGAAAACGTACAGTGTGAGTGCGCTTGGTAAAGTGCGCGCCTTACGCACATTCTTATTGTTTCGTCATATTATTTCCCCACAATGCAGTTTTGTGACGAACTTCCTCCGTTCAATACTGCTCGTAAACACGACCGTCAGCCCGCCATTGTTTTATGTACAAAGGGTATGGGGTACGGTACCTACGGGCAATACAGTTTACCTTCTAGTTCTACAACGGCAGTGTTGGAGTCATACTTCTATGACCCAAGGTCGTACAGACAACGACGGACGCGTACGCGCGCGTCAAAGGGTAAAAATCCTTGAAAAATTCTCAAATCGACCCGCGAACCAATTTTCCATACGTTTCAGGTCATTTCGAGCATTTCAAAATTTTGCGCGCGTGCGCGTTTGCGCGCGCGCTTTTTCACGCGTAGCGCGCACGGAACGAAAAAGTCGCGTTTTTTTTCTTGGAAACTGTTCCCAATACTTTCTATGATAAATTAAAACAGTTTCCAGATCTCCTCGACCAAAAATGCTCGAATGCGAGGGCGTAAAACCTTAAAATCCGCGAGTGCTGCTATGCGCAAAATATGTACAAAATATGCCCTTTTTTAATTGATAATAATTTTTAAAATCCGTGGTCAATTTTGTTAAAAGTATTTTTCCTTGCAGACCAATGTGTTGTAGATATGACGTCATGCATCCTTATTGCCAACCAAACATCATTACGTAATCATATGACCATGAGAAGTGAACATTAGCAGTTTTCAACGATTTTATCATTTGCGATTATGTATATATCGTGTTTGGATTCCGATATCTCGGTCAATTCTGCTTGAATTTGTCCCAAGTTTTGATATCTTGTAGCTGGGATGATTTTGAACAATTACTAGCTCTTTCCGACCGGAAATGTGCCGATGCGCGCGTGTTACACATGAAGTCCGCGCGTGCTGCCATATGTAAAATATGTGAAAATGTGGTAAAAACATGCCCTTTTCAATTAATCATAATTTTGAAAATCCATGTTCAGTGTTTTGGTTGTTATGTATTCGTGACAGAGTATGAGTTGTAGGTATGGTGTGATATTCAAATTTTGCCAATCGGACATCATGACGTCATCAAATTGCCATGAAAAGCGAAAATTAAATTTTGATTGATTTCATAAATTTTGTATTATGTTTGGAAGGTGTAGTTGTGTTTCTATTTCCTTCGATTCTGCTCGAATACGTCTACAATGTTGATATGTTGTAGCGGAGATCTGGAGGAAAAATAATATGTTCCTATTAATTTGCTAAAATAATGGCAACATTTGTTTTTCCTTTATTGCAATTTAGCATACAAATATTTCAAGATATTCCGAGTAAGCCGTTATATTTCTTTTGTTTCGTAACTTATGGTGTTTTTAATTAGATGTTTGAAAACAGTAATTGGTTCTCAAAACAGGGCACATCAAATTGGTGCATATAATGTGTTGCCAATTAACGTGACTAAGCCACCCTCCCCAAAGTATGTGGCTTTGCCCCTATACTACGTCACAAAATTGTTATAAAACGCCCATCTCTTCCAGTATTGGTCAAAATAAACTCTCCAGCCTAGCGTTTGTCTGCAGTAATCCCTATTAGCGCTGCAATAATGGAGAAAGGTGATTTTGACTCGACCTGTATCAACGTAATTCGATCCCTACGAACTGAGTACCGCGATAACACGGCCCTCTCTTCCTACACACGAAGTGGGGATCAAGTATTGTGCCTGGAAAGTTTTTGTCTCTTCTCTGATCAACACGTTATTTTACAGGTAAGACAATATCATTTCTATCTTACATGGATAATTGAAGTTACATCGCATTTTATAATGTTAAGGTAGTCATGTTAAAGTTATATATTTATAATGAATGAGATGGAAACTAGTGGAATTATGAGGGAAGAGTTTGAGAGAGATTATACTAGTTATAGTCGTATAACTTGCTGAATATTGAGAATAATCTTTGTATTGTTTATGGTAATTATCTAAGTAATAATTATATACTGGTTGATTAATAATATCTGATGTAAAAGAGAGACCCAAGTTGTGAATTAATACATGTATATTATAAGTGAGTATACTGTTGCATAAAGATTTAGCATGAGGTACTGCTGTGAACAGTGAAGATTAACTTTGAATGTTCGATGTGAACGGGACTTATAATTATTTTTCTGTGTGTTCTCCTATAGCCTACTTATGATTGTATTTGTGGAACCAGCCAAAGCATAAAGCCGTGTGTATGAAAAGGGTTTAGTTATTCCAATCGCCCCTTACCGAAACTAAAATTGAGATAAACAAACGTATATTATCTGCAGTCTGTCTCATTCACGAAATGGTTGACAAAGTGTAGTCTTATGGATCAGACCCATTTAGTATATCATTTTGTATTGTACATCGACGAAACGTACACAATGCATAGTTGACCTTAGAATAGTAATTCAAATTGTCTGGAATATAGAATAACTAGGAAGACTGGTAATTGTGTATGTGGAAGATGATGTATTTGCTTCTCTGAGAAACCTCCCAAAAGAATAACTTTGTACGATTGCATGGTTTAAAGTTACAGTATTGGTACTTCCCGAAATGCCCCATGACACAAAATTGGTTGGTTCTAATTCAATTAGATAGTTCCTTGAATAAAACATGTAAAATGAGAATCATTCCCTTTCAAATGTTCTCATAATTGTAAAATTTCATTTAAAAATATTTTATTTATATATCGTCTAGACAATCGATATCTTGATTTTTTTTTTAAATACTTAAAATGCATATACACTTCTTTAAAAAATAAATAAAAAGAGGTTTTTAAATAGTTGATACTATCTTTATCTAATCATTATTTTCACAAAACATCACATGCACAATTTTGCTTTCTTAGAAAGCACCCTCTTGAGTTGTAACAGCTATTTAAAAAAAAAATGATAACCGGGTCTTTACTTTGTCGTTTGTTATTTTCTATACATGTCAACCATGGTTGAGTTATAACTGTTAGGTTGTACTGTAATGGTGCAGGTTTTGATTAATAAAATTTAGTTTGACTAAAACTCAATTATCCCTTTAAGAATATTTTTGATAGTTTTTTCCCCTATCTATCATCCCCTTAGTACACCAGGGATTCAGGAATTGTTTATTTTAGTTCGGTCACTTCACAAACATGTTGTAGATTCGAGTAGCCATTTTGACGCTAGGATTTAAAGTGCCATTGTCAGTTTTGAGATTTAGTTTAGTAATTTGATATATTATACTTTAAGGTTAATATTATTTTATAAAGTTAATATACTTTTTTTTTAAAATATGAAATACATTATTTGATACTTGATTATTATAAGGAGTTTTTGTGATAACTGTTTAATAATGTTTAATGTTTAATAATTCTTTATGCATGATAGGTCTGATGGTGACAGGGTGTAGTCTTATCGTTCAGGCCCATGAAAGTATATTACTTTGTGTTATACATAAACTTCACTGTTAGTAAGTGCATCTTGATTGTGTGGTAAATGATATAGTTATTCAAAGTGTACTGTCTGGAACATATATAATCACTAAGACAACGGATACTTGTGATGATGATGATGATAGATAGTGGCGTACCCAGGATTTGTTCAAGGGGGGGGGGGGGGTTATTTCGTCAACCAAAATTGTCAAGGGGTGCCGGTTGAGGGGTTGTTAATGAAGAATTTTCCAGGGGTGGGCGTCGATGAAGATTTGTCGGGGGGGGGGGGGGGGGGGTGTCGGTGAAGATTTTTCGAGGGGGGTGTCAGTGAAGATTATTCGAGGGGAGGGGGAAGTCGGTGAAGGTCAAAGGTCATGCGTATCACCTTATTCGTCAAAATGACGAATAACATGTCTAGTTGATTTATTGAAATTTGAATTATTATATTTAAGCTTGCAGATGTGATTGATTCTGATGTATCATTCCCTCGGTTGCTTCTATCTATATATGAAGAGCTTATTTCCAAAAGGGGCTATATCCACTTTTTCAATTTTGGAGAAAATCAGGTTTCTTTGTCCAATTTTGTACACGTGCATTGGGAATATGAAAATTGAACGTTCCATATTTTGATTTTGATCTCGTAATTTGTCCTAAAATTCAGATAGCTACGTAGATTATTAATGTGCTGATATCGCTAACTTTGTTTTAATGGAAAGTGAATATAGCCCCTTTTGGAATTAAGCTCTCTATATTCTACTAAAAGAGGAGGCTCTGTCTGTCTGTCTGTTTATCTGTTTGTCTGTCGGGCTATGCAAATCGCCATGCCTTCAGGTTTGACCCTCACCTTTCTGGTACTTAGTAATGGTCAAAGGGTATCAAATTATATCAAACGGAAGTTGATTTTTTTTGCCGTTTGGAGCCTGGATGATTGTGGAAGGATCTCGAAATTAACTGTGTATATTTCGTCGAGTGGGAGCGCTAGACCAGGAAGCGTCGAGGCCAGATAATCGCGATGTTTTGTATACCACGTGCCACAGACACGGTTCCTCTAGTCTATAGAGTACTGAAGTAGTGACGTCACATGCTTTTGTTATGGCATAGTAATGGTTCTAAACAACTTTTCCTTTCATACTGGCATTTAGTAGTGGGTCGGAGCCGGACAATTGCCTTCTTATAGCCCGGTCACATATCAACGGATTGCGCAAACGTATGTCAAACGGAGAGCTAAATTTTCCATCCGTTCTATGCGTTTCTTGTCCGTTCCTTGTCCGGTGATGTACGTTGTTCTATGTTTTGTACATGAAGCAATGGAGACGACTTTCATCACCGGAGAATTTAATTTCGCAAATTGTCTATTCGTTGGGCATACGTTTCCGCTATCCGTTGATATCTGACCGGGCCATTAGCAACTGCTAGATCACCAATTCATTACTTGCCTGACATTGTTTAGAACCATCACCCATGGCAATGAATAGCTCTGACGTCACACTTCGGTACTCTATACTACTAAAAGAGGAGGATCTGTCTGTCTGTCTGTCTGTCCGGCTATGCAAATCGCCATACCTTGAGTTATTACTCTCACCTTTCAGGTGATGATTGCTACTACCTTTAGGGAGGTAATGGTGAAAGTGTATCAAATTACATCAAACGGAATTGGTAAATTCCATTATGGCTAAGCGGTACTGCGTGTATGGTACGTGATGTACACATACCGTATACCCGTATGCCTACAGTGTGTTGTGTGCATTTTACGATCGCTGGATCGGTCATTCGAAACAAATCAAATGTAGCCCTGGTAATTTCGATATGGCTAAGCGGTACTGTGCATACACTTTTAGTATGGTACGTGCAATTTGCACGGGTCCTCTTGTACTACTAAAAGAGGAGGCTATGTCTGTCTGTCTGTCCGGCTATGTATATATTGCCATGCCTTGAGGTATGACCCTCACCGTTCAGGTGATGTTTGCTACTGCCTTTAGGGAGGTAATGGTGAAAGGGTATCAAATTACACCAAACGGAAGTTGATTTTTTGGCCCTTTTGAGCCTGGATGATTGTATTTTGTCATCGTGGTTTTGGAAGGATCTCGAAATAATTAACTGTGTATTTTTTATCGAGTGGGGGCGCTAGACCAGAAAGCGTCAGGTGCGAGGTAGTATTTTGTGAATCGCCGAGGCCAGATGATAGCGATGTTTTGTATACCATGTGCCACAGGTACTAAAAGAGGAGGATTTGTGTGTCTGTTTTTGTCTGTCCGGCTATGCAAATCGCCATGCCTTGAGGTATGACCCTCACCTTCTAGGTGTTAATTGCTACTACTTTTAGGGACGTAACGGTGAAAGGGTATTAAATTACATCAAACGAAAGTTGATTTTTGGGACGTTTTGAGCCCAAAAATGTTTTTTTTTTTGGGGGGGGGGGGGCGAATTTAGCCCCAGTAAATTTCATATGGCTGAGCGGTACTGCCTAGCTATGTGCATACAATATTTAGTATGGTAAGTGATGTACACATGCCTACTGTGTGTTGTTTGCGCGCATGCAGTGGAGTGCAGTAGCTTCAGTGGAGAATTAGTGTGTGAAATCACTGGATCGGTCGTTCGAAAAAACCATCTCAGCAATCATGACTCATGTCAACAATTTAGGTACATTTGTTATTGAGGTTGTTTGTATGGTTTCTTGATGTTGTAATCAGGTTCATTTTCTGTGCCACAGGCACATGTCCTCTAGTAATCTTTATTTAGATCTTATATGTTAAGAGATCATTACCATTTTATTCACCTTCAAAACCACAGTTGAAACATTTAATCATGACTATAATGTATATAAGTGGAAAGTTGGAAGATCAAAATAAAGCAACACTCACAACCAAGTGTGTATCGCCAATGCTCAATTTAAAATCTTAAAAGTTTGATGAAGATGGGATACCGAAAAGTATCGCTTCAGAAACAAAAGGTTCAAGGTTTATCCTCATTTTAATATATCATAGGAGATCGTGACATGTTTGGAAGATATGATAAGGACTGAAATCAAACGATATCACCCCTCCATCGTCCTTCTCTTCATGAGCCACGGGGTCCGGAAAGGGATCCTAGGAACCGACACAAAAGTCGTCACTGAAGAAGGGATCAAGGACCTCTTCTCTGGGAAGAACTGCCCAGCTCTGATTGGAAAGCCAAAGATCATGTTCTTCCAGGCCTGCCGAGGAGGTAATATACCACCACTATGTTTGTATCCGTCCCACCACCTCTATAGTTCCCCCTCTCTCTCTCATTTGTGCATAATATAGAGAAAGGTATTACAATGTTTCGAAATGTTACATTGTATTGTGTTCGCACAGAACTCATTGCATATAAGACATTCGAGTTGATTTATTAAATAAAAGTACAATGAACATGATGATTTAATAGCTTTATTACTGGCTTTATACCCTATTTTTCTTTTGCTAGGAAAAATCACAGAAGGGACTTCCGATGTCGACACCACGTCATCATCGGCGCCCCTTATAGAAGAAAAGGAAGGAGGACGAGTTGGTGAGGAAGGTGCAAGAGGAGGGGGAGAAGAAGGGGGAGAAAGGAGAGGAGGAGTGGAGGAAGAAAAGCAGGAGAAGGAGGAGGAATGCGAAGACATAGGTGGAGGAGAAGCTAGAAGAGGGGACAGAGAAGAAGGCAACGATGACAGAGAGGGGGAGATCGACGAAGTGGGGGCACAGAAAAGGCAAATCCTTTCTACTCAGACTTCTGGGTTCGAATCAGATGGCCCAAACGCATCTGCACGATGGCATGCAGGAGGAGACGTAGTCCTCACTCTTGAATCTGACTACGGTGTGCCAGAAAATGCAGACATGTACATTGCACATGCCACATCAGAAGGTACGAAGACATATATTCATCTTGCATGTACAGTATTTTCAATATCACCAATTTTCATGGACTCACGATGTTTATGCCGGGTGCTGGACAACACAGTGGAACGAGCCTGAGCTGGTTCGGGTCCCGTGATTGCTTATAAATATTATTGCTTATATTCAACATTGTGGGGTTTCGGACTACTTTGAGGTTTAGGATTATTACAGTCGATACCAGATATTGGTAGCATAGTTGAGTAATGTATATGGTTGACTTTTTTTTTTTTATAATGGACATGTTTATTCCGCATGTTTAGAAAGTGACTTGTATGTCAACAAAAATGATCTTTAAAAGGCAAATTATTTTTGTATGTGTTATAGAGGCACACCAACGAAAACATCTCGCCATGGTAAAGACTGAAAAGGGAAATGTTACATAATAGCACGAGTAACATTTATTTAGGGAAAATCTACCCGGAAGTGGCATAATTAAAACTAATAAATTCCACCACCTGTTCTATATTTGATAGTGATGACATAATCATGCGTATTCATACTTGTGTAAGCGGTTTCATCAATTTGTTACTTAGTTCATGTCATTCCGAAACTTGTTTTGCATTAATTTTAGACTTCGTATAATAAATGATTATTTATATATTTAGATTTTAAAAAACAAACAAGAATTTCCATTACAACCAGTAACATATGATGAAATGCAATGCGTAAATGTTTGCTTACAGTTAGGTTCTGAATTCGACCTAACCACAGGTTTCTCTTATTTTGTAGGCTATTATTCTTTTAGGGACCGTGTTAACGGATCGTGGTTCATTCAAGCTCTGTGTGAGGAACTTCTGGCTAGAGCACACGTGGAAGATCTGGATTCCATTATGGAAACGGTATTAGTATAATACGGGGTTGCATAACTATAGTAAAGGCAGAACGGTATATTTCCCACAGTCCATAGATACAAACAGACGACTGATTGCACTTGATTCGGAACACCTGTTCTTCTTGTAATTGAGCACATTTAAAACAAAATATTGAGATACCAAATGCGCTTTAGAACGAAAAAAAGGAGAAAAAAGGAAGAAAAAAAGGCTGTCAAATATTCGCAGTGAAAGAGTCCCCATCCAGTGATACAAGTTATTTTGTCTTCATGTTATTGGAAGTATGCCGTTTTTGTGTAGGTATGTTTGTTTGTTTTTTCTTTGGGGGGGGGGGGGGTCCCTCGTCCGACTCGTGACAAAAGTAATCAGATACAAATTTGTATCATGCCTAATAATTTAGCCAGTATGAGTACATTTATGTCTTTATATAATCACGCTTCACTGATTATTACATAACTAATCAAAGTAAGTTCGTGACAACCAAACACCAACAACCAACACAATTATAAATCCATTGCTTCACTATGCATGCCATCATTGCCGAGGGGAGAAGATTAAAATAAATTTCATGAAATCTTGCCTCGATAAAGCAAAATCTACATCAAATCGTATCGTAAAGGCATCACTGAAAGTGATAATCATTATTTGAATTTTTAATAATGTTATGCTCATTTTCATTTATTAAAAAACAAAATAATGTGAAAAACGTGTCAGAATTGCAATCACCTTTCAAGAACACAATATCGACTATTACTGATCCTCTTTTCTTCATATGTCTGTAGGTGATTTCAAAGATCAAAAGACGAGAGGGAACCATTGACGTAAACGGAGTGAAACGACGAACGATGATGACGCCGCAAGTCATCAAACAGGGCATCTGTAAACGGATCCATTTCCTGCCAAAGTACCCACCCAAGGAACACGGGGAATGGGGGTTGTAGACCTGGTCCGCAATTCCCAAGAAAAGAATGAATGAATGAATGAATAACTTTATTACCAATATGTTCAAATATAACAATCATACATGTATATATACAAACAAATTGGTAAAAGGAACGTACAGAAATATCAACTATTGCTAGTGGGGCGTAGGACCCTCTGTACATGGATGAATGATATATTTACATTTGAATTAGGCAAGAAACTATGATTAAATAAACATTCTTTACTAAGTATTTACAATAGTGGACATTCACCCACTAATAACAACTAAACTATAAGATTATATAAAACATAAACAAAATGTTTTCAAGAGAATAAAAATGCTATAGCTTTGGTAGCAGTTCACACAAGACTATAAAACATATTGACTTAATAAGGCGCCAAATGTGATACGGATACAATACATGGCGTATTGGCATGCGAAATAAATCCTTATAGACTTTGGGTTGTTGCAAACTTGTTGATGAGATCAGTGCTTATAATTATGATAAATGATAACATCAAACATTTATAGATCGGCATTTATCTAGGTACCCCTATTCCGAGGCACATAACGAAAGAAAGAAAATACAGAGAAAGCTATTGTATAAGAATCAAACAATAGTACCAATATAACTCATATAACTTTAATAAGTATGTTTCTAGTGTAAACGCTTTTAACCTTGATATTCTTGATGACTGTATTTTTAGTCACTCGATTTTTCTGAAGATGTTTTTTTTTCGTGTCTTTTAAAAACTATCCATATGATTGAATTGGTAGGTGTGTATTTACAATGAGATATTTCAAGATGGTAGATAAATGTGAGCTGTAAATAACTGGTAGTTCCATGATGAATATTCTGAAATATTACACATACACGCCAATTTTTCAATTCAATAAATCGCGTATTTTGTTTCCGTCTCGGGTTTGTCTTTCACAGTGGGCATTATTGCTGTGATATTACTATTGTAACGCGTATTCTGCAACTCTACAAATGAGGATTTGCAGGGCAATATCAAAAGATATTACCCCTCCGTGGAGCTGAATATTCGTAATGTTATAAATTTAAATAATGTCTATTCTTTCCTGGGACTGTGCCTCCCTTCCTTACTCTGTCACCCCCGGCCAACCCACCCACTCAGGCCACACTCACACAAACACCCCCTCCCTCTTCCATCCCCTTCCCCCACCCCTCTCCCTGTCTTCCCTTTCTTTCTATATATATATATATATCATCTTGATCTTTGTATAAGTCACATAATTATTTAAATGAATCTGAAATTACCGTGCATTATATTTATATTGTTATACTTCATTAGTGTGTATAACGATACCCTATAATTATGGGTCGTTGAGTAAATAATAAACCTTCAAACTTTCAAACTTTCAATCCAGCCGCGTTAGTGCACAAATTCATACGCCCGTTTATTAATGACGTATGAATGGATTTGCGCGTGTCTAATCATGACGTATGAATACGTTTACGCATCTCTGCTGCATCATTTGAACAAGTACCGTACCTTTGTTGTGCTGTTGTATGTAATTATATATATATATTTTTTTTTACTGCATTGATATTTTAATATCTATTGTGCATTTTCTTGATAGTAAAATTTCCTTGGTCAATTCGTAGCTTGAGATTAACATTTTACATTGTTTTCTTTCTTTTACTTGTTTTATTATTATTATTATTATTATTATTTACGTCGCGATTGCGTTTTTTTTGTTTGTTTGCTAAATACCGTCTTCACATCATATTATAATGATTATTTAGCCCCCATAATTATGAAAGTTAAGTATACTGATTCTGGAATAGTACATTTTTACAAACTTACTTTAGATTATCATCAATAGTTTCCTGCTAACTTGTTGGTATCACTATTTATTTATTTGGTCATCATTGTATAGCGGTTTCTAATGTAATATGACATTTTAGTATAGGTAGAAATTAAATTTGATACAACCGAGTTTAACATCTCTTAAAGAATGTTCTTCACATTTTTAAAAGTTAATATTTTTAATCGATTTTAAATTGCAATTAACTTACTTCCTGTTTGTTTTACGTTACATTTTAGTTTTCTTATATTGTATATCAATGATGTGATATATGTTTTGAATATGTGTATAGATCTGTATATATTTGTTATATTGTGCTAAATGTGATTTCCTTCAATACCCTTCGACAGGGTGACATGAGAAATAAAACATTGAACATTGAACATTGGTATAATACGCGCAAGTGATCCTTTATTGGTTGAAAATGTTTAATCATTTGAGATTCAATGTATTGGTCCTCTTCCATGATCAAGATGGATAACGATTTTTGTTGTTGGTTTATTTATGGTTTCCTCTGGAAAGTATGTATAATAATAATAAAATGGTTTGCTTTATCAAAATCTTCTATAGATTTCCTGGTGATCATAACGTTTGATTAACCACAATACTTGTGTTCGCTGTAGTTTTATAAATGTAACAGTTTCAGGGGAATACCCAATTTTACAAGCCGTGGCTATCTAGTACTATTCCGTGATCACTTTTATATTTGTATTTACACTGCATCGTTTTAATTTGTGAATAAATTAATAAATTACAAATTAAAATGTGTATTATAAGTAAATGTAATGTTTTAGGGGATATATTATACTTGTACCAGTATCAGTTTGTATATTTTGATGTGTATTCTTAAATATGTAAGTTAATATTTCAGTACATTTGTTAGTGTTTGCATGATTTGTATACATTTGTTAGTGTTTGCATTACCGTAATATATTTGTTAGTGTTCGCATTATCTTAATACATTTACTTTGTTAGTATTTGTCCTATCCTGTGTTTCTGGACCACATGTAAGACCAATATCGGCATGTATTTGGCATTCCTGATAACGGGACATCAAAACTTTTGTTTTAAAGTTGATACTATAGTATAAATAAAAAGCCAACTAACCAATCACAATTTGTTTAGATCTTAATAAAGCAAACCAAAAGTATAGCATTTCATCTAAGCTGCTTCGTTATAGCGACACCGAGAGCTTTCATTTGATATATATATAAATTACAAGAAATGGCCCACATATAATTAGGCCACTCCAATCTTGTAAAGAGTCGACACAAATTAGGTTTTGCGGCTTCCCGCACTAACACGGGGGCACAAACAGTATTTAATTTGGTTATTTAGCAAAAATATTATAGCTTTTTGGCAGAAATTTCAGAGGTTGCCATGGTACCAAATGTCATTTGGCTAGACCAATCAACGTCAGTCCAGAAAAACGTCACGTTTCGGCGGTAAACAAAAAGTCATTCAGAGCATCTATAAGGAGCTTGTGATATCAAAACAAAAACTATGCTCACTCTTCAAAAGAAATAATGGAAGGAATTATTCAGAGACATTTGGGATGTGTGGAAATAAGTGTTACAACACAGATTGCTTTTTGCCATGCGTTTTGGTTTGCTTTAAGCGTAATAATTGAAATTGTAATGTTGACATTACTAAGCATTATATACAATTATTAATTTTCTTTATTCTATCATTAAAATTGTATGCTCTATCGAATTTGGCACTCAGTTTTTCATTATCTCACAAAAAATATTTGTGTAGCGCCCTCTATACCAAAACTCAACTATCCCTTTAATAAATATTATGTTAGTCGAATGAACTCAATATTAAAACACCTATGTAAAACCCAGTGGCCTAGCGTTGTTGGACTGATTGGGGGTCGATTCGATAATTGGAAGCGGAAGGAGGAGGGGGAGGGGGTGGGGGGGGGGGGGGGGGTGATGACACATTATGCATTTCTTTATTTTCACACAGATTGTCCCCTTAGGGTACAATCACTTAAACGGAATTAGAAGGCCTTGGACCTCCATGTCTATATATATTTTTTTCAAATGATGACAATACACACATAACACGCATGAAATGATCCGTATTCATGAAAGGGTCTTCCCCCCGATTGCACCATTCTAGATTTCTATAGAATAATATTTGACATTATACGGTTGATACCTGATAGAATGATAGACGCGTAAATATGATTGGAGTGTTTTGAAACAAATTTATACGTGTCGATCAATTGTAATGAATAGTAGACACCATCTTAAACAAAAATGGCAAAAAGTCCCCGACGTTCAAAGTTCAGTGGATAATCATTTGTTGTGTATTTGTAAAGTAATTGTTGTGGAAAATGGATTCATACCACTTAATCACGAGGAGTGAGTGGGCGATGAGCATCGATATAAATACCAGTAGATGCATTATCGCCCTTTATACCCAAATCAAATGGCTGTCAGTTTTGTATTCACAGCATGATAACGCTTATTATTATTATAAGTCAACGGGCACTCATCGTGGTTTGTTTATTGCTTGTCCATTGATTATGCAATGCAAAAAAAAGAATACAGTATTAACTTTACCCCCAAAATATCGTGTGGCACATGGCAGCTAGCAATGGGATAGTCAACTTTCTATAGGTGTGACACGGATTATCATGTTTATGTTAATAAACTGTAATTTCTGTATTTTTAGTCTTAACTAAAGTTGTGCCGCTGATAAGAATTCGAGTCAAATGTGTTTCAAAAGTTGATTCCCAGTGTGAGTCCACTATGTGGACATTATAAAATTTGCCAATTTTTATATTGCAACAATTAACATATTATTCGTGGGTACAGTACTTTTTGTCCCATTCCCTGTGTATAAACTGACTGCATTACCTATGGGCCATTAACGTAGTATTGTACCGTGAGCACGGACTGTTTCCTGAAAGGGTATAGATCTACGTCGTGTAGCCATATCAGGTGATAAATAAGTGGTCAACCTTATCCAGTCATTTAGTTCTGTGGTACATAGGGATTCTGTCTTTTCTTGTAATTCTCTTGCCGTTCGGATGTTTTTGTTCGAGGTTATTTTTGTCAGTATCAATTCACTTCCTTATTAGAGTTGTCGAGGACTTGACTGTGTTGGTAGCCCAAGTTCCTAACCGACCCAAAATTAACCTAGCACCTACCAACAAAACGGGCATAACTGGTGCATGTCAAATATATAAGAAACGCGATACATAACATTTAGATTGACGTACATCCTTCTTGCAGGGATCCAATACGTTCGCCCATGTTTATTCTACATCAGAAGACCAGCTAGACCTACAACATTGCATTCAACATCATGTAACCTATGCTAGTTTGAAAGGAGTAGGAAAGGAGTCAGACGAACAAATATAACCAAAAATGACGCGGGAATTGACATTCTATTTTGCAGTCTTTATCATTTTGCTCGGTAAGTGATTAATTGTAATGTTGTATATTTATATTCATGATGGATTAGATAATGAATCGAATGTGAGATTAAAAAAAAAAAAGAATCGACGAGTGTATCCGTTCATTTGGAATTATCATACAGATTTTAGACGTAGTCCGGAGTATAAATAAAAGTTTACATGTACAAAAACTGGTGAAGGGTTGATGAAATGTGTATTTTTGTCTTAGTTCTGGTTTGAATTATGTGTAAAAATGTTATGGTTAATTTATGTAATATGGCCAAGATAGTATGAGCGTAACTTTAAGGTGATATTATCTAACTGTGTACAGAGTTAAACGTCTCCCATGGAGACTTTCAAATCCGAACACTTAATCGTACATTTCTATATAATGAAAGAGAAGTTCTCCAAACCAAAACATTTTCGATGCATATTATTGGCAATACGAATACAACATGGTAAGCATGGTAAGTGAGAACCGGTAGAGCCATTAACTTGTTTTTATGGATTTTGACAATGTTTGTTGGTAAGATCCCTTAATTAATAGGGTATTTAAAGCCTGGCTGTTAATTACTATAAGGAATGTGTGTGTGTGTGTGTGTGTGTGTGTGTGTGTGTGTGTGTGTGTGTGTGTGTGTGGGTGTGTGTGTGTGTGTGCGCGTGTGTATTTGTGTGTGTTTATATTTTAATGTTTGTTACCACACTTATGATCGAGGTCTGAATATTGCCTTGTAAATAAGTCATGGTCAGATCGTCATGACTTTTATCGTGGATCGCTCATAGACGATCATGTTCCTTTTCCGACCAAAAAAGTTATATCTTAAGGGAATAAGCAGTCTAACTTAATTCAAATCCACAGAAATTTGGATATGTGATGGTTCTTGTTAGCTTTGCTGATTTCTCTAAAGAAGCACGACGCATGTTTTAATTTTAGAATACACGATGAATATATTCCACTTGCCTATGATATACATGTACATTAATACTAAGCTATTCACCATAAATCGGTGGACAATATTATTGTTCAAAATAATAAACTCATTTTATTTAATCGATATGTTCTGTACATATGCACATGAACAACATTGAATTCCCTCCATACAGAGACGAGAACGTGTCTGGGAGAATTGACGAACGGGATCAAGACGGTATCGAGGAGAGAATTAACTACGGCTATTGCCGGAAGAAAATTACCGCTTGAATCAAGGCCAGGCTATTCCACCGATCCGAGTACGTACTATAAAAGTAGCTTGCATACAAAATCTACTAAACAATTAAAGACCAGTTCTGTCTTAACCCTAAAAAGACGGGGGGGGGGGGGGGGGGGCTTATTTAGCCCCCCCCCCCCCCGTGCTCTTTTTTCGCGATTACTTCGCAATGCTAAAATATTTTACGTTGTCACTTCATGACTTTTATCCTTAGAGTCTTGCGCATCTTTTGATACCAAATTTGTGCACACCGGGTTCACGGTCCTGGTGTTATGTAACATTTTGCGATCGCGTGTCACTGAAAATTCGATTCTTTTTTTTAATTATTTTTTTTAACTCTTCCATAACATACAGAGTTTTTAGATGCAGCTTTTATGTTGCAGTTTTATACCCATCTTTTCAAATGTACTGTTAGTATTCCCATTTGGCATGGTGAATAAAACTTATTGCATTCTCATTTTCATAAAACAATACAATATATAAAGAATAATACAAAGAAAAACAAAGAAAAAACATAGAAACGGTAAAACTAAATCAATTGTCATGATTATCCTATTGTTATCTTACACATGTCAACACTTATGAATAGATTGAAAGTGGCATTACTTCCCCTAGTTCCATCGACAACATAAACAACAATAACATACATAAAAATACAATTTTTGCATAATTAATTAGCTCTAATTAGCATATTCTAAAAAAAAAATTAAAAACATTAACCATGCAATATTGTACATCTCATGGACATCTATCACCATGCCAAATTTGGAGTCGATCGGAGTTTCGGTTGCCGAGATCTTAGGGGGGGGGGGGGGGGCCTTTTTAACCCCCCCCCCCCCCCCCAGTTTTTTAAAGGTTCAAAATAGCCCAGTCTTTTTTGGGTTAATCCTAAAAAGACTGGGCTATTTTGAACCTTAAAAAAACTGGGGGGGGGGGGGCTAAAAGGGTCGAAACCGAAACTCCAATCGACTCCAAATTTGGCATCGTGATAGATGTCCATAAGCCATACAATATTGCATAGTTAATTGTGTTGTTTTAATTATAATATGCTAATTAGAGCTGATTAATTATGCGAAAATTGCATTTTTTTTCCGTATTTTTGGCATGTTTTTAATATTTTTAATATATTTTTTCGATGGAATGAAATATTAACCATTATTCAACCATTTGTAGCCCAAAATTAAATAATTGCAGTGATCAGAATGAAAAATAATGAAGATTTTGTCTATTCTAGGAAAAAGTCAATTTCCATAGGATTTGTACACAAATCGTGTTCCCATTAAATGTATAGAAATGAAGGAATAATTTCCACTGCTAGAACTAATCAATCAATCAATCAATCAATCAATCAATCAATCAATCAATCAATCAATCAATCAATCAATCAATCAATCAATCAATCATTTAAACAAACACACAATCAATCAATCAAAATGAATTGTGATATGCATGTTTCTGACCACATTGCAGATACAATTGAGACATACGAGTCTCTGCTTTTCTTCAACAGCCATCCTGGTAAAGTGAGTATTACTGATTGGATTACTTTTTGTATATATGACAAAAATTATAATAATAATAATGATAATACATTATAATGATAATAATGATAATCATAAGAATAATAAGAAGAATGATAATAAGAATAATAATAGTAATAATCATAATAATAATAATGATACTTCTACTACTAATAATAAAAGTAATAGTAGTTGTGGTAATAATTATATTAACAATAATACAAAATAAAAGAAATATTAATTGTAGCAGTAGTAATGATAATATGAATACAATTCATAAGATAATAATTATGATAATAACAATAATTAATTTAATAATAATAAGAAGAAGAACATTTGTCAGTAATAATCATAATGACTGTATGGTTATGTTTTCGTTTTCCCTACAGAGTGCGCTTTATATGATATGTGATCAGAGCCGTCTAAACAGGCATACGTAATATCATATAAAGCACAATGGAAATAAGAAATGCAAGCGAGTTTTCAAGTTTATTTCCACATCTTAATTTAAAAAAAACAGTGTAAAAATACGGTTAAATGTAAACATTTGGGAAAACATGTATTTACACATGTATCATTCACATCAGTACAAGAACAGGAAGCCAGTCAGTAAAATAACTCTGCCAATAATATTTTACTAATATGCCCCATTTTCTATGCAATAAAGTTGTCCGTATGCTGTCGAGTGGTGAGATACACCGTGCATGGTCAACCATGGAGCTTGGAACAGCCATGGGTCTTCTCTGGCACTGCGGAAGATGAGGCAACCCAAAATAAGCTGCTCATGTTAGGACATACACGTTGGATCTGGCAAACAAAGCACGGCATGGTCGCCGCTATGAAGGACCATCTATCCAGACTTGGGATTCTGCACGGTATGTAATCGATGCAAAGAGTGACGTAGCTATAGGGACGACGCAGACAGGGACATACCCAAAGAGGGGCATGGTTAAAAGGAAGGGGGGCAAGTTGTTGTTATTGTTATTGTTGCTGCTGCTGTTGTTTTGCAGTTTTTTAAATGTTCATTCATGTATTTACGTCATATAAAGTAATCATTCATAACCAATAATTACATAATAGTCGGCATTACACACCTGGAATAACCATGGAGATAAGGTCACTATTACAAGTTAGAATACTTAATAACCAAATTTCTTAATCATTCAGTTTATAAATATAAACATAAACATATAAACATATAAACAGAATATCTTTAAAGGGAACCAACACCCAAAATATATGATCTAATAAATACAAATAAAATATATACATGTAGTAGTTTTAGTAGTCCATCTGAAAAACAGTTTTCCAGAAAAACTGTATCATTTGGAAACTCATCATCATACTAAATCATGGGTCTAATGAAGAAGACGTACCGCGTTCTATTGTCACGAAACGTACACGTGTATAATGCACGCACTCGCAAACGGTTCGCGCTTACAAAAGCTGTTAATTGCATTGTTCATGAATTACACGACCCTTTGCTAGATGTTGGACATCTATTTGATATCAAATAAAGATACTGAAATAATCAGCCTGCGATGTTTTGTTTGAGTTGTGGTCCCATTTTTATCCCAATGCAGTTCGTCCGTGCATAGTTGGTGACTACTCACACCCTCTTGTCGAGACAGAGGGGCGATGTAAACCCGGTGACCAGCTGGGTTGTGACGAGACGTGTACTTTTAAGTGTGACAAGGTTGGATACACGATTCGCGGGAGTTCGACGATATCTTGTTGCGATATGGGCCTCTTTTCTGATGATCTACCAACTTGCGAACGTAAGCACATTAAATCTACAAACATTATGATATACAGAGTGTCTCAAAAAGGTTGTAACACTTACGATCGTTAATTTCTTCGACACCATCGACCAAATGTCATTATTTCTTATTTCATTGGATAGAACATTCTTTTTCCAACAAAATGATACCATGAACATGGATTTTGGGTAAGGCGTTTGGATGCTAGGGCCATTTTTCTGAGGCAATGTCGTTTCCAAAATTTGCTACATTTTCGTTTCCAGCGATCCTCGGAATGCTGAGGCATTTTCCCCCAAAGGCCTCCCATATAATTAGTTGCACAGACGAATCGCATGACTGCTCTCCCTTTGATAAGGAAGACAATGCTGCGTAATCGAGTACCCCCGAACGGCATGGCTCGCATTGTCTTCATTATCAAAGGGAAGGCAGTCATGTGGTTAGTTTGTACAACCAATTCTATGGGAGGCTGTGGGGCGAGAATGTCTCAGAGTTCAGAGGATCGCTGGAGACGAAAAAGTAGTAAATTTTGGAAACGACATTGCCTCAGAAAAATGGCCCTAGCATCCAAACGCCTTACCCAAAATCCATGTTCAAGGTATCATTTTGTTGGAAAAAGAATGTTCTATCCAATGAAATAAAAAATAATGACATTTGGTCGACGGTGTCGAAGAATTTAACGATCGTAAGTGTTGCAACCTTTTTGAGACACTCTGTATAGGACAGATTATAATACATGTATAGTGAAATTTACACAGGAATGTTGAATGTCCGATTCTGCCTATTGCCTGTCTTTGGTGATGGCAACAATTTCAGATTTAAAATGTATGAACCTATGAATATACTAACTGTAGTATATGATCATAGGAAAATCAATGCGAGAAATAAAATTTAAAATGGATCCAGCTCCCGTCTCCAAATCGACATCCTCTTGCTCAAATGCTATACTGTCTTCTAGGTAACCTGTAACTGGTCATTCAAAAATTAATAAAATAATCCGTAAAATAATATGTTCGTTTATGTTGATTTTTCCCACAAACAACCTCTACTGGCTTATTTCGTTTTGGTAGCGAATTAGAGTATATTGACAGACAACGATACATCCTTAAAATAATGGGTTTAAATTTCAACAACAAAAAAACAAATTACCCACGGGACGACATGTGAGTTTCGATGTGATGAAGGCTTCAAGTTATTAGAGGACCTGCAACTTTGACATGCCTGGTCGATGGAGAGTTATACAATTTTTTAAATGCTTCCTTTTTTCAAAAATTTACAAAAGAGGCTTTTAAATAGTTGTTGATTATCTCTCTTTCTAATCACCTTTTCAACAAAACATCACATACACGATATGTTATTTAGAGTGGTTGAAACCAATGAGTTTTTAGAGAGCGCCATCTTGAGTTTTAAGGGCTCTTTTTTAATGATAACAGGCTTTTTACTTAGTCATTTGTAATTTGTTTTATTCATTTCGAGCATGTGGAGTTATAACTGTTAGTTTGTAATGTAATGGTGCAGGTTTTGGTTAATACAATTAAAGGGATAGTTGAGTATTGGTCAAACTTAACTTTAGTAACCAAAACCTGCACCATTACGGTACAAATTAATAGTTATAACTCCACCATGCTCGAAAAGTATACACAATTACAAACGACAAAGTAAAACCCCTGTTATCATTCAAAAAGAGCCGTTAAAACTCAAGAGTCAAATTCAATAGGTCCTCCTGATATGGGACTGAAAATGAATATTGTTTGTGCACGCTAATTGTGCTTAAAGTTATACATATGATACGGTACTTACCATCGATTCATTCTCCAATATGTGATCCAACCATCGGGTGGATTAACATTATGATTTTTTCCCCCATTCCGCTAAAAATCAGTGATTTATGCGCCTCCTCGACTTCTCCCGTGTGTTAGCGCGACTCCGAACAGATTTTGATGATCGCGATGGCTGCCGATGCGAACGGCGAACGGCGCTATATCAGTCGCGCTAACACACGGAGAGAAGTCGAGGAGGCGCATAAATCACTGATTTTTTAGCGGAATGGGGGGGGGGGGGAAATGATAATTTTAATCCACCCGATAGTTATTGGATAGTGAATCGGTGGTAAGTACCGTATCATATGTATAGTTTTAAGCACAATTAGCGTGCACAAACCGTATCAGTCCCGTATTAGGAGGACCTAATTCTCTTGAGTTAGTGTCAAAAGTGATAGCCGGACGTCAATCACTTTTATATAATATTTTGAAAGCAAATTTCACAACAATTAGAGCATTTGAATGGGAATTATTATTTCTCATGTTTTTTTCGATGATCTTTCATATGGAATTGAAATCAACCAAATCCGTTACAATTAATTTTTTTTTTTTTTTTGGGGGGGGGGGGGGGGGGGTGGGGGCACTTCGGAAAAGTTTGACCAAAACTTTAATCTCTTTACCAAAACTCAACTATCCCTTTAAGGAACAAAAGCGTTGCAATAATATGATTCATATACAAGACCGTTCATAATGAATTCTCACTACAGCACGGGACTCCAATGCGGCATCTCAAACATCTGTACAAAGTGTCCGAACCGAATCAACAACAAAGGGAATTGTGGATGAAGTAACAGGTAATTTAATTTATATGATAATCACTTCTATGTCTGAATTTTAACATGTCATACATAAATTTGTACATCTTATCTATAATGATATTGTTTTGCAGTATGCCACCGTAATTTACATTAATATGATATTATTACAAATATAGTATAGGTTTTCCCGCTCAATTTCATACTTTTTCCAATGAAAATCATTAAGGGTCATTCGAATTTACGCATTGCTGCGTAATCGTGGGTTTGGTCTTTCACATTCCGAATCTATGATTACTTAGATTTCGTGAATAGACACGGGAGTTCATTTATGGGCACTCGAATTCGCGAATGTACACACGAACACACACACACACACACACACACACACACACACACACACACACACACACACACACACACACACACACGCACACACACACACACACACACACAAGCGCACGCAACCACACGTACAGTCGTACACGCACACACATGGAGATGGATTGTTCAACAAACAAAATAATTTCATGAACAGCGCCAAAGGAACAAAACGTACGATGTGATCCAGCTAACGTCAACAAATACGTTGATTTTGCATGATTATACCAGAGAGGAGGGAGGACTCTGATTATACCATGGATCGTACTCTCCTAGTACAATCCATGATTATACAGGCCCATACCCAGGGTGTGCATTTGGTACGTACGCACATATATTACTTATATGGTACGCACACCCCACCCCCCCAATTAAAAAAGGTCCACTTTTTACCGTCTCAGGTCTCAGGTCTCGACCATCTAAACCAATGGTCTCAAAACCTCGCTTACACACCTCTCAACTAGTGGTCTCGGTCTTGGCCACAATTGGTCTCGGTCCCGTTTTTGTAAATTACGCACCCCCTTGAAAAAACCTGGCTACGGGCCTGTTATATTCTAATTTAAAGACAGGCCAGACTTATGATTTATATTCATTTCATTTTCTTCCAGATAACCATGCGCCTTGTAAGAGTGATAATCTGCACTCACCCATGATTTTAAAACGTGTTTTGTCATATTACACACTGCAAAGTGAACTACAATTCGAATAATTTAAATAGAATGTAAATTTGAACTCTACTGAAATTCCATGCCACGTGTACGTGACAAAAACATGATGTAAAGTTACCCTAAATCTGCTCACTAACATTATGTTTTACTTTCTATGCATAACATATACACAGTGAGCCCGTCCAAAAATCGTGGAGGTTTGTTTGCATTACTGATTGTGATTCCAGTTTTCTTCTGCCTAGTCTTCCTATTGTGGCGAAAATGTGGAACATGGCCATGTTCTAAGGTACGTCTAACCATTTACATTACTCGTGGTCAGAATGCTCCCTGGGTGTTAAGATGGTGCATAATATATAACTTGTGGATTTGAACTGTATACCTTAGCATTGTTTTAGAGGAATTACAGTGAATTTACCACTATTCCATTTCATTTGGTTACAATCTGTTTTATTTTTCTGGAATTGTAATTATTGTATAAATTATATGTATTTCACACTCAAGAACATGTTCTAGTTGTACACTTTTGAACGGTAACGAAAAATGGTTACATTTCAAGTGTATAGATGATAGGTTGGGGCCGAGCGACATATTTGCGCCTTTTTAAGAATACATACCTCTTCTCTACGGAGAGCAGCAATATTAAATGTTTTGGAGATATGAAATATGTAGACAAGTCCGAATAAAATATTTCAACTATCCAAAATAGGACTCTTATAGCTCGTTTGTAATGATTGAAGGCAAATGCCAGTAATGGGAAACGCCCCACACGCAAACAATGAAATGTACACTCTTATTACCAACCATGTGAAAGAATATAATTTTACTAATATGGGATTATAAACATTTGGCCAGGAAACCGCCTACTAATGGATATATTTGCAAAATTATAAAACTGATTTACAGTAAATTGATCGGCAACGCGGAATCGCGCATACGCTACGTGCACAAGTCCACGTGGTCCGCACATGGATTCCGGTTTGCGGCCATTGGATTTTTCCCAATATTTCTGCATGTAACGATGCTTAGGTTCGGATTTTACCACACAAGTTCCTTGTAAATACTTATCAACAATATTGATCAATTATTGTGGCAAATATAAATGTTTTCTGTATCTTTCCCAAAACTGTTATTCATCTTTAAATGCCACTTCTTCTTGCGTGGGGACATATCGGTACTGGTCTTGTTTTACAGGTGGTCGCTAAATGCATGTTTGATTATATTTCATTTATTTACACGTACAGTCCATGTACGCCATCCTCCCTTCCGATGATCCTGATGACAAAAACAAAGATTCTGAATTAGGTAAGCTACTTTTAATTGTAAATTTAGGCAACAAAAAAGTAAGTGAAGGAAGTGAAAATACCACACAAACACACTATTGAAATATTAAATGATGTAATAGTATACTGATGAAACCATGCACAAAGACAAATGTCAATCAACAATGATAGATACATATACATTAAATTATCATTGTGAATAATTATAGTAAAATCAGGTACCTGCTGGATTATAATATCAATAACAAATGTTACTGAATTTATTCGTAACCACAGTTATATACCGTAAATTAATAGTTGCTATGTAAACGAAAGTTAGAAGTTGCGATTTCGACCATTTTTAAAATTAAATATTGTGATAGTATTAAATAGTGTGAATGTATTTGTGTTATAATCATTCTATCGCTAGTGACTAATTACACATTATCATACTATGTCATGTTTTTACTAGAAAGGGATATTAATCCGGATGGAGATGGTTATTACACACAAAATGTAATAAAGGAAGCAAGCCCGAAACCAGAACAGCTAGACTCTAAAAAGGTAGTTGTATTTTATTCACTATTATCCTAGAAAACTCCAAACCTTTGTGTCGTCTACATCGATATTGCGCTCTAAATCCGCAAATACGGGAAAACTGTTCGATGAGTCATTCACCATGTTTGTACGCAATGTGAGTTTTGTTTAATATTTATGCGATAATACGCTCATCGAAAAATCATACCATGTACTCATAATGCTTACAAATTTGGTATTATTTTAAGAATGAATAAAACCCCCCTTAGGCAATACCAACTTTAACCAACGTGATTTCATTAAAAAAAGATATAATCGATCAAACTTGAGTTTCCAAACTTTTTGAGGGGTTTATGCAAGGAGGTACAGTTCTGTACAAGATGCACACAAGACATTGCCATCAAGATCTGACTGATATGCTCAAGGAGGTACTAGTCGCCTAGTACCTCCTTAATATGCTCCAACCGCCACCTAGCATATCCATGCCAGACCACGCACCAACCATACCTCACGCCAGGACCCATTCACTAGACAGAAGCTTCATCCACTCAGCTGTCCGAGTTTGGAACAGTCTCACTGACAAAGTTGTTGGCAACATCTCCGACACCGGTCTTCAAGCTTTCAAAGCGCGCGCACATGCTTTCCTCCTGTCTACAAATTGAAACTTAATTGTTAAATGATGAGTTTTATAATGAACCATTGTTACTCCTATCTAATATGTTTTCGATATTTTACTTATTTTATTGGAGCTGCAGTGAACCACTTGATTGGCCTTCCGGAGCTTCACCAAGGCTCTAATATGTTATTGTTCACTATTGCATTCTATATAATAAACAAAATAATAACAATAAATGATGATAATAATAATGATAGACAGTCTGCAGTTTGCTTTTAAAAATATGTTTTGAATACAATTTATTTTGTTATTGTAACATTCCTAGACTTACGTTATGAACATTCGCAACAAGGGTCTCGCATTCATCCTGAATAATAACAAGTTCTGTGATGACAGGATGGTAAGGAGTGGATCGGAAATCGACGTCAAAAATGCAGAGCATGTCTTCAGAGAAATCGGATATACTACCATCGTTCAACAAAATCTGAAAGCACATGTAAGCATTTTCCTCTAAAGACACAACCGGGGCGTTTCCATGCATAACAAGTGCTGTTTTAGTATAAATTTGAGGGCATAGTTATATCCTCGACTCATTGAAATGTATAGGAATGAAACACAACAGCAAGAATATTTGTAATTCGGATCTAGACATTCATGTTCATTCACTATGAATGTTTCAATAACTATTGGGCCATCTTATAAAACCGTTAGAAAATATATCCCATGCATTTCACCGCCGAATTTAATAATTTATCTCTTTATATTACAAAATCATACAAAGCTTGCAAATGTAATCATTTATATAAAGTATTCACTCACAGTCCTATTATCTTTAAATAAATAAAACAAAAACGGCTGGAACAATTTATTATGACATGTAACACATGAAGTGAAATAACGGAAATCTAAATAGACAAACATCGACGGTATCATATCGCCAATGATCATTTTAAAATGTTCAAAATTAGTATTAAGATGGGAATCCAAACAGATTCCCTCAAGAGGCAATTTTTCTTATTTTATCATAACTCATAGGAGATCATGAACGTTTTGAAAGATCTGATTAAATCTGAAATCCGAAGCTATCACCCCTCGATCGTCTTGCTCTTCATGAGCCACGGGGTCCAGGAAGGGATTCTAGGAACCGATAAAGAAGTCATCACTGTAGAAGAGATCAAGGACCTCTTCTCTGGGAGGAACTGCCCAGCTCTGATCGGAAAGCCAAAGATCATGTTCTTCCAGGCCTGCCGAGGAGGTACACCTACCGTTACTATATACTGCGTTGTTTTTCATTCCCACTCTCTTCTAACCCTCTTCTCCTCCTCCCCCTCCCCCCCCCCCCCCCCCTCTCCCTCTCCACTGCTCATCCTCTCCAATCTCTTTCCCCATCTATATTCCTCTTTTTCCACCTTTCCAACACCGCAAGGCCCATGAAATTCAAATAATTGTACAGTGCAGTTGCCTGCATACATGTGATAGCCGGAAAAGTAAATATATAGATATATATAATTTGCCGCGTCGGTGCTACAGAGCAGAGTATTAAAATATTGCAACACAAAATTAACATGTTGAATATTAAGCACTTCATTGTATTTGTTCCCGTTCTTTTCTTTTCCAGAAAAGGTCACAGAAAATGCTACGGGCGTCGATACCAAGTCATCAACGGCGCCCCCTAGTACAGAAGAAACGGAAGAAGGACAAGGAGACGAAGATGGTCATAGAGGAGTAGGAGGACGGGAAGAAGAAGGTGAAAGAAGATGTGGAGCGGGGGAAGATAAAGCAAAAGGAAAGGAGGAGAAAGAAGACGAACAAATAGGAGGAGGAGGAGCGGGACGAGTGGAGAGAAAGGAAGCCAACGATGACGAAGAGGGAGAATTAAACACAGCAGGAGCACAGGAAAAGGGACACGCTTCGCACGCTTCGCACGCTTCTACCCAGACTCCTTGGTTTGAATCCGATGGACCAAGTGCATCTGCACGATGGCATGTAGGCGGGAATGTTATCCTCACTCTTGAACCCGACCACGTAGTACCAGCCAATGCAGACATGTACATTGCCCATGCCACATCAGAAGGTATTTTAAATGTATGCATGCACTGTTAAAACGCTGTGTAAACAAATTCAACAACTTGTTGAAATTTT
Organism: Echinarachnius parma; assembly: GCA_037951105.1. Lineage (NCBI taxonomy): Eukaryota > Metazoa > Echinodermata > Echinoidea > Clypeasteroida > Echinarachniidae > Echinarachnius > Echinarachnius parma. The sequence goes on along the minus strand of JBAMJV010002561.1, from coordinate 55,117 downwards.
TCAACAACCGCTGTTTGACATATGAACCATCCAACTGTTGTTGAAAACATTCAACAACACCAGTTGTTTAAAGTTTACACAACTGTTGTTTTAATTTGTTCTACAACTGTTGTGTAGAATAAATTTCAACAATCCCGTTGTTGAAATAGCAAATACAAAACAAGATGTAAAAGCGGCAAGGGTAGGATTCGAACTGGGGGTCTTTGGGTTATAAGTCTCACTCTCTATCGACTGCGCTATCTCGGATCGCTTGGTTTGCGAAGGGGCAAAAGAGGTTTTAACGCGGTGATTTTGCGGTCGAAACTATCACGTGATTTAATACGTTTCATCAACGCTTGAACAATGGCTTCACGCAACCCTTCTTCATACAACTTATCATGCTTCACCTAAAGTTGTATGAAAAGATTTAACAACCGTTTTTACACAGCGTTTTAACAGTATGTAACATTGTCCAAATCCTCAAAATCCAATTGTAATTCTAGCGGTTCCCTCATACCTTGTTTTATTCGTATTAACAATAAAAGCATGGGACAGGTTTCGGTTTTTAAAATGTCCCTTTCGTTAAAAAGATATTTACAATTGAAGTGTTCAGATGATAAATTATCCACTGGACCGTCAAAACCGTGTACAAAGTGAGTGCAATGAGTTAGTGAATATCACTTTGCATTTTTGCGCATTTCACGGCCATATAACGTCCATTCAACTTGAAATTTTCTCACAACACCCAGTGGAAATATCAGAAAATATCAAAAATAAACATTGTATATCAACCACTCATCACTTTTTGCACATGTCAACAAAGTTACTAGATCCCTTTAAATCACCTTGGATCTCTACAATATTGCTAATAATTGGTATTATTCAGATGATTATAATTGATTGATAATCGAACACTAGCGGCATAGCTATTTATTCATGCGTTATACAGTGCGAGTAAAACAAAAAACGAAACCGGACTTTGATAGCTTATAAATCCAGAAATCTAGAGGTATAAATGTTGATATTGGTATCATGTTAAAGCTTGGCAAATTTCCCTTAAAATTATATATCATGCACTCTGATCACTTCACGCTTCACCGATCGCGACCTATTATCCAAAGGCATGCAAAAACTACCCGTGTCCAAGTTTTCAATGGTTGCATCTGTTGTTTGATTTTCAAAGATAACTTCATCCTAAACATGTCCTATTCAGGGCCCCTGCCTCCAAACAATGGGGCTGCTGATGGGAGGACAAACTGTGGGGGATCCCCTTCAACACTGATAAACATGAAAAACATTGGCAACCAGCTGGTATTTGTTTTGATTCACCAAAGGATATTCTTGAAATGCTCTTTTGAAAAAAACGGTAAACAAACGCATTCATTTATGATAAACACAACAAAAAAGTCTCCCCTAATCAAAATATCGTAACTCTTTAACAAAAAGGTTTTGAGCAAAATAACTTGGCAGGATTGTTTCTACACTTATTCACTAACTTCTGTGTGAAAATAAAAGTGGTCCTCTTATTCATGCATGAGTGAGCAAACAATAAAGACAAAATTGTCACTTTTCACGTGTCACGTGACTTGTGACTTTAGAAAAGTGACAATTTTGTCTTTAATGTGTGCTCACTCATTCATGACTCGACAGATAAATATCATTTTCACACAGAAGTGAGTCAATAAGTGTAGAAACAATCCTGCCAAGTTATCCTGCTCAAAACTTTTTCGTTAAAAAGTTACGCTATTTTGATTAGGGGGGACTTACTTTTGTTTTTTGTGTTTAGAACAAGACAAAGGCAAACTTGAACACGGGTAGTTTTTGCATGACTTTGGATAATAAGTTCGCGTTCAATGAAGCGTACAGTGATCAAATTTATGATGTATCATTTTAAAGGCAATTTCCAAAGCTTTAATCTGATAGCAATATCAACATATATATGTTTATAATTGTGGATTTATAAGCTATCAAAGTCCGGTTTCTTTTTTTTTTGACTCGCACTGTATAGTGATAGTCTATCATTATCTTTATTTACAAACTGACTTATCATTTCTCAAGAATGAACTTTTGAAGGGCACGTTTTGATTTCAGTGTTATTACAAGATTTGTACAAGATTGCATTTGTCGCAGGGAGGGTGACGTTCTTATATAGTTTAAATTAATTTGTGTTTATTCATATGAAAATAATTATATTAAAACAAAATTGTTTATTATATAGTAGTTTGATTTGATGTATACTATATTGAACACGTTATGGATGTTAAATAATATTATATATGAATGTGATTCATTGTAAAAATGTAACCAGTGGAAAACAAAAAGGAGTAGTTCAGTTTTGGTACAGAGGGCGCTGCGGGGCGCTGCACGAAATAATCTGGGGCCCAGATTCATTCGATGATTTAAACAAAATTTAAAAATGCCTACACTTTTTCGAAAATTTTCAAAAGAGGTTTTTAAATAGTTGTTGATGATCTCTCTATCTAATTATTATTTCAACAAAATATCACATGCATAATTTTGTATGAAAAATGGTTGAAACCAATGCTTTTTTAAAGAGCGCCCTCTTGTGTTTTAATTGCTCTTTTTGAATGATATAGGCTTTTTAATTAGTCGTTTGTAATTATCTATACCTTTCAAGCATGGTGGAGTTATAACTACATGTATTAGTTTGTTGTGTTATTGTACAGGTTTTGGTTACTAAAGCTCAGCCTTACCAAAACTGTACTACGTACCCTTAGTTTAAGATAGTTAGTTTAAAAACAAACAAAAAGACCTTCATAGCCGGTATGATATAATGAAACGAAGTTTGTACAGGTTTAGTTAAGAGTAACGGTTAGGGTTAACCTAACCAAAGGTTTCTCTTGTTATATTGATATTGTAGGGTATTATTCGCTGCGGGACTGTGTTAATGGCTCGTGGTTCATTCAAGCTCTGTGTGAGGAACTTCTGGCTAGAGCACACGTCGAAGATCTTGATTCCATTATGGGAAAGGTATGTCGATAGGACTTTAATTATGTGCGATGATTATTTGCTTACTATTTAATTAATTAACAAGGTATCCAAATTTTTCTTTGAAAATGTACACCACGTCCAAACAAGGATCAGCATGTGTCAACGTGAAATCCATGTCACTTTGGGGGGACAAATAGAGAGTTTCTTTTTGTGGCGGCAAGGACTGGATATGATGGTGAAGCCTTTTTTCTTCTTGTAAATTGAAAGCAGAAAGGATGCAATATGTTATTAGAGGAATAGACCTTGCCCCCTGGCAATTCACACCCATGAACCTCAGAGTCGAAACCACAACGAGCATAGCTCGCAGACTTGTTATAAACAATCATGGTAATGCAGACACTTTGCGAGAAAAAAACAACAGCCAATATGGATAAATTGAGGCTTTCTAAAATAACGTTTTGTTTACTTAATTAGTCTTAATAAGTAGCAAACATCCTAACCAAACCAGAGATATTCATCCGATGTTTCATTATACATGTCATAGTCGTTTGATTGTGTACTATTTAATTACTTTGTTGTAAAAGTATCACTGGTTTTTTACTTGCTCACTTTTCTTTTATCAAAATGGCACTTCAAAAGTGTTACAATTAATTTTCTAAATACATTTGAACTTATATTTAAGTATCCTTCTTTCTTCGTTCCATTATAGGCAATCTCAAAGATTACAACACGAGAGGCAACGATTATCATAAACGGAGAAAGACGACGAACGATGATGACGCCGCAAATCATCAAACAGGGGGTCGGAAAACTAATCCATTTCCTGCCAAAGTACCCACCCAAGGAACGAGTATGGCATGTTTAGCCCGCGATTTAAAGGAAAACAGGAGTAATACTATAAAACAGCATACCGTGCGAAAATATACTTCTAAAACTGTTGGTCGTTTGATAAGCTCAGTTTCTGATTTACGAGCCTTCGCCCGTGTATGGTTTCGCCCAGGTTAGCTACAGCGCTGTGTGGCAAGCCTATGTCAGTACGCAAGTTGCAGATATACAGAGTGTATTAAAAAAAAAAGGGTAATCGAAGTTCAAAGGTCAATTATTTCAAAATTCGATATGTTCACACCTTAAATGAAATATGGATGTAAAGAGTAACTTTTTAGCTTGATTTTGATACCTTTTCTGAATCAACAATGTCACGCATCGCTGAGTTCTTTGCTGTTGAAAATGACATGTGCAAAACCACTTTTTGCAAGTTTTGGCTTATGAATGGATTCTTGAAATAAGTGGTGTCACATAAATATTAGGGATTAAAAGTGAGCAAAGAAAAATGGGATTCCAACGGGATTCGAACCCGAAACCTCCGGATTGCTAGACCGGTGCTCTACCGACTGAGCTATAGAAAACCCTACGACGGCGTTCTTCCCAGAAACCCCTTACAATATATTCTTGGTCAGTTTCCCTATATGTTTGAATAAATATTAGGGATTAGTTTTCATTTTGGGACTAAAACATCCACTTCTTGTTTATTGCGGCCCTGCAAATCATCCAGATCACGGGGAGATGTAAACACCTTTTTCTTCAAATGTCCAAACAGGAAGAAGTCAACAAAAAAGTAAACAGATGACCTTGGTGGCCATTCCATCTCATTTTTAAAAATCGCAATAACACTTTCCCTTTGTCAGAGCTCCCCTAGTCCATACGTGACAGCGACAAGGTGATGGGCTTGGGCACTGTCCTGAATCTGTCTAAATACTCCTCGCACCTGTCGCCTAATGTGTTCCTCTAACTGAGGTATCATCTGAACGTACATATTCCCAGTTAATGTTAATTTCTTTTAAGAAAATGGCCCAATTACTTGACCTTCCTCAAAGTTTCTAATCCAAGTTGTCCATTTTTTTACGAATGATATCAACATAAGAATTTAATTCTGGTGGATGGCAGGCCAGCGCATATTCATGTTCAATTAAAATGTACCTTATCATGCATGATATTCAGCTAAACGATTCAATAACTCGCAAACCCAACACAAATTGATGTTTTCATTTAAGTGTGGCACAATTATTGTACTTTCAAGCTTTCATTCATTAGCCCAAACTTGCAACAACAACAAAATTTGGTTTTGGACTTGTCACCTTCAACCACAGAGAAATCAGCGATGCGTAACATTACTGATTCAGGAAAGGTGTCAGATTACATCTATGTCTGATTTTGAGAATGTATCATTTTGAAATTATTGACCTTTGAACTTCGATTACCTTATTTTGGTATACACTCTGTACAGGGTGCCCCCCCCCCCCCCCCAAAAAAAAAAAAAAAAAAAAAAAAAAACCACCACAGGATACTTGCCATAATCCACGGGATAGGGCATCTTTTACAAAGAAAAATGATACCAAGAACAGTAATTTGGGTCAAGTAGTTTTTGTTTTATGACTTCTTAGGTACATGTCTTAAGTGAGACCATGCCAGGTTCCCATTTTTACCAAATCAGTGTCTGATAAATCGCACTTCATGCCCGTCATAGCATCGAACAACTTTTCCCCTCCTCTCGGCACACAGCTGAATGCACACTAACAATGGCGCACGTATTGTTCGTTGTTCGATGCTATGACGGGCAGTAAGTGCATTTATCACCTGTGCATGTTATAATACCGACGATGTATGTACGCAATGTTCTTCAACATAGATAATCAAACTTAACGCGACAAGACATGAAATGTGTTAAGTTACGTTACTCTAACTCCAGAACCAAGAATTTAGGGCCCGCTCAGGGAGGATTAAGGGGGATTTGATTTGGTTCGCTCGCTAGTGATAAAATAACTCGCTTCACAGTCTGAACAACTGACTAGCATTGTAAAATATAATTAGACTATGGATAACAATCTAGTTGCTTATCAGCCGATCCTCCTCAACTTGAGATGGATGTTTTGGAAACCCCTTTCCTGCCTTAGATGTTTATATTTAATTTGATACCGCTTCCTGCCTCTCTGGGATGGTATTTACTTTTACTCTGAAAATTATTTCTTTGAGATTCATTCGTTCATGGTTGTTTGATCGGAAAGCATGTCGATCTATGTTAGTTAGCTCTTAATAAACACTTGATAATTCATGTAAATAATTTAAGTGTTCTAAGTAGAATCATACTTTATTGGACTTAATATGTTAATGAGAGATAACGATAATAAGTGCGTGATGTAATTGTACTTTTGTTTCAAGTTATTGTTGAAATTTCGGACATGCTTTTCGAAATTAAAACCATGGAATACCGCAAATTTGGTTGTTTGTTGTAGTTTATTCGTTGTCTGGATTAGAGTAACAATGTTATTTAAAATGAAAATGACATTACGTGCGACATACCACGTACGACGTTGCCACGTTCCAGTGAGAAAATGTAATAATAATATAAAAATTCAGAAACAAAACATATTCATTGCCAACACATTTCCATTTTATAAACAAGACATATTTATGTCAATAATCAATACATTTTCACCTATTAATAAAACATATTCACGTCTATACACTTCCCCAATATATACAGAATAGATTCATGAGAATCAATCTCCTATTCATTAACAACAATTAAATTAATATAAATAAATTTCCACTTTCTCGTATTATCCCTTAAACCATCGAATTAAACTATGTGCCCATCACTCGTGTGCACTCAACCATGAGTGGTTCCCAATAAGAAATTACAATTTTCGCATAACATACCTACCAGCGAAGCATGAACAGAGAAGCACAGCTGCTGATTAATGCAGGGTCATACGTGAAACGGGGATGTAAAAGAACATAGAATAATAATAATTATAATAATATGAACATATACCTTTCTGTCTCCATTTCATTCCGTCAGAAAGCTAATTACTGTTCTATATCCCTTCAAGAATAATCGCATACTACAAACACAATACAGGACAACATTAGAAACAAGTGACTCAATAACGACACATTAAACACGAAGTTACTGTTGAAACATATTGGTTAGAGCTGAGCGTTAATAACTGCAAAACGAGAATGTACATGATTGTGTGACTTTCATTCTTTGCATAACATGGTATGGCGAAGCATGAAAAGAGAAACACAGCTTCTACTCAGGGGCGTCGATCCTGGGGGGGGGGGGGGGGGGCAGGGGGGCGGTCGCCCCCCCAATGAAAATATTGGGGGGGCGAACATATCATTTCGCCCCGCCAATAATTCCGAAAATGAGGAAGAAAAAATCAAGTGATATAATGCCAAAGAGGGGAAAGACACATTTATCAATAATTAATCTTCAAAATAGCCGTTTTTTCTAGTTTGAAAAGGACTGTAAATCTCCTTTTTGCCGCGCGCTTCGCGCGCATACAGTTTATCATGTTGCAAGTTTCATTTTGCTTGTGGGAACTCACATGTGTTGGGCAGTGTAATTTCTCATACGCACACCTCAAACGAAGTTAATTAAACCCTCATCTATAGATAGCCCACCGTCACAGAAAATAAAATAATCTGAAATATATCTTTCAGTCAATTCGGTCCATATGCGCTGAACGCAAATCATATTGAAATATTTTCATGTCCCCCCCACATTTGAAAGTGATGAAGATTGTCCCCCTCCCTTTGTCATTATGTATGTTTGGTTCCATACTTATATACTTCATATTACGTGAAATTTCTGTCTCAGGTGTGCACCAAATCACACAATTTCACGCCCAAAAATACAAAAGCTCCCTACTGTGGGAAGGGGACACCCCTCCCACACCCTCCCCCGCTCGGTCGCTTCGCTTCCTCGCAATGTCTCCCCTCCAGTTTTGAGAAGTTGTTGACGCCCTTGCTTAGTTTCATAGGAGCCCAATGCCCCTAGACTATTTCGATGGCTCTATAGTATACAGGATCACGTGGATCCATCTCATGCAAGGCTCAATCTTTTCCTCGCTATGCCCTATAGGTTCACTATTTTATACAATTTTTACACCCATGATAGGAGTTGCAAATGTCATTATGTATGTTTGGTTCCATACTTATATACTTCATATTACGTGAAATTTCTGTCTCAGGTGTGCACCAAATCGCACAATTTCACGCCCAAAAATACAAAAGCTCCCTACTGTGGGAAGGGGACACCCCTCCCACACCCTCCCCCGCTCGGTCGCTTCGCTTCCTCGCAATGTCTCCCCTCCAGTTTTGAGAAGTTGTTGACGCCCTTGCTTAGTTTCATAGGAGCCCAATGCCCTTGCTATTTCGATGGCTCTATAGTATACAGGATCACGTGGATCCATTGTTATATCGTAGATTAGTAGGTTCAAGCTTCACTATAAAGATGACTGACAAAATAACACTATTAAGAGAGTACAGAAATAAGGTGTGGTTGCTTCAAGCATTTAATGCAGACTCCCTGGTCAAGCAGCATGTAGCATATATCAGTACAAGCACATGTAAAAGTACAGGCACATAGCAACAGCAGTATTGTCATGAATACAATAGGACTGGTGGAGTGTATAGAGAATGCAGGCAATGTGCACTCTGGCATAGCCTAGCTATTTGGGGCACATGCTCTAGTAGGACAACAATAGGCATGTGGCATAAAGAGGTTACATAATAAGTTCAGTGCCATTACATGTCGAGACACAACATTCTCCTCCCAGTTGAAATTGAGTTCAACGCACTGATCAATTGTTTTCAAACAGTTTACAACTTGATCAGTGTTTATGTTTACATTTCAAGATCATGTTTAGAACAGTTTACAACTTGATCAGTGATTATGTTTATTATTTCAAGATCAAGTTATTATAAAATTTATATCTTAAATAAGTTTTAAAGGCATCCAATGTATGTAGTTACGTTAACAATAACCTAATTTTAAACTCATTCTGTAAGCAATAATACAAGCATTTTTTTAAATCTTGCATTTGCTTTTAACCATTTTGCTTGAGAATAAATGGTGGTGTATGACTTAAGAAAATACCAACAACTTCATCAATCAATATTTACGTTTTCTGCATATAATATAATGAATGTCCAACTTCAAACATTCTTAATTTTTCTTCAATCAAAATGTAATTTCCTTTGGTTAACCTGTCAAAGAACTATACATACATTTCAAGTAATACACATCTCAGTAACTTCTTGTTTCTTTACAAGATCCATATATCACCTTGGATACTTTATGCAATGTGTCAAATTCAAATTAGCTACCTGTTTAATATCTTACATAGTCTTTTAGGTGACTTGGTTCTTTTCGATTTCTAGCACTCCTCCTTACACTTTGCTCTCTACCCCTTTCTTCTTCGGAGACTTGTCTTTCTGTCTCTTCCTGGTTCTTAGTGTCAACAGTGCATGGAGACAAATGAAATGCATTCCAAATTGTATGATCATCTAATTCATAGGTTGCTTTACCTTTTTGTTTAATAATTTTTCGAGGTTCTCCAAATTTCCTTTCACCCTTTTGAACATGTCTTTGTTTTCTAACTTTTACTTTGTCTCCTACACAAAATCTTGGTGTACGAGCCTTCCTTTTCTCATCTGTGTACACTTCAGACTTTGTTTGTTTTTGTTTGACCTTTTCTTTGACAACTTTCAGTTTGTTTTTCTCCATCTGCACTGGCATTCTACCCTGCACATCTAACTTTGTTCTCATTTTCCTACCATGGAGCAATTCTGATGGTGAGAGCCCTGTTGTTTGATGGGGTGTAGACCTGTACGCCATCAATAGTTCTAGAATTTTCTCTTTCAAAGACCTCTTTCCTTCAATCATGGCATTTTGTATGCATGATTTCAACACCCTATTGAAACGTTCTACTTCTCCGTTTGCACGTGGATAGTACAGAGATGATTTGACATGAGTGATACCATTTTGCTCCAAAAATTGTTCAAACTCGTGTGACACAAATTGCGGCCCATTGTCTGACACCAACTGGGTCGGAATTCCTTCTCTAGCAAATAGTGATGTGAGTACTCGAATTACTACTCCGGACGTTACACTACTACACAATGCTACTTCAGGCCACTTGCTGTGGTAGTCCACTACTACAATAGCATATCTCTGATCCTGAGGTGCATTTTCAATTGGCCCTACAATATCAATGGCAATCTTTTCCCATGCCGAATCAGGAAATTCTACAGACTGCATTGGAGCACTGTGTGTGCTGTGTGATTTGTCATTTTCTTGACATGTTACACATGACTTGACTTTCTCTTCTACTACCCTGTCAATGCCTGGAAACCAGTATGTTTCTCTCAACCTTTGTTTTGTACGCACAATACCCTGGTGTGCTGAATGAGCGAAGTCTACAAACTTAGCTTGTAGGGACAATGGAACTACTATCCTACCCCCTCTCATCACAAGGTCATCTACAACTGACAACTCGTCCCTCAATATGAGATATGGTTTGATTTCGTGAGGCAAGGTCTTGTGGCTACCTGGCCAGCCTTCCTCAATGTATTTCATGACCTGTACCAGAACTCTATCACTGCAAGTTGCAGCTTTCAAATCTTCAAGTGTTACTGGAGAGTCACTGACCTGACTCAGAACATACTCGTCTTCTTCTACCTCAGAACCTTCTTGGTCCTCTATCGGTACCCTAGATAACGCATCGGCCACATAATTCTCTCGGCCGGGTTTGTATTGTACAGTGTAGTCGAACTGTAACAACTGAGCAGACCAACGTGCTATCCTCATGGTTTGTCTGCTTGGACCCCTCGTACTTAACATGGTAACCAAAGCTTGGTGATCAGTCCTAAGTACAAAATGTCTACCCCAAAGGTAAGTATACCATTTGTTACATGCCCAAACACAAGCCAATGCTTCTTTTTCACCTGTGGAGTATTTCCTTTCAGCAGGTGACAACGACCTTGAGGCAAATGCTATGGGAACCTCATGTCCCCCTTTGACCTGGGTAAGTACTGCCCCTAACCCATAATCAGACGCATCAGTGGTAACAATGGTAGGTAAGTTTGGATTGAATAACCCAAGAACAACTCTCTGTGCAATTGTACTCTTGATTTGATCATATGCCTCTTGTTGCTCAGGCCCCCATACAAAGGATACATCTTTACACAACAACCTTCTCATTGGTTCTACAACAGTGGCATAGTTAGGTACAAACTTTGCATAGTAATTTGTCATGCCTAACACTGATCTGAGTTTGCCCACATCTGTCGGTGCGGGTGCTTCAACTATGGCCTTTACATGCCGATCATCAGGTGCTAAACCTTCACTACTCACAGAATGTCCTAGGTAACTGAGTTCTGGCAAGTGAAACTGACACTTACTAGGATTCAAACGCAAACCAGCGTTCTGCAGTTTGGTGAGTACAATGTTCAATTGTTTGTCATGTTCAGTTTTGTCCTTACCGTACACGATGATGTCGTCAAGGTAACACTGAACTCCAGGTAGTCCAGCTAGAATCGTGCTCATGAGCTTCTGAAATGTGGATGGTGCCGACGCCAACCCAAAGCAAACTCTCTTGAAACGATACAATCCATCATGGGTGATGAATGCTGTGAGGTCACGACTGGCTTCATCCAACTCGAGCTGATGATACGCGGATGCTAAATCCATCTTGGAAAAAACTGTAGATCCTTCTAGCTCAGAAAACAGCTCTCCGATATCCGGTAATGGATAACTATCAACAACTATTGCCTTATTCACTTCGCGCAAATCGACGCACAATCGGATATCACCTGACTTCTTTGCGGCAACAACAATGGGAGAGATCCACTCACTAGAATCGATTTTCTCGATCACGCCTTCCTTTTCGAGGCGCTTTAACTCTTGCGAAACTTGATCCTTCACTGACAACGGTAGACGTCGTAGCTTCTGCTGAACTGGAACATGATCGCTTTTCACCTTGACGCGATGCTTGAAGTTTCTCGCTTTTCCTAAGCCTGGCTCGAACAACGGACGAAACTTCGGCGAGATGGGCACCTCGCTGTTGACCTCTTCAACGCAATCCCCGTCAGCTTGAACAGTGCTGCCTTGGATTTGAAGATCCAACTTGCTGATGAGGTCCATTCCTAGGAGCATAGACCCTCGATGAACGACGTAGAACGTAGCCTCAACTTGTCGACTGCCCACTTTAGCTGTGGTGTGGAATGTTCCAAGAACGGGAATGTCTGCTTTTGAGTAATCAGACAACTTTACTCTTGAAGGCTGTAGCGCTTCCTTTACAAAGTGTTTCTCGTAAACGCTGTTGGGAATGATAGAAACATTTGAACCCGTGTCGACTGTCATTTGTAAGTCAACGGTTCCTGCGATCTGCACGGTGCACTTGATTGAACTGGCAGGGTTTGTGTTGACAGTCAAAACTTGCTGCGACGCGTTTACAGTTAAGACTCCCGATTGGTCTTGAACTTCACGAATTCTGCGTCCTGAACGACAAACTTTTGCCCAGTGTCCAATTTTGTGACATTTTAGACACTTTGTGCCTTTCGCTTTGCATCTGCTGTCGTATGTAGCATGGTTTATACTACCACAGTTTCTGCAACCATCTTGTGTTTTCTGTTCTTTTTCGTTTCTGCCCTTTCTTCCCTCCGAATTCTGTTTTCCCCGCGGTTTCTGCATGTACAACTTGTGAACGCTCTGATTGTGACTTTCTTGTCCTTGCGTCATCGCCCTGGAGTCTCGTTGTGCGTCTTCGATGCATCTGCTGCAGTCCAGCACTTTCTGAAGAGTCAAATCAGGTTCAAGTAACAGTCTTTCACGTATTCGCGGGTTAACACATGCTTCTACAACCTGGTCGCGAACCATTTCATCTTTCAGGTTACCAAAAGCACAATGTTTGACCAGTTCCTCCAATGCGGTAACATATTGCGCAACAGTCTCATCAACCCTCTGCCTGCGTCGTCTGAACCGGTATCTTTCAGCGACCACATTAATGCGAGGTACGAAGTAGGCTTCAATCGCTGCCAACGCCGTCTGATAAGCGTTTCCAGCCGGGCGTGAATCGGAAGATGTCACAGCACCAGTGTTCAAGGAGTAGAAAATTCTCTGTCCCTCTGCTCCTAAACAATGTAACAGAAGCGCCTTCTTCCTCTCGGGCTGAAATGTATCGCTACCTGAAGCTAATAGGTAGTTTTCAAACTGCTGCTTCCATAATGGCCATGGAGTCGGTGGTTGACCAGGATTTTGTAAGAAAAATGAGGGTGGAGGTATTGAAGACATTTTGGCAGAAAAACTAAAATAAAGTCAGTAATGAAACTCAGCAGTCATTAAGTAAAACCACCATCCTCGTCGCCAAATATGATGTTATATCGTAGATTAGTAGGTTCAAGCTTCACTATAAAGATGACTGACAAAATAACACTATTAAGAGAGTACAGAAATAAGGTGTGGTTGCTTCAAGCATTTAATGCAGACTCCCTGGTCAAGCAGCATGTAGCATATATCAGTACAAGCACATGTAAAAGTACAGGCACATAGCAACAGCAGTATTGTCATGAATACAATAGGACTGGTGGAGTGTATAGAGAATGCAGGCAATGTGCACTCTGGCATAGCCTAGCTATTTGGGGCACATGCTCTAGTAGGACAACAATAGGCATGTGGCATAAAGAGGTTACATAATAAGTTCAGTGCCATTACATGTCGAGACACAACATCCATCTCATGCAAGGCTCAATCTTTTCCTCGCTATGCCCTATAGGTTCACTATTTTATACAATTTTTACACCCATGATAGGAGTTGCAAATGTCTAAAAGCTTCCGGGGGCTCCGCCCCCTGGACCCCCATTATTGCCCCCAAATGTGGGTGCCCCCCAAAATCAGGTCTTCGAGCCATCAAGACACTTTCAATGAGCGCATAATAAAACTTCCGGGCATGCCAATGTGGGGCTTTTAGCTCACTCAGTGGTCACTCTGGAATTTTTTTCAAATTTCGCCCCCCCAATATCAAAAACGGATCGACGCCCCTGCTTCTACTTAAAGGGATCTAGTAACTTTGTTGATAAGTGCACAAAATGATGAGTGAATAATACAATGTGTATTGGTGTACGGATCGGATATGTCCACAAAGTAATGTGTGAAAATTTCACGTTAATTGGATGTTTTGGGGCCGAGAAATGAGCAAAAATGCAAAGTGATATTCACTACCATTGCACTTACGTATAGTTACTTTGTACACGGCTTAAATTATCCCGTAGACAGTTTAACATCCGAACACTTCAATCATAAATATCTTTTGAACGAAACGGAAATTTGAAAAACCGAAACCTGTAATATAAATATGACATGGTATGAGAGAACCACTAGAATTCCAAGTAAGTTTTGAGGATTTGGACAATGTTACTACATCCCTTTAGTGCAGTGTCAAAAGTGAAACGGGATGTCAAAGAAAAGATACCAATTTGGGGGAGGGTCTGGTAGGGGGTTTACCGCCTCCCACGTGGATAAATTTTTGAAATTTGTGTTTAAAATATCACTTTAGCTATATGGTTATTATTATTGTTATTATCATTTTCATTATTTATATTATAATATTATGTGTATTATTATTCTTATTATTATAAGCATTATCATTATTATTATCATTAGGGGAGATGAACCATCCCCTCATTAGGGTGAGTTGAGCCATCCCCTCTAACTTCCAATGAGATTATACAACATTTAACTGGTACCCTCTTGTGTCACCCTTTAACTTACCTGTCTTTTTAGCAATAGCAGTCTGAACAGCTAGAGCATGATATAGGAATGCCCCCCCCCCCCCCCCCAATAGTAAACATACAGTAAAGAGTGATTTTCCAAGTTTTAGGTTCGACCATCTCTATTACTATACTATAATACTAGCTGTACCCGCGGAAATCCGCGGGTTTTTTGTGAGAGAAAGGCGATGACGATATAGCGATACTTTAAAACTTTATGATTCCCAAAGTATGAGTATTGGTATTTCCCGAAGTGCCCCTGATATTTGTTTGTAAGACACGGAAGAACTAACTGTCAAATTTGAAAGAAAAAACAATTTTAATGACAGATATAACCTTTATTTGATCAAAATCGGCTCAGAAACGGATGAAATATCTACACCAAAAACATATTTTTATTCAAAATGTTTACACCGGGGGAAAGTTGTTGATGATAATCTCTATTGAATCATTATTTTAACAAAACTTTAAATGCACAATTTTGTATGAAAATGGCCAAAACCAACCATTCTTTTAGAAAGCGCCCTCTTGAGTTGCAGTGACTCTTTATGAATGATAACAGAGGATTTACTTAGTCGTTTGTAATTGTGTATACTTTTCGAGCATGGTGAAATTTTAACTATTATTTTGTACCGTAACGGTGCAGGTTTTGATTACTAAAGTTAAGTTTAACCAATACTGAACTATCCCTTTAAATAGGACAAAATAAACACGGGCGCCTCAATCCCGCCCCACAACACGTCGGGCCCCGTCCAACGATACATCCGGTCAATATATTAAATTAGATACAGTTATGCTCGTGTACTTGCTAATAAAGTAGCTTCGCCGCTCCACCCCCACCCCCCCCCCCCCCCCCTCCTCCCTCGACCACAATTGCCTGCATGAAACATAACCCCGTGTCCCCTAAGCTTTTCATATCCAAACTAAGTTCTTCGGCGTATATATTTTGTCATATTCTTGTGAAACCCGATGCTGATTTTTCTTTGAAGGGAATAGTAGCCGTCTATAAGTATTCATAATAAATGATCAGATACCTCCCACATCCATTCTACCCCCCCCCCCCCGGCCCCCAGACGTCTTCTCTGGTATAGTACAAATGTAGTAGCTTCCACTGATTCACGGCTGGCATAATACAATAATCTTACCGCAAGATGGCGAGAATGTATAATCGTGTACGGAGCGAATGAGCAACAGAGTGACCATTGTCGATGGTCAGTGAGCTATGCAAACAAACTCCGTTACGGCGGGGGTGATTAAGAAGACTCCGTTGGCTTAATACAATGCACAGCCTTCTGCCTGAGTGTTATGAGCGCAGCTAAATTGAAGTTGTCGCATTTTGTCGTCGATGCACTTACAAACACAATGCCAATCGGCAATAGCGATCATAACCATACCATCCGCGTAATATAAATATTGATATTTATCAAAACCTGGGTAGTTTCGCAACGTGTTATATCTAAAATGGTTTCTCAATATATTATTTGTTTTATCTACTCCAATTTATATTCTTACAAATAATGTTACGGCGATAAATCGTTAGTCAATGCTCGGCGCCTTAAATAGACAATGCCGCATTGCTGACTTTCCCTTTTCTTCGATCTGGAGGACGACCACGGGGCGGGAGTGACTCGGGAATGCCTCATTGTCCTCCGCAAAACGTATATCCTTCGATCCCGACGGTCGGGGAGTCGCCGAATTCTCGGGGTGAGGATATCTCGAGTGGGACACATTTGGGGGGTTGAAGCTTACCGTATTAATATAATAGACTAGCTGTTGGCGCCCGTTAAACGGGCGCTCTTTGCTGCGGCAGCCATTTTGCTTTTTTGAGGTGTTACTTGTCCTTTAAAGCTATATTTATGGTTATTTCGTTGCTTGTATCGCAAAATAAACGGATTGTGACACATTATTGGTCTCTGTGTCAAATATTGAGCTTGTATCACAAACTGCACGACGATCTCCAAATGAAGTATTGGTACAATGAAGAGATCATTGTGTATTTTTTAAAACTGGTATATTTTGAGCTGTTACATAATAAAAACCTGCGAACGGTTATCTCCCCCCTATTTTTTATTTATTTTTGTATTTATTATTATTTTATTTATTTATTTATTTATTTATTTAATTTTTTTTTTTTTGGGGGGGGGGGGTGGGGTGGAGGGGAAAACCTCTCCATTATTTTGGGCGATGGACCCCCCTCCCCCCCCCCCCCACACACACACGCACCTGTGGAAAACGGCTACATCCCCCAGCTCCCTCCCCACCCCGCCCATCAATGCCGCCTCCTAATGTACACAAATAACCAATTGTCTTGGTCTCTACCCCGAACATCGTGTCGCAAAACAGTTTTAACACAACAGATCTGTTTGGATACATGTATACTTTGATAATTCGAGACCCCACCTTTTTTCAAGTGCTTGAATATCATACAGATATAAATTGCGTCATTCCGGGGAAAATTGTTATCATTTCTTTATCCTGTGTGTTTTGTTTCGTTTTTTGCTGCTTTATAAATCAAAATGGGTGCGATCACCCCGTGAAAATCATTAAGGTACATTGACTAATGTACACGGTATTGGAAATAATTCAGAAGATTAAGAATAATCAAGACATTGTTGTATTGTAGCACCCGTTCCTTACAACAGAATAATACCAAACATATTATAATCAGTTATATTTATACACGTACTTATATCTATTTGGTTGCTGATTATTCTATCAAACTATAGATTAAATTATTTTGATGCTATTTTAGGCACTGAACAACCCCCCCCCCCCCATCCCCCTCCCCTACGCCCCCCCCCCCCCCCCCCCCCCCATTCCCCACTTACACAATACACCCGCGAAACGGTGATCCCCTCCACCTACTTTTGGGCGATAAGCACCATCTAACTGTTGGTGATGGATACCCCCATTCCCCGCCTAATAAAAAGCCTCGGAAAACAGTAACCCCACCTCCCCCCCCCCCCCCCCCGCCCCCATCAAGTGTTCCTGGTCAGCAGACGCAACAGCAGCAGCCCCAGCCCGATGATCGAGCCGGACTTGCCAGTGACCACCCTCAACCCGACGGTCTTCGACCTGTCAACGAATTGCCCGGGAGCCAGCAGGCCGCCGGTCTTCAGTCTCAGCCCCTCTGTCGCAGCAAGTTCACACGTGTGTCTGTTCGTTCAGATTTGCCAGCCATCATGAAGCGTGAGCGCGGCCGTATTGCCTCGCTCGCTTACAAGCTACGACAAGAAAAAAAAGTATCCACCAGAATCAGAATTAACGGAACCAGAGTATATCTACAAACTCGGAAACCAGTGCAAAATGGAGCCCAAGAACCATGGAAAACCTGGGATGAGTAACTTATATACTTTCTAAATCTTCTCACATTTTAAATAACTATTTCAAGACAGCTATACCAGTATACTCCAGAACAAAGTTTTGACTTTTAAACACTGACTCAAACTATCTGGAACTTTTTTTGCCAGACCTGAATTATATTTAAAATATATAATGTTATCATACCTTATTCTGTGTTTACTTGCGTTGGGAGGACGCATTTTTGTTCATTTTTGGGT
Source organism: Echinarachnius parma (assembly GCA_037951105.1). Classification (NCBI taxonomy): domain Eukaryota; kingdom Metazoa; phylum Echinodermata; class Echinoidea; order Clypeasteroida; family Echinarachniidae; genus Echinarachnius; species Echinarachnius parma. The sequence continues at coordinate 37,010 of JBAMJV010002561.1, read as the reverse complement.
GTTGCCATTGAGCATGTCATACCTATGGTATGACATGTTCAGTGGTAGTGTCCAGGAGTGAATGGGGGTGTGTCCTTCCTAGCGCTCTCTTTGGCTGGTGTTTACACTTCAACGTTGTTATAACTTTGTATGACAGCCTGATATATATAACATTGTCTTTGAGCAGATTCTTTTTCCTTTTTTCTGCTTTGTTGTAGATTTCATAAATTGAAATTTGGAATATGTAAATGCCATATTTTCGTATTTGCGTTGGGAAGACGCATTTTTGTTCATTTTTGGGTGTTGCCATTGAGCATGTCATACCTATGGTATGACATGTTCAGTGGTAGTGTCCAGGAGTGAATGGGGGTGTGTCTTCCTAGCGCTCTCTTTGGCTAGTGTTTACACTTCAACGTTTGCATTTAACGTTGTTATAAAATTGTCTTTGAGCAATTTTTGTTTTCTTTTTCCTTTTTTTTGCTTTGTTGTAGAGTTCATTAATTGAAATTTGGAATATGTTAATGCCATATTTTCGTATTTGCGTTGGGAGGACGCATTTTGGTTCATTTTTGGGTGTTGCCATTGAGCATGCCATACCTATGGTATGACATGTTCAGTGGTAGTGTCCAGGAGTGAATGGGGGTGTGTCTTCCTAGCGCTCTCTTTGGCTGGTGTTTACACTTCAACGTTGTTATAACTTTGTATGACAGCCTGTTAGTGTTATATATAAAATTGTCTTTGAGCAGATTCTTTTTTATTTTTTTCTGCTTTGTTGTAGATTTCATTAAGTGAAATTTGGATTATGTAAATGCCATATTTTCGTATTTGCGTTGGGAGGACGTATTCTTGTTCATTTTTGGGTGTTGCCATTGAGCATGTCATACCTATGGTATGACATGTTCAGTGGTAGTGTCCAGGAGTGAATGGGGTGTGTCTTCCTTGCGCTCTGTTTGGATAGTGTTTACACTTCAACGTTTGCATTTAACGTTGTTATAACTTTTTTATGATAACCTGATATATATATAATTGTCTTTGAGCAAATTTGTTTTCTTCTTTTTTTCTGATTTGTTGTAGATTTCATTAATTGAAATTTGCAATATGTAAATGCCATATTTTCTTTTGATATACTTTGTGATGAATTTAAATCAACTTGCCCTACAGAAAGTAGTATTTGTTTTGATGAAAAGGAGTCAAATTGTTGATGCGTACACGTGCGTAAGTTACGTAATATACGCACACTGCCTGCATACATTGTATTCATGTTGATTGTTTGAAGGAATTGTCTTCTTTTTTGTTTAACCTTATAATGCAGGTCAGCCACTTGACGTCATTTAGCTCACTCAGCATGTGCACCACTTTATTTACTATTCTTGTTTATAAATCGACATTCTAACATTATCTATAAAAAGCCATTGGCCTGGTGATATTTGTATTCTGGCCCTCAAATAAGAAATAGTCACTGCTTATATTATTAAATCTCACCCTAACCGTTTTTTTTTTTTTAGAATTCATTGAAACCCTCATCGCCTGATCGCTATAGCCTGCATTACATTTTTTGTTAAACCCTGAACTTTCTTTTCTTTAAAATCTTCCTGTAATGTATGCCTATCGCATTCTTTTTCACATGCTCCTTTTTTTTAAAATGTATTTTAGATAGCTTCTCTGACATCCAATTGTTAGACCGTAAGCCCTACCCTAGTTGCGTGGAATGTAAATGCAACCCGGCCATGACCCTTTATACAATACATTGGTCATACTATAGTAATTTTTTCTCCCCCTCCACACATTACCCCTTTTCTTCTTCATTCCTAAAACCGCTATATTGTTGAATCCAGGTCGGGTCATACCAGTGTTCCGCCTGGAATTTGCTGGAAAAAGTGTGTTTTTGAAGCTGCAAAGTGGATAAATAATTTGTTATACGTTTGTTTTACACACCAGCGATTTACACAACTATTATATTGTTAAGATGCTTGCATATTTATATATAATTTGTATATACTAGATTGTATGTCGTTGAACACTTTACATTATTTACACTATTGCATAAGTAGTTTGTCTTTCTGTATAATTTAAATATATAATGTTGTCATACCATATTATGTGTTTACACTTCTACGTTTGCTACGTTATAGCTTTGGATGACAACTTGATATATAATTTTACATTATTCTTTATCCTTGAGCAGATTCTTGTTACCGCATTCTTTTCTTACATGCTCATTTTCTATTTACTTTAGAAAGCTTCACTGACACTCAAGTGTTAGACCTTAATCTCCTTTTCTTACATGCTCCTTTTCTATTTACTTTAGAAAGCCTCACTGACACTCAATTGTTAGACATTAATGCTTTACCTGTAAGCCCTACCCGAGTTGCGTGGAATGTAAATACTACCCGGCTTGCCTCATGTACTGACCTGATTACACAACTCTCGCTCTTAACTCTCGAATTAAACCGTTACTTTATATACCACTATTGTTCACTTTTTATTAATGTTGATTGTATTTTGGTAAACATCAGTATATTATACACAAAGACCTTTTTAAGTACATAACATTCATAGTTAACTTATGAATAGTCAATCCGATTTACAGCTCGCATTTTCTGACATGGACCGACCTGGCGCCATGACCCTTTGGTCACACTACGGTAATCTTTTCTCCCCCTCCACACATTACCCCTTTTCTTCTCCATTCCTAAAACCACTATAGTGTTGGATCCAGGTCGGGTCATACCAGTGCTCTGCTTTGAATTTTCTGGTAAAATTGTGTGTTTGAAATTGCAAAGTGGATTAATCATTAATCATTTGTTATACATATGTTTTACATACTATCGATCTACACAAATACTATATTGATAAGATGCTTGCATATTTATATTTATTTGTTATATACTTGATTGTATGTCATTGAACACTTTATATTATTGCACTTTGTTCTTCTGTAAAGTATTAGTATGCAATTTTATATTCAATCCTTTACTTTTTGTGTGTTTGTTTGGATCTTACTTTTATGATCGGTAATCAAATGTGCAACCATTGATTTATATTGTTGTATTCTTTAAAAAGAAGGTATTATTCCCATTAATAACTGTTTTTTTACAAGGCATCTCGCTATTTAGTCTTGACACATGTAATTGTGTAATATGTTACTTTATAGTCACTGTCAATCAGTGTATAATCGTTTATTTGCCCTACTTACAGAGACTTCTGATGTGTTCTTGTCCAGTTTTGTTCGTGTTTTGTTTCATCTTCTCTCCTGTTTGTATCTTGATGTCATATGTTTTCTTATCATACGCTCATACGATTTACTATATACTGTTTCATTTGCATTGCTTTCACTTCATTTTAATGACGCCAATACTTACCTTATCTGTATTACTCTTTCGCTTTTATACTTTCAGATCCTGCTCTTTAGCATATTATGTCGACTTTGAATGACCAAATGGCCTTTAATACACTCAATGATGATGACCTTTTTGATTTATTTAGATCCTCGTCAACTGTGAATGAAGTAAATTATGATTCATTGACAAATTTTGATGAAAGTGTTGTGAATCATATTAATTCCTCTGCGGAAGAATTAGAACTTGATTTTAATTTTGATGATCCAGCAAGCTATAATTTTACTAAATATATAACTAATCATCAATTTCATGATATTGTTAAGGATTTTGAAAATGATACGTTTTCTTTACTACATGTGAATATAAGAAGTTTGAATAAGCACTTTGATGATTTAAAATTATTTTTGGATAACCCTACTGAAAATCCCTTTTCTGTAATTGGTCTTACAGAAACTTGGGTAAATCAAGATTTAAATCAACCATATTCTCTTTCTGATTATGATTTTGTGGTAAAAAATAGGCAAAATAGAATTGGTGGTGGTGTGGCCTTATATGTTCATACAAAATATAATTATATTGTTCGAGATGAAATTTCGCTTAGTAATGATTTTATAGAATCTCTTTTTATTGAAATAATTATTCCTAATAGTAAAAATATATTAATTGGCGTTATATATAGACCACCAAATTCTAATGTGAAAGATTTTTTAACGCACTCATCGGATTTATTGCGCTGTCAAATATTTAATAATAATGACTCCTTTATAATGGGAGACTTTAATATTAATTTATTGAAACGAGATCATGATCATAATAATGTGTCCCAGGATTTTCTTGAGATCCTCTTAAGTGCTTCTTTTTTACCTCTCATTTCTAAGCCAACTCGTGTTGTAAGCCCCTCTTCTACTTTAATTGATAATATTTTTTCTAATGTTATACCTCATCCTGAATCTTACATTGTCCTTTCTGATATGACAGATCATTATCCTATTATGACGTATTATACTTTATCACAATCTGTCAAAAGTGGTCCTCGTCCATTAAGACGTAAAGTTAATTGTGAGAATATAGCACGACTTGGTGCTAGCCTTGAAAATATAGATTGGTCTTGTGTTTATGATATTGATGAAGTAAATTGTTCATATGATATATTTTGTGAAATTTTAAATGGTCAATTAGATATTTGTATGCCAATCCAAAGAGATAAGGGTACTAATTATAAAAAAAATCCTAGACTACCTTGGATTTCCAAGTCTGTATTGCGATCGATAAATAGAAAGAATAACCTTTATTATAAATATAAGTCAGTTGGAACTGAACAATCTAAAATAAAATATACATCGTATAAAAATACTCTGACTAAAATAATTCGTTTGGAAAAGAGAAAATATTTTGTGGATCGCTTAGAATTATATAAGCATGATATGCAAAATACGTGGAAAATTATTAAACAAGCAATGAATATAGTAAAAAATAAATGTGACATAACTAAAATTAATGTTGATAATGAGATTGTTGAAGATCCTAATGTTATACCTAATATTTTTAATAAATACTTTTCTTCTGTTGGGGACAATTTAGCTAGAGATATTCCGCCGACTGATAAACACTTTGTTGATTTTTTAGGCCCCGCAAATCCAAATTCAATATTTTTTACTCCTATACATAAATTTGAGATATTAGATATTGTTTCTAATTTAAATGATAAGAAAAGTTCTGGTTGCGATGGTATAAATAATTGTATTTTAAAAGGCATTATTCCTTACATAGTAGATCCATTAGTTCATATTTTTAATTTGTCCTTGTTAAATGGTGAAGTCCCTGACACAATGAAAATAGCTAAAGTTATTCCCTTATTCAAAAAGGGTGATAAGTTAGACATTACAAATTATCGTCCAATTTCTTTATTACCTTCTATTTCTAAGATACTAGAAAAAATTATATGCATTCGATTAGTTTCCTTTTTAAAAAATGAAAATATTCTTTCGAACTTTCAGTTTGGTTTTAGAGAAAAGTATAGTACTACCCATGCTTTATTATCTTTTATTGAGAAAGTAGCACATGCTATTGACAAATCTTCCCACATGGTGGGTATTTTTCTAGATTTCTCCAAGGCCTTCGACACAGTTAACCATGATATTTTACTTTATAAACTTTCCCATTACGGTGTGCGTGGTAAGGCCTTGGAGTGGTTCAGGAATTACCTTTCAAATAGACAGCAATATGTATTTGTAAATAATCATAGTTCAGAGTTACGTAATATATCTTGTGGCGTCCCACAAGGAAGCATCTTAGGCCCACTCTTATTTATTTTATATATTAATGATTTTAGTAGGTCATCTGATGTTTTATCGTTTGTTCTTTTTGCCGATGACACTAACTTATTTTTTTCTCACGATAATCCACACACTCTTGCAGAAACAATCAATGTTGAATTAGTTAAGGTATTAAAGTGGATTAGAGCGAATAAATTATCATTAAATTTGCAGAAAACTAAATATATGCTTTTTAGTAAGTCTATACATTCCTTACCCATAGATATTGCTTTTGAAGATTTTGTATTGGAAAATGTTTCTAACATTAAATTTTTAGGGGTTACTGTAGATAATCAACTTTCATGGAAATTTCATATAAATAATATTTGTAAAGTTATTTCTCGCAATATTGGTATTATTAATAGATTAAAATTTCACCTCCCCTTAGCATCCTTACTTATGTTGTATTCATCTTTGATATTACCATACTTAAATTATGGTATTTTGACTTGGGGTAACACCCACGTTACGTTATTAGATAAATTGTTATTATTGCAAAAGAAAGCACTGCGTATTATTTTTAATATGGCCCCACGCTCTCACACAGACTCGCTATTTTTAGATAATAATATATTAAAAATTAAGGACTTATATTTATTTCAACTCGGTCAGTTTATGTATAATTATAATAACAATACTTTACCCGCAATTTTTGATGAAATGTTTTTAAAAAATCAATTAGTTCATAAGTACCCAACACGACATTCGGGAGAATTCCATTTGCCCTTATTAAGAACGTTGTTAGCTCAAAATACATTTATTTATACTGGTCCCAAATTTTGGAATACACTCAGTGATTATATTAAAAATGCAACTTCATTTAATTTGTTTAAGAAAAGGATTACATTATTATTATTACAATCTTATAAAACTCCTAGTTAGTCAATAAAAGGTCATCATTTATATGCTTGTGTTATTGTTCACTAAAAACTTGCCTTCCATATTCTTTGATTTGTTTTTGTATTGAGCGCTATTATATCACTTATACTCGTATGCGTGAACAGTTCTGTCTATCCATATCCAACCATCCTTTCTCTTCATGTTACCTCTATGTACATGTTACTTTCACATCTTTTCATTCACTCTTAATCTTATGTATTTGGCATCCTGTGCTATCCTGTGCTATGCACGTTGTATTGTGTTGTGTCGTATTGTTTTGTTTTGCTCGTCGAAGTCTCTGTCGGCCCACATCTTTATTTGTTTTTAGTAATCTTTACTGGAAGCAATTTTCAACTCAAATGTACAATTTATTGTTAATTACAAACAAAATACGTTTTAAAGTATAATTTGATTTTATTATGAATTATGATTTAAATGCTTTATTATTACCCGAGGGGTCCACAATCTACAAGCATTGCTTTTTAGTGGATCCCTCCATTTCCAAATATATTATTTACCATAATTATATGATTGTAGTTTTCATTGTACATCTATTTCAATTTATTTCACACATGTAAACCTTGTATTTTTTGTACAATGCTATGTATTTAAATTTTGTTTGGAAATGAAATAAACTAAACTGAAACTGAAACTGAACTGAACGATGAATTTTGTAGAGTAATCCCTCCTCCTCATAACATCCCGATTGTACAATAAAAACTGCGTAAAGTTTTCTCCTCCCCCCCCCCCCCCCCCACTCCCACACACACGCACACCCGTATTTTGGGCAAGGATCCCCTCCCCTGTTTTGGGCGTTGCCGCCCCCCCCCCCCCTCCCCCCGTCAACGGGGGAAAACAGTAATATCCTCCCACCCCCACAAAGGCCCCACATCCCCCGGCGCCCCTGCCCATCACCACCACCCTCGTTGTACGAACATTAACCAATTGTCTTTGCCCCGGCCTCGAAAATCTTGTCGCAGAACGACGGTTATCATGCAGAACAGAATTGTTTGAATTCAATAAAATATGTAACATGTATAATTTGCTACTCAAAACCACATCTTCTTCCTGGTTTTTTTTTTTAAGTTTGTGAATATTGCGTCATTTCTTAGTAGCATGCTCCCGGAGAAAATTCTAAACATTTCTTTTTCCTGTCAACCTTTTTTTGCTTTGTTTATAAATCAAAAGGAATACAAAGTCACCCCGTGAATAATCATTTATATACACCACTGATGCATGCGGTATGAGATGTAAATGGTCACAACAATATTGTATTGTACAACAATCAGTTATATAACCAAATTAAAATGATAATAATAATTTGCTATTCAAAACCACATCTTCTTCCTGTTTTTTTTTAAGTTCGTGAATATTGTTAAGATATTATAAATTGCGTGATTTCTTAGTAGCATGCTCCCAGAGAAAACTCTAAACATTTCTTTATCCTGTCAACAAATCAAAAGGAATACAAAGTCACCCCGTGAATAATCATTTAGATACACCACAGATGCACGCGGTGTACAAAATGTCTTTTCCCCTTTATACTATTTGGAAGATCTCTCTTAACCATATAGACCAAACAAATATCCTTATAGATTTGCCATGCTATCTCACGTATCAAATCAATTAGATTATAGCGAGCTGCTCCGATGTGAAATGAGTACTTCATATCCAGGCGTTATCAATTCAACGTCGAAACCCGCCGGAGACTAATCTTGTTTCACCATCGACCAAACAATATCCTCGGACTTTCCACGCTATCGCATTTATCAAGTAAAGAGTGTAGCGAGCGGCTTCGTGGTTAAATGGGTAATCAGTATCCACGCGTTATCAATTCAGTGTCGAAGCCTGCCAGAGACTCACTAATCGCTATGTAAATAAACTCATTCTGCGGAGCACCTCTCGCGGTCCTGAAGATTATCGTAAGCCACATATATAACAATGCGTCGATTGGAACCGCTCGCTGTAAATGTGGCTCCTTTGCACGCCAAGGCATAGGTCGTCCTTATCCACGCGATTCAATGAGCGCAATTCAGTGTTGCAAGTCACCGCAAACCAATTAGCTGTGTCAATACAGCCTTGGCGAGAGAGTCCGAGACCCTCCGTTCTAAATGAGCCACAGATACTAATCGCTCGAAAGGAATGCGCTCGCCGTTAACGACACGCCAAGGCATAGGTTGGTCTTATCCACGCGATTTCATGAGCTCGATTCAGTGTATAAAGTGACCACAAGACCAATTAACTGTGTCAATACAGCCTTGGCGAGAGCGTCCGAAACCCTACCTCATGATTATTCATAAGCCCGATATCTACTAATCCGGCGAACGGGTGGCGCTCATCGAAAAGCGAAGCTCGGTCGCGCGGGAATGATGGCTAGTCCTCTTCCACTCGACTCTATAAAATCGATGGCGACTCGCGCGTCATGAATAATGAATAAATTAGAGGAACTTCGGGGCCATCTGGACGTCGATCCCGACCGCACCGGGAGTCGGGAATGCGACAGTACGCAGCTCCGAGACCGGGCCCGTCGACGGGTCCGGGTCGCGGCGATCGAGGAGCGCCGGGAAAAGAGGATATGTGGTTTTAGAAACGGCCATTGGAAATGCACGGGCGACCCCCCTCGTCGCGTTAGAGTATTACTGAGTGTAGACTAGCTGTTGGCGCCCGTTAAACGGGCGCTCTTTGCTGCGGCAGCCATTTTGCTTTTTCGAGGTGTTACTTGTCCTTTAAAGCTATATTTATGGTTATTTCGTTGCTTGTATCGCAAAATGAACGGATTGTGACACATTATTGGTATCTGTGTCAAATATTGAGCTTGTATCACAAACTGCACGACGATCTCCAAATGAAGTATTGGTACAATGAAGAGATCATTGTGTATTTTTAAAAACTGGTATATTTTGAGCTGTTACATAATAAAAACCTGCGAACGGTTATCTCCCCCCTTTTTAAAATTTATTTATTTATTATTATTATTATTGATTGATTTTTTTTTTTTGGGGGGGGGGGGGAGGGGACGGGGGAGGGGGAATTAAACCTCTCCCCTATTATCGTGTCGCAAAACAGTTTTATCATAACACATATCCGTTAGGATACTTGTATAATTTGATAATTCCAGACCTCGCCTTTTTTTCAAGTGCTTGAATATCATACAGATATAAATTGCGTAATTTCTTGATGAGCAAGCTCCCGGGGAAAATTTGTATCATTTCTTTATCCTGTAAACCTCTTTTGTTTATTTTTTGCTGCATTATATATCAAAATGGGTCCGCAATCACCCCGTGAAAACCATCATTTATGCACACGGTATTGGAAATAATTCAGAAGATTAAGAATAATCAAAACCATGCGTTGTATTGTATCAACAGTTCCTTACAACAAAATAAAACCAAACATATTATAATCAGTTATATAACCAAATTATAACAATGATACTAATACTGAACCTATCCCTAGATTAATACACGTACTTATAGCTAATTTGTTGATGTTTATTCTCTCAATCTGTAGTTTAAACCATTTTGATACAATTAAATTGGATGGAACACCCCCCCCCCCCCCCCCCCCCCATTCCCCACTTACACAATACACCCGCGAAACGGTGAACCCCTCCACCCAATTTTGGCCGATAATTAAGCACCCTCTATTATTGGTGATACCCCGTTCCCCGCCTAATAGAAAGCCTCGGAAAACAGTTACCCCCCCCCCCCCCCGCCTCCCTGCTTCCCCCCCCCCCCCCCCCCCCCCATCAAGTGTTCTCGGTCAACGATGCATTTTGTAAAGTAGCCCTCCCCCTCATGACTACCTGCTTTCAAAATAAAAAGTGCGTTATGTTATCTCTCCCCCCCCCCCCCCCCCGCACACACACCCGTAATTTGGGCAAGAATACCCCTCCCCTATTTTGGGCGATACCCCCCCCCCCCCCCGCCCACGGTGGAAAACAGTAACATCCCCCGCCCCAATACCCCCCCCCCCCCCCCCCACACCCCCGGCGCCCCTGCTTATCACCAACATCCCCGTTGTACATAATTAACCAATTATTGTCTTGGTCTCGGTCTCAAAAATCTTATCGCAGAATGACGGTTATCAGAACAGATTTGTTTAAATTCAATTAAATATGAAACATGTATAATTTGATACTCAAAACCCCATCTTTTTCCTCTTTTTTAAGTTAGTGAATATTGTACAAATATTATAAATTCCGTCATTTCTTGAGTAACACCGGCTCCCGGAGAAAACTCTAAACATTTCTTATCCTGTCAGCCTTATTTTGTTTTGTTTATAAATCAAAAGGAATGCACATTTTCCACCTTCGAAGGGAGTATTCCAGCAAGTCGCCTGTACTGTTAGGCTCACACAGTGCTAATGAAACCCGTTCCCATATCTCTGAAGCCGAGAGTATCTAAATGCATTGATTATTATTCGTTAGAATACAAAGTGAATTCAAGACCCCATCATTTTCTCTTTTTCAAGTGCTTGAATAGTATAAAGATATCAATTGCGTCATTTCTCAGGAGCAATTAAGCTTCGAGAGAAAAGCATTTTTTATCCTGTCAACCATCATTTATTTTTGTTTTAATGCAGTCACCCCGTGAATAATCACTAATGCACGCGGTATTGGATATAAGTTAGAATAATTAAGAATAAATAATACAAATTACAATATTGAATCATCTCACCCGTTCTCTACAACAAAATAATACCAAACATAGCATAATCAGTTATATAACCAAATTAAAATGATAATAATAATAATAACTGTGATTTATATAGCGCTATTCCCGTAGCTCATAGCAAGGCTCATAGCTCATACACGATTATTATTACCTCGGTTAATGGATACACATTGACATCGTTTCTGCACATAATGTGCTCATTTCCACTCCGAAGGGAGTATTTCAGCCAGCCGCCTGTTCCCATTTCTTTGAAAGCAAGGAGTATCTAATTACCTCAATTATTATTGACTACTCATGCAAGATATAATTGAGTTTGCTGTTCATAAACGGGTGATACCAGTAAACCGAATTCGCATGAAAATCCTCAAAACCTACTAAAAATTAATAGTCACAGCTCCGTGTACAAAATGTCTTTAGTTTCCCCTTCCATTTGTAAAACTCGCTTCACCATCGACCAAACAAATATCCTCGGATTTGCCACGCTATCTCATTTATCAAGTAAAGAGTGTAGCGAGCGGCTTCGTGGTTAAATGGGTAATCAGTATCCACGCGTTATCAATTCAGTGTCGAAGCCTGCCAGAGACTCACTAATCGCTATGTAAATAAACTGATTCTGCGGAGCACCTCTCGCGGTCCTGAAGATTATCGTAAGCCACATATATAACAATGCGTCGATTGGAACCGCTCGCTGTAAATGTAGCTCCTTTGCACGCCAAGGCATAGGTCGTCCTTATCCACGCGATTCAATGAGCGCAATTCAGTGTTGCAAGTCACCGCAAACCAATTAGCTGTGTAAATACAGTTTCCCCGTTCTAAATGAGCCACAGATACTAATCGCTCGAAAGGAATGCGCTCGCCGTTAACGACACGCCAAGGCATAGGTTGGTCTTATCCATGCGATTTCATGAGCTCGATTCAGTGTATAAAGTGACCACAAGACCAATTAACTGTGTCAATACAGCCTTGGCGAGAGCGTCCGAGACCCTACCTCATGATTATTCATAAGCCCGATATCTACAAATCCGGCGAAAGGGTGGCGCTCAACGAAAAGAGAAGCTCGGTCGCGCGGGAATGATGGCTAGTACTTATCCACGCGACTCTATCAATCGATGGGGACTCGCGCGTCATGAATAATGAATAAATTAGACGAACTTCGGGGCCATCTGGACGTCGATCCCGACCGCGCCGAGAGTCGGGAATGCGACAGTACCGATCTCCGATACCGGGCCCGTCGACGGGTCCGGGTCGCGGCGATCGAGGAGCGCCGGGAAAAGAGGAGATGCATTTTTAGAAATCGCCATTGGTAATGCACGGGCGACCCCCCTCGTCGCGTTAGAGTATTAATATATGTAGACTAGCTGTTTGCGCCCGTTAAACGGGCGCTCTTTGCTGCGGCAGCCATTTTATTTTTGTCGAGGTGTTACTTGTCTTTTAAAGCTATATTTTTGGTTATTTCGTTGCTTGTATCAAAAAATGAACGGATCGTGACGCATTATTGGTCTCTGCGCCAAATATTGCGCTTGTATCACAAACTGCACGACGATCTCCAAATGAAGTATTGGTCAATGGTGATTTCAAGTATGGTGTTTAGGGCTGGTGTTAGTGTTTATCAAACTGGTGTTTGTGTGTAATAAACACTAACACCGGCCTTAAACACCATACTTGAAATCACCTATTGAAGAGATCATTTTGTATTCTTTCAAACTTCTATATTTTGAGCTGTTACATAATAAAAACCTGCGAACGGTTATCTCCCCCCTATTTTTATTTATTTTTGTATTTATTATTATTATTATTTTATTTATTTATTTATTCATTTATTATTATTTTTTTTTTTTTGGGGGGGGTTGGGTGGAGGGGAAAACCACTCCATTATTTTGGGCGATGGACCCCTTCCCCCCACCCCCCCCCCCCCCCACACACACACACGCACCTGTGGAAAACGGCTACATCCCCCAGCTCCCTTCCCCACCCCGCCCATCAATGCCGCCTCCTAATGTACACAAATAACCAATTGTCTTGGTCTCTACCCCGAACATCGTGTCGCAAAACAGTTTTAACACAACAGATCTGTTTGGATACATGTATACTTTGATAATTCTAGACCCCACCTTTTTCCAAGTGCTTGAATATCATACAGATAAAAATTACGTCATTCCGGAGAAAATTGTTATCATTTCCTTATCCTGTGTGTTTTGTTTCGTTTTTTGCTGCTTTATAAATCAAAATGGGTGCGATCACCCCGTGAAAATCATTAAGGTACATTCACTAATGCACACGGTATTGGAAACAATTCAGAAGATTAAGAATAATCAAAACATTGTTGTATTGTAGCACCCGTTCCTTACAAAAAATAATACCAAACATATTATAATCAGTTATATTTATACACATACTTATATCTATTTGGTGGCTGATTATTCTATCAAACTATAGATTAAATTATTTTGATGCTATTTTAGGCACTGAACCACCCCCCCCCCCAATCCCCCCCCCCTACGCCCCCCCCCCCCCCCCCCCCCCCATTCCCCACTTACACAATACACTCGCGAAACGGTGATCCCCTCCACCTACTTTTGGGCGATAAGCACCATCTAACTGTTGGTGATGGATACCCCCATTCCCCGCCTAATAAAAAGCCTTGGAAAACAGTAACCCCACCTCCCCCCCCCCCCCCCCCCCCGCCCCCATCAAGTGTTCCTGGTCAACGATGAATTTTGTAGAGTAATCCCTCCTCCTCATAACATCCCGATTGTACAATAAAAACTGCGTAAAGTTTTCTCCTCCCCGCCCCCCCCCCCCTCACTCCCACACACACACACCCGTATTTTGGGCAAGGATCCCCTCCCCTGTTTTGGGCGTTGCCGCCCCCCCCCCCCCCTCCCCCGTCAACGGGGGAAAACAGTAATATCCTCCCACCCCCACAAAGGCCCCACATCCCCCGACGCCCCTGCCCATCACCACCACCCTCGTTGTACGAACATTAACCAATTGTCTTTGCCCCGGCCTCGAAAATCTTGTCGCAGAACGACGGTTATCATGCAGAACAGAATTGTTTGAATTCAATAAAATATGTAACATGTATAATTTGCTACTCAAAACCACATCTTCTTCCTTTTTTTTTGTTTAAGTTTGTGAATATTGCGTCATTTCTTAGTAGCATGCTCCCGGAGAAAATTCTAAACATTTCTTTTTCCTGTCAACCTTTTTTTTGCTTTGTTTATAAATCAAAAGGAATACAAAGTCACCCCGTGAATAATCATTTATATACACCACTGATGCATGCGGTATGAGATCTAAATGGTCACAACAATATCGTATTGTACAACAATCAGTTATATAACCAAATTAAAATGATAATAATAATTTGCTACTCAAAACCACATCTTCTTCCTGTTTTTTTTAAGTTCGTGAATATTGTTAAGATATTATAAATTGCGTGATTTCTTAGTAGCATGCTCCCAGAGAAAACTCTAAACATTTCTTGATCCTGTCAACAAATCAAAAGGAATACAAAGTCACCCCGTGAATAATCCTTTAGATACACCCCAGATGCACGCGGTGTACAAAATGTCTTTTCCCCTTTATACTATTTGGAAGATCTCGCTTAACCATATAGACCAAACAAATATCCTTATAGATTTGCCCATGCTATCTCACGTATCAAGTCAATTAGATTATAGCGAGCTGCTCCGATGTGAAATGGGTACTTCATATCCAGGCGTTATCAATTCAACGTCGAAACCCGCCGGAGACTAATCTTGTTTCACCATCGACCAAACAAATATCCTCGGATTTGCCACGCTATCTCATTTATCAAGTAAAGAGTGTAGCGAGCGGCTTCGTGGTTAAATGGGTAATCAGTATCCACGCGTTATCAATTCAGTGTCGAAGCCTGCCAGAGACTCACTAATCGCTATGTAAATAAACTCATTCTGCGGAGCACCTCTCGCGGTCCTGAAGATTATCGTAAGCCACATATATAACAATGCGTCGATTGCAACCGCTCGCTGTAAATGTAGCTCCTTTGCACGCCAAGGCATAGGTCGTCCTTATCCACGCGATTCAATGAGCGCAATTCAGTGTATAAAGTGACCACAAGACCAATTAGCTGTGTCAATACAGCCTTGGCGAGAGCGTCCGAGGCCCTACCTCATGATTATTCATAAGCCCGATATCTACAAATCCGGCGAAAGGGTGGCGCTCAACGAAAAGAGAAGCTCGGTCGCGCGGGAATGATGGCTAGTACTTATCCACGCGACTCTATCAAATCGATGGGGACTCGCGCGTCATGAATAATGAATAAATTAGAGGAACTTCGAGGCCATCTGGACGTCGATCCCGACCGCGCCTGGAGTCGGGAATGCGACAGTAAGGAGCTCCGAGACCGGGCCCGTCGACCGGTCCGGGTCGCGGCGATCGAGGAGCGCCGGGAAAAGAGGAGATGTGTTTTTAGAATCGCCCATTGGTAATGCACGGGCGACCCCCCTCGTAGCGTTAGAGTATTAGTATATATGACTAGCTGTTGGCGCCCGTTAAACGGGCGCTCTTTGCTGCGGCAGCCATTTTGTTTTGCCGAGGTGTTACTTGTCCTTTAAAGCTATATTCATGGTTATTTCGTCGCTTGTATCGTAAAATGAACAAATCGTGACGAATTATCGGTCTCTGCGTCAAATATTGCTCTTGTATCACAAACTGCACGATGATCTCCAAATGAAGTATTGGTACAATGAAGAGATCATTGTGTATTGTTTTAAACTGGTAGATTTTGAGCTGTTACATAATAATAACCTGCGATCTGTCATCTCCCACCCTATTTTTTTATTCATGTATTTATTTATTTATTTTTTGTTGGGGGGGGGGGGGGGGGGGGGGCGAGGGGAAATTAAACCTCTACCCTTTTTGGGCGATGGGATCCCCCTCCCCCCACACACACCTGTGGAAAACGGCTACATCCCCCGGCCACCCCCTCCACACCCCGTCCATCAATACCACCTCCCGATAATACAGCCTTGGCGACAGCGTCCTAGGCCCCTGTTACACATGCGTCGGCTTTTAAAGCCGGCCCCGGGGCCGGCCTCACGCCGTCAATTTGAAGCCGCCTCGAGACCATTAAACCCCTGTTACACATGGCAGGACCCCTGTAATTATATTCACACGATTCACGGTGATCAGGCCTCATATCCATATACGGCTCTGCTCATACCATATTTAGTGTTGGCATCAGCGCGCCCTTGTATCCCATATTAGGCATATTAAGCGACCTACTTCCTTATTGCGCGCAGTACGCGCGCGCTACAACGCATTATGCGCGCGCTGCAAGCGCATTACGCGCTGCTCGCTGCAAGTTCATTTGCATATTCAAGCCGGCCTCAGTCCACTTACCCTGTTACACATACCGATTGCCGGACTGAGGCCGGCCTGAGGCCGGCTTCAAACCACATCCAGAGGTGGACAGAAATGGGGCCGGCCTCAGGCCGGCTTTTCAAAATTGACCCCTGTTACACATGAATGAAGTGGACTGAGGCCGCCTCAGGAGGCGGCCTCAGTCCACTTAAAAGGTATGTGTAACAGGGGGTCCTAGACCCTACCTCATGATTATTCATGAGCCCGATATCTACAAATCCGGCGAAAGGGTGGCGCTCAACGAAAAGAGAAGCTCGGTCGCGCGGAGAATGATGGCTAGTACTTATCCACGCGACTCTATCAAATCGATGGGGGACTCGCGCGTCATGAATAATGAATAAATTAGACGAACTTCGGGGCCATCTGGGCGTCGATCCCGACCGCGCCGAGAGTCGGGAATGCGACAGTACCGATCTCCGATACCGGGCCCGTCGACGGGTCCGGGTCGCGGCGATCGAGGAGCGCCGGGAAAAGAGGAGATGCATTTTTAGAAATCGCCCATTGGTAACGCACGGGCGACCCCCCTCGTCGCGTTAGAGTATTAATATATGTAGACTAGCTGTTGGCGCCCGTTAAACGGGCGCTCTTGGCTGCGGCAGCCATTTTATTTTTGTCGAGGTATTACTTGTCCTTTAAAGCTATATTTTTGGTTATTTCGTCGCTTGTATCAAAAAATGAACGGATCGTGACGCATTATCGGTCTCTGCGCCAAATATTGCGCTTGTATCACAAACTGCACGACGATCTCCAAATGAAGTATTGGTACAATGAAGAGATCATTGTGTATTTTTTAAAACTGGTATATTTTGAGCTGTTACATAATAAAAACCTGCGAACGGTTATCTCCCTCCTTTTGTAAATTTATTTATTTATTATTATTATTATTTATTTATTTATTTATTTATTTATTTTATTTTTTTTTTGGGGGGGGGGGGAGGGGACGGGGGAGGGCTAATTAAACCTCTCCCCTTTTATCGTGTCGCAAAACAGCTTTATCATAACACATATCCGTTTGAATACTTGTATAATTTGATAATTCGAGACCTCACCTTTTTTTCAAGTGCTTGAATATCATACAGATATAAATTGCGTAATTTCTTGAGGAGCAAGCTCCCGGGGAAAATTTGTATCATTTCTTTATCCTGTAAACCTCTTTTGTTTAGTTTTTTGCTGCATTATATATCAAAATGGGTCCGCAATCACCCCGTGAAAATCATCACTTATGCACACGGTATTGGAAATAATGCAGAAGATTAAGAATAATCAAAACCATGCGTTGTATTGTATCAACAGTTCCTTACAACAAAAAAAAACCAAACATATTAAAATCAGTTATATAACCAAATTATAACAATGATACTAATACTGAACCTATCCCTAGATTTAAACACGTACTTATAGCTAATTTGTTGCTGTTTATTCTATCAAACTGTAGTTTAAACCATTTTGATACAATTATATGGGATGGAACACCCCCCCCCCCCCCCCCCCCCATTCCCCGGCGCCCCTGCTTAGCATCAACATCCCCGTTGTACATAAATTAACCAATTGTCTTGGTCTCGGCCTCGAAAATCTTATCGCAGAATGACGGTTATCAGAACAGATTTGTTTAAATTCAATTAAATATGAAACATGTATAATTTGATACTCAAAACCCCATCTTTTTCCTCTTTTTTAAGTTAGTGAATATTGTAAAAATATTATAAATTCCGTCATTTCTTGAGTAACACCGGCTCCCGGAGAAAACTCTAAACATTTCTTTATCCTGTCAGCCTTATTTTGTTTTGTTTATAAATCAAAAGGAATGCACATTTTCCACCTTCGAAGGGAGTATTCCAGCAAGTCGCCTGTACTGTTAGGCTCACACAGTAAACCCGTTCCCATTTCTCTGAAGCTGAGAGTATCTAAATGCATGGATTATTATTCGTTAGAATACAAAGTGAATTCAAGACCCCATCCTTTTCTTTTTTTCAAGTGCTTGAATAGTATAAAGATATCAATTGCGTCATTTCTCAGGAGCAATTAAGCTTCGAGAGAAAAGCATTTTTTATCCTGTCAACCATCATTTATCATGTATTAGTGAATAATCACTAATGCACGCGGTATTGGATATAAGTTAGAATAATTAAGAATAAATAATACAATATTGAATCATCTCACCCGTTCTCTACAACAAAATAATACCAAACATAGTATAATCAGTTATATAACCAAATTATAATGATAATAATAATAATAACTGTGATTTATATAGCGCTATTCCCGTAGCTCATAGCAAGGCTCATAGCTCATACACGATTATTATTACCTCGGTTAATGGATTGACATCGTTTCTGCACATAATGTGCTCATTCATTCCGAAGGGAGTATTTCAGCCAGCCGCCTGTTCCCATTTCTTTGAAAGCAAGGAGTATCTAATTACCTCAATTATTATTGACTACTCTTGCAAGATATAATTGAGTTTGCTGTTCATAAACGGGTGATACCAGTAAACCGAATTCGCATGGAAATCCTCAAAAACTACTAAACATTAATAGTCACAGGTGATGGATACCCCCATTTCCCGCCTAATAGAAAGCCTCGGAAAACAGTTACCCCCCCCCCCCCGCCTCCTTGCTTCCCGCCCCCCCCTCCCCCCCCCCCCCCCCCCCCACATCAAGTGTTCCCGGTCAACGATGCATTTTGTAAAGTAGCCCTCCCCCTCATGACTCCTTGCTTTCAAAATAAAAACTGCGTTAAGTTATCTCCCCCCCCCCCCCCCCCCCCCCACACACACACACCCGTATTTTGGGCAAGAATACCCCTTCCCTATTTTGGGCGATGCCCCCCCCCCCCGCCCACGGTGGGAAACAGTAACATCCCCCGCCCCCCCCCCCCCACCACCCCCACTCCCCCACATCCCCCGGCGCCCCTGCTTATCACCAACATCCCCGTTGTACATAACTTAACCAATTGTCTTGGTCTAGGCCCCGAAAATCTTATCGCCGAATGACGGTTATCAGAACAGATTTGTTTGAATTCAATTAAATATGAAACATGAATAATTTGATACACAAAACCCCATTTTTTCTCTTTTTTTAAGTTAGTGAATATTGTAAAGATATTATCAATTGCGTCATTTCTTGAGTAACACCGGCTCCCGGAGAAAACTCTAAACATTTCTTTATCCTGTCAGCCTTATTTTGTTTTGTGTATAAATCAAAAGGAATGCACATTTTCCACCTTCTAAGGGAGTATTCCAGCAAGTCGCCTGTACTATTAGGCTCACACAGTGCTAATGAAACCCGTCCCCATTTAAGCCGAGAGTATCTAAATGCATTGATTATTATTGACTACTCTTGCAAGATATGCTTGAGTTTGCTGTTCATATACGGGTCTTACCAATATACCGAATTCGTATGACAATCCACGAAAGCTACTAAAATTAATAGACACAGCTTCGTGTACAAAATGTCTTTTCCCTTATCTACCATTTGGAAAAACTAATTTTTTTATTTTCCCTACCATTTGCAAAAACTCTCTTCACCATCTACCAAACAAATATCCTCGGATTTGCCATGCTATCTCATTTATCAAGTAAATAGTGTAGCGAGCTGCTCCGTGGTTAAATCGGTACTCACTATCCACATGTTATCAATTCAGTGTCGAAACCCGCCAGGACTAATCGCTATGTAAATAATCTCTCTCTACCAAGGACCCCGGCCCTGAAGGCCACATACGTTCCAATCAGTCGACTGGAATGCGCTCGGTGTTAATGTAGCTCTCTTGCACGCCACGGCATAGGTAGCCTATATCCATGCAATTTTATGAGCGCGATTCAGTGTGGAAAGTCACCACAAACCAGTGTCGAAACCCAGAGACTAATCGCTAAGTAAATAATCTCTCTCTACCGAGGACCCCGGCCCTGAAGGCCACAGATGTTCTAATCAGTCGACTGGAATGCGCTCGGTGTTAATGTTGCTCCCTTGCACGCCACGGCATAGGTAGCCTATATCCACGCAATTTTATGAGCGCGATTCAGTGTATAAACTGACCACAAGACCAATTAGCTGTGTCAATACAGCCTTGGCGAGAGCGTCTGAGACCCTACCTCATGATTATTCATCAGCCCGATATCTACAAATCCGGCGAAAGGGTGGCGCTCAACGAAAAAAGAAGCTCGGTCGCGCGGGAATGATGGCTAGTACTTATCCACGCGACTCTATCAAATCGATGGGGACTCGCGCGTCATGAATAATGAATAAATTAGACGAACTTCGGGGCCATCTGGACGTCGATCCCGACCTCGCCGGGAGTCGGGAATGCGACAGTACCGATCTCCGATACCGGGCCCGTCGACGGGTCCGGGTCGCGGCGATCGAGGAGCGCCGGGAAAAGAGGAGATGCATTTTTAGAAATTGCCCATTGGTAAAGCACGGGCGACCCCCCTCGTCGCGTTAGAGTATTAATATATGTAGATGACTAGCTGTTGGCGCCCGTTAAACGGGCGCTCTTTGCTGCGGCAGCCATTTTGTTTTTTCGAGGTGTTACTTGTCCTTTAAAGCTATATTTTTGGTTATTTCTTTGCTTGTATCGCAAAATGAACGGATCGTGACGCATTATCGGTCTCTGAGCCAAATATTGCGCTTGTATCGCAAACTGCACGACGATCTCCAAATGAAGTATTGGTACAATGAAGTCATCATTGTGTATTTTTTTGAACTGGTATATTTTGAGCTGTTACATAATAAAAAAAACCTGCGAACGGTTATCTTCCCCCCATTTTGTATTTATTTATTTATTTTGTATTTATTTATTTGTATTATTATTATTATTATTTTTTTTTTTTTGGGGGGGGGGGGAGGGGTAATTAAAGCTCTCCCCTATTTTGGGCGATGGACCCCCCTGCCCCCACACACACCTGTGGAAAACGGCTACATCCCATCCCCTCCCCACCCCGTCCATCAATACCACCTCCCGATGTAAACAAATTAACCAATTGTCTTGGTCTCTGCTCCGAAAATCGTGTGGCAAAACAGTTTTATCATAACATATATCCGTTTGGATACTTGTATAATTTGATAATTCGAGACCCTACCTTTTTTTTTTCAAGTGCTTGAATATCAAACATATATTAATTGCGTAATTTCTTGAGGAGCAAGCTCCCGGGGAAAATTTGTATCATTTCTAATTTATCCTGTGAACCTGTTTTTTTTTTTTTTTTGCTGCTTTATAAATCAGAATGGGTGCGCAATCACCCCGTGAAAATCATCACGTATGCACACGGTATTGGAAATAATTCAGAAGATTAAGAATAATCAAAACCATGGCATGCGTTGTATTGTATCAACAGTTCCTTACAACAAAATAAAACCAAACATATTATAATCAGTTATATAACCAAATTATAATAACAATGATACTAATACTGAACATATCCCTAGATTTATTCATGTACTTATAGCTAATTTGTTGCTGTTTATTCTATCAAACTGTAGTTTAAACCATTTTAATGCAATTGTATGCGATGGAACACCCCCCCCCCCCCCCCCCATTTTGGCCGATCATTAAGCATTGGTAATGGATACCCCATTACCCGCCTAATAGAAAGCCCCGGAAAACAGTTACCCCTCCCCCCCTCCCCCCCTCCCCCATCAAGCGTTCCCGGTCAACGATGCATTTTGTAAAGTAGCCCCCCCCCCCCCCCCCATCAAGTGTTCCCGGTCAACGATGCATTTTGTAAAGTAGCCCTCCCCCTCAATGACTCCCTGCTTTCAAAATAAAAACTGAGTTAAGGTATCTCCCCCCCCCCCCCCCCCCCCCACACACATCCGTATTTTGGGCAGGAATACCCCTCCCCTATTTTGGGCGATGCGGACCCCCCCCCCCCCCCCCCCCGCCCACGGTGGAAAACAGTAACATCCCCACCCCCACCCCTATCCCCCATATCCCTCGGCGCCCCTGCTTATCACCAACATCCCCGTTGTACATAAATTAACCAATAATTTCTTGGTCTCGGCCTCGAAAAATCTTATCGCAGAATGACGGTTATCAGAACAGATTTGTTAGAATTCAATTAAATATGAGCATGAACAATTGGATACTCAAAACCCATCATTTTCCTCTTTTTTAAGTTAATGAATATTGTAAAGATATTATAAATTGCGTCATTTCGTTAGTAACACCGGCTCCCGGAGAAAACTCTAAACATTTCTTTATCCTGTCAGCCTTATTTTGTGTTTATAAATCAAAAGGAATGCATTATCGGTCTCTGCGCCAAATATTGCGCTTGTATCGCAAACTGCACGACGATCTCCAAATGAAGTATTGGTACAATGAAGAGATCATTGTGTATTTTTTTAAACTGGTATATTTTGAGCTGTTACATAATAAAAACCTGCGAACGGTTATCTTCCCCCTATTTTGTATTTATTTATTTATTTTGTATTTATTTATTTATTTATTATTATTTTTTTGTTTGGGGGGGGGGGTGGGGGGGGTGGGGGTGGGGAGGGGGAATTAAACCTCTCCCCTATTTTGGGCGATGGACCCCCTGCCCCCCCCCCCCCCCCCCCCACACACCTGTGGCAAACGGCTACATCCCCATCCCCTCCCCACCCCGTCCATCAATACCACCTCCCGATGTACACAAATTATTGTCTTGGTCTCTGCCCCGAAAATCGTGTCGCAAAACAGTTTTGGGGCGATGGACCCCCCTCCCCCCAAACACACCTGTGAAAAACGCTACCACCTCGTGATGTACACAAATTAACCAATTGTTTTGGTCTCTGCCCCGAAAATCGTGTCGCAAAACAGTTTTATCATAACACATATCCGTTTGGATACTTGTATAATTTGATAATTTTTTTTTTTTTTTCAAGTGCTTGAATATCAAACATATATTAATTGCGTAATTTCTTGAGGAGCAAGCTCCCGGGGAAAATTTGTATCATTTCTTTATCCTGTGAACCTGTTTTGTTTAGTTTTTTGCTGCTTTATGAATCAAAATGGGTGCGCAATCACCCCGTGAAAATCATCACTTATGCACACGGTATTGGAAATAATTAAGAATAATCAAAACCATGCGTTGTAATGTATCAACAGTTCCTTACAACAAAATCAAACCAAACATATTATAATCAGTCATATAACCAAATTATACTAATGATACTAATACTGAACATATCCCTAGATTTATACACGCACTTATAGCTAATTTGTTGCTGTTTATTCTATCAAACTGTAGTTTAAATCATTTTGATGCAATTGTATGCGATGGAACACCCCCCCCCCCCCCCCCCCATTCCCCACTTACGCAATACACCCGCGAAACGGTGAACCTGCTCCACCCAATTTTGGCCGATAATTAAGCACCCTATATTATTGGTGATGGATACCCCCATTCCCCGCCTAATAGAAAAGCCTCGGAAAACAGTTACCCCTCCCCCCCCCCCCCCCCATTTTGGCCGATAATTAAGCACCCTCTATTATTGGTGATGGATACCCCATTCCCCGCCTCATAGAAAGCCTCGGAAAACAGTTACCCCCCCCCCCCCCCCCCCCCCCCCATCGAGTGTTCCCGGTCAACGAAGCATTTTGTAAAGTAGCCCTCCCCCTCAATTACTCCCTGCTTTCAAAATAAAAACTGCGTTAAGTTATATCTCTCCCCTACACACACACCCGTATTTTGGGCAGGAATACCCCTCCCCTATTTTGGGCGATGCCCCTCCCCCCCCCCCCCCCCGCCCACGGTGGAAAACAGTAACATCCCCCGCCCCAAACACCCCCCCCCACATCCCCCGGCGCCCCTGCTTATCACCAACATCTCCGTTGTACATAAATTAACCAATTATTGTCTTGGTCTCGGTCTCAAAAATCTTATCGCAGAATGACGGTTATCAGAACAGATTTGTTTAAATTCAATTAAATATGAAACATGTATAATTTGATACTCAAAACCCCATCTTTTCCATCTTTTTTAAGTTAGTGAATATTGTAAAAATATTATAAATTCCGTCATTTCTTGAGTAACACCGGCTCCCGGAGAAAACTCTAAACATTTCTTTATCCTGTCAGCCTTATTTTGTTTTGTTTATAAATCAAAACGAATGCACATTTTCCACCTTCGAAGGGAGTATTCCAGCAAGTCGCCTGTACTGTTAGGCTCACACAGTGCTAATGAAACCCGTTCCCATTTCTCTGAAGCCGAGAGTATCTAAATGCATTGATTATTATTCGTTAGAATACAAAGTGAATTCAAGACCCCATCCTTTTCTTTTTTTCAAGTGCTTGAATAGTATAAAGATATCAATTGCGTCATTTCTCAGGAGCAATTAAGCTTCGAGTGAAAAGCATTTTTTATCCTGTCAACCATTATTTATTTTTGTTTTAATGCAGTCACCCCGTGAATAATCACTAATGCACGCGGTATTGGATATAAGTTAGAATAATTAAGAATAAATAATACAAATTACAATATTGAATCATCTCACCCGTTCTCTACAACAAAATAATACCAAACATAGTATAATCAGTTATATAACCAAATTAAAATGATAATAATAATAATAACTGTGATTTATATAGCGCTATTCCCGTAGCTCATAGCAAGGCTCATAGCTCATACACGATTATTATTACCTCGGTTAATGGATACACATTGACAACGTTTCTGCACATAATGTGCTCATTTCCACTCCGAAGGGAGTATTTCAGCCAGCCGCCTGTTCCCATTTCTTTGAAAGCAAGGAGTATCTAATTACCTCAATTATTATTGACTACTCTTGCAAGATATAATTGAGTTTGCTGTTCATAAACGGGTGATACCAGTCAACCGAATTCGCATGAAAATCCTCAAAACCTACTAAAAATTAATAGTTACAGCTCCGTGTACAAAATGTCTTTAGTTTCCCCTTCCATTTGTAAAACTCGCTTCACCATCGACCAAACAAATATCCTCGGATATTCATTTATCAAGTAAAGAGTGTAGCGAGCGGCTTCGTGGTTAAATGGGTAATCAGTATCCACGCGTTATCAATTCAGTGTCGAAGCCTGCCAGAGACTCACTAATCGCTATGTAAATAAACTCATTCTGCGGAGCACCTCTCGCGGTCCTGAAGATTATCGTAAGCCACATATATAACAATGCATCGATTGGAACCGCTCGCTGTAAATGTAGCTCCTTTGCACGCCAAGGCATAGGTCGTCCTTATCCACGCGATTCAATGAGCGCAATTCAGTGTTGCAAGTCACCGCAAACCAATTAGCTGTGTAAATACAGTTTCCCCGTTCTAAATGAGCCACAGATACTAATCGCTCGAAAGGAATGCGCTCGCTGTTAACGACACGCCAAGGCATAGGTTGGTCTTATCCACGCGATTTCATGAGCTCGATTCAGTGTATAAAGTGACCACAAAACCAATTAACTGTGTCAATACAGCCTTGGCGAGAGCGTCCGAGGCCCTACCTCATGATTATTCATAAGTCCGATATCTACAAATCCGGCGAAAGGGTGGCGCTCAACGAAAAGAGAAGCTCGATCGCGCGGGAATGATGGCTAGTACTTATCCACGCGACTCTATCAAATCGATGGGGACTCGCGCGTCATGAATAATGAATAAATTAGAGGAACTTCGGGGCCATCTGGACGTCGATCCCGACCGCGCCCGGAGTCGGGAATGCGACAGTAAGGAGCTCCGAGACCATGCCCGTCGACCGGTCCGGGTCGCGGCGATCGAGGAGCGCCGGGAAAAGAGGAGATGTGTTTTTAGAAATTGCCATTGGTAACGCACGCGCGACCCCCCTCGTAGCGTTAGAGTATTAGTATATATGACTAGCTGTTTGCGCCCGTTAAACGGGCGCTCTTTGCTGCGGCAGCCATTTTGCTTTTTCGAGGTGTTACTTGTCCTTTAAAGCTATATTTATGGTTATTTCGTTGCTTGTATCGCAAAATGAACGGAGCGTGACGCATTATTGGTCTCTGCGTCAAATATTGAGCTTGTATCACAAACTGCACGACGATCTCCAAATGAAGTATTGGTACAATGAAGAGATCATTGTGTATTTTTTAAACTTGTATATTTTGAGCTGTTACATAATAAAAACCTGCGAACGGTTATCTCCCCCCTTTTTAAAATTTATTTATTTATTATTATTATTATTTATTTATTTTTATTTTATTTTTTTTTTGGGGGGGGGGGGGGGGGGGGGGGAGGGGACGGGGGACGGGGAATTAAACCTCTCCCCTATTATCGTGTCGCAAAACAGTTTTATCATAACACATATCCGTTTGGATACTTGTATAATTTGATAATTCCAGACCTCACCTTTTTTTCAAGTGCTTGAATATCATACAGATATAAATTGCGTAATTTCTTGAGGAGCAAGCTCCCGGGGGAAAATTTGTATCATATCTTTATCCTGTAAACCTCTTTTGTTTAGTTTTTTGCTGCATTATATATCAAAATGGGTCCGCAATCACCCCGTGAAAATCATCACTTATGCACACGGTATTGGAAATAATTCAGAAGATTTAGAATAATCAAAACCATGCGTTGTATTGTATCAACAGTTCCTTACAACAAAATAAAACCAAACATATTATAATCAAATTATAACAATGATAATACTGAACCTATCCCTAGATTTATACACGTACTTATAGCTAATTTGTTGCTGTTTATTCTATCAAACTGTAGTTTAAACCATTTTGATACAATTATATGGGATGGAACACCCCCCCCCCCCCCCCCCCTCCCCTCATTCCCCACTTACACAATACACCCGCGAAACGGGTGAACCCCTCCACCCAATTTTGGCCGATAATTAAGCACCCTCTATTATTGGTGATACCCCGTTCCCGGCCTAATAGAAAGCCTCGGAAAACAGTTACCCCGCCCCCCCCCCCCCGCCTCCCTGCTTCCCGCCCCCCCCCCCCCCCCCCATCAAGTGTTCTCGGTCAACGATGCATTTTGTAAAGTAGCCCTCCCCCTCATGACTACCTGCTTTCAAAATAAAAAGTGCGTTACGTTATCTCTCTCCCCCCCGCACACACACCCGTAATTTGGGCAAGAATACCCCTCCCCTATTTTGGGCGACACCCCCCCCCCCCCGCCCACGGTGGAAAACAGTAACATCCCCCGCCCCCAACACCCCCCCCCCCCCCCACATCCTCCGGCGCCCCTGCTTATCACCAACATCCCAGTTGTACATAAATTAACCAATATTGTCTTGGTCTCGGTCTCAAAAATCTTATTGCAGAATGACGGTTATCAGAACAGATTTGTTTAAATTCAATTAAATATGAAACATGTATAATTTGATACTCAAAACCCCATCTTTTTCCTCTTTTTTAAGTTAGTGAATATTGTAAAAATATTATAAATTCCGTCATTTCTTGAGTAACACCGGCTCCTGGAGAAAACTCTAAACATTTCTTTATCCTGTCAGCCTTATTTTGTTTTGTTTATAAATCAAAAGGAATGCACATTTTCCACCTTCGAAGGGAGTATTCCAGCAAGTCGCCTGTACTGTTAGGCTCACACAGTGCTAATGAAACCCGTTCCCATTTCTCTGAAGCCGAGAGTATCTAAATGCATTGATTATTATTCGTTAGAATACAAAGTGAATTCAAGACCCCATACTTTTCTTTTTTTCAAGTGCTTGAATAGTATAAAGATATCAATTGCGTCATTTCTCAGGAGCAATTAAGCTTCGAGAGAAAAGCATTTTTTATCCTGTCAACCATCATGTATTTTTGTTTTAATGCAGTCACCCCGTGAATAATCACTAATGCACGCGGTATTGGATATAAGTTAGAATAATTAAGAATAAATAATACAATATTGAATCATCTCACCCGTTCTCTACAACAAAATAATACCAAACATAGTATAATCAGTTATATAACCAAATTAAAATGATAATAATAATAATAACTGTGATTTATATAGCGCTATTCCCGTAGCTCATAGCAAGGCTCATAGCTCATACACGATTATTATTAGTTCGGTTAAAGGATACACATTGACATCGTTTCTGCACATAATGTGCTCATTTCCACTCCGAAGGGAGTATTTCAGCCAGCCGCCTGTTCCCATTTCTTTGAAAGCAAGGAGTATCTAATTACCTCAATTATTATTGACTACTCTTGCAAGATATAATTGAGTTTGCTGTTCATAAACGGGTGATACCAGTAAACCGAATTCGCATGAAAATCCTCAAAACCTACTAAAGATTAATAGTCACAGCTCCGTGTACAAAATGTCTTTAGTTTCCCCTTCCATTTGCAAAACTCGCTTCACCATCGACCAAACAAATATCCTCGGATTTGCCACGCTATCTCATTTATCAAGTAAAGAGTGTAGCGAGCGGCTTTGTGGTTAAATGGGTAATCAGTATCCACGCGTTATCAATACAGTGTCGAAGCCTGCCAGAGACTCACTAATCGCTATGTAAATAAACTCATTCTGCGGAGCACCTCTCGCGGTCCTGAAGATTATCGTAAGCCACATATATAACAATGCATCGATTGGAACCGCTCGCTGTAAATGTAGCTCCTTTGCACGCCAAGGCATAGGTCGTCCTTATCCACGCGATTCAATGAGCGCAATTCAGTGTTGCAAGTCACCGCAAACCAATTAGCTGTATAAATACAGTTTCCCCGTTCTAAATGAGCCACAGATACTAATCGCTCGAAAGGAATGCGCTCGCTGTTAACGACACGCCAAGGCATAGGTTGGTCTTATCCACGCGATTTCATGAGCTCGATTCAGTGTATAAAGTGACCACAAAACCAATTAACTGTGTCAATACAGCCTTGGCGAGAGCGTCCGAGGCCCTACCTCATGATTATTCATAAGTCCGATATCTACAAATCCGGCGAAAGGGTGGCGCTCAACGAAAAGAGAAGCTCGATCGCGCGGGAATGATGGCTAGTACTTATCCACGCGACTCTATCAAATCGATGGGGACTCGCGCGTCATGAATAATGAATACATTAGAGGAACTTCGGGGCATCTGGACGTCGATCCCGACCGCGCCCGGAGTCGGGAATGCGACAGTAAGGAGCTCCGAGACCATGCCCGTCGACCGGTCCGGGTCGCGGCGATCGAGGAGCGCCGGGAAAAGAGGAGATGTGTTTTTAGAAATTGCCATTGGTAAAGCACGCGCGACCCCCCTCGTAGCGTTAGAGTATTAGTATATATGACTAGCTGTTGGCGCCCGTTAAACGGGCGCTCTTTGCTGCGGCAGCCATTTTTGCTTTTTCGAGGTGTTACTTGTCCTTTAAAGCTATATTTATGGTTATTTCGTTGCTTGTATCGCAAAATGAACGGATCGTGACGCATTATTGGTCTCTGCGTCAAATATTGAGCTTGTATCACAAACTGCACGACGATCTCCAAATGAAGTATTGGTACAATGAAGAGATCATTGTGTATTTTTTAAACTTGTATACTTTGAGCTGTTACATAATAAAAACCTGCGAACGGTTATCTCCCCCCTTTTAAAATGTATTTATTTATTATTATTATTATTTATTTATTTTTATTTTATTTTTTTTTTTTTGGGGGGGGGGGGGAGGGGACGGGGGACGGGGAATTAAACCTCTCCCCTATTATCGTGTCGCAAAACAGTTTTATCATAACACATATCCGTTTGGATACTTGTATAATTTGATAATTCCAGACCTCACCTTTTTTTCAAGTGCTTGAATATCATACAGATATAAATTGCGTAATTTCTTGAGGAGCAAGCTCCCGGGGAAAATTTGTATCATATCTTTATCCTGTAAACCTCTTTTGTTTAGTTTTTTGCTGCATTATATATCAAAATGGGTCCGCAATCACCCCGTGAAAATCATCACTTATGCACACGGTATTGGAAATAATTCAGAAGATTAAGAATAATCAAAACCATGCGTTGTATTGTATCAACAGTTCCTTACAACAAAATAAAACCAAACATATTATAATCAAATTATAACAATGATAATACTGAACCTATCCCTAGATTTATACACGTACTTATAGCTAATTTGTTGCTGTTTATTCTATCAAACTGTAGTTTAAACCATTTTGATACAATTATATGGGATGGAACACCCCCCCCCCCCCCCCCCCCCATTCCCCACTTACACAATACACCCGCGAAACGGTGAACCCCTCCACCCAATTTTGGCCGATAATTAAGCACCCTCTATTATTGGTGATACCCCGTTCCCGGCCTAATAGAAAGCCTTGGAAAACAGTTACCCCGCCCCCCCCCCGCCTCCCTGCTTCCCGCCCCCCCCCCCCCCCCCCCCCATCAAGTGTTCTCGGTCAACGATGCATTTTGTAAAGTAGCCCTCCCCCTCATGACTACCTGCTTTCAAAATAAAAAGTGCGTTACGTTATCTCTCTACCCCCCGCACACACACCCGTAATTTGGGCAAGAATACCCCTCCCCCTATTTTGGGCGACACCCCCCCCCCCCCCCGCCCACGGTGGAAAACAGTAACATCCCCCGCCCCCAACACCCCCCCCCCCCACATCCCCCGGCGCCCCTGCCTTATCACCAACATCCCAGTTGTACATAAATTAACCAATATTGTCTTGGTCTCGGTCTCAAAAAATCTTATTGCAGAATGACGGTTATCAGAACAGATTTGTTTAAATTCAATTAAATATGAAACATGTATAATTTGATACTCAAAACCCCATCTTTTTCCTCTTTTTTAAGTTAGTGAATATTGTAAAAATATTATAAATTCCGTCATTTCTTGAGTAACACCGGCTCCTGGAGAAAACTCTAAACATTTCTTTATCCTGTCAGCCTTATTTTGTTTTGTTTATAAATCAAAAGGAATGCACATTTTCCACCTTCGAAGGGAGTATTCCAGCAAGTCGCCTGTACTGTTAGGCTCACACAGTGCTAATGAAACCCGTTCCATTTCTCTGAAGCCGAGAGTATCTAAATGCATTGATTATTATTCGTTAGAATACAAAGTGAATTCAAGACCCCATACTTTTCTTTTTTCAAGTGCTTGAATAGTATAAAGATATCAATTGCGTCATTTCTCAGGAGCAATTAAGCTTCGAGAGAAAAGCATTTTTTATCCTGTCAACCATCATTTATTTTTGTTTTAATGCAGTCACCCCGTGAATAATCACTAATGCACGCGGTATTGGATATAAGTTAGAATAATTAAGAATAAATAATACAATATTGAATCATCTCACCCGTTCTCTACAACAAAATAATACCAAAACATAGTATAATCAGTTATATAACCAAATTAAAATGATAATAATAATAATAACTGTGATTTATATAGCGCTATTCCCGTAGCTCATAGCAAGGCTCATAGCTCATACACGATTATTATTAGTTCGGTTAAAGGATACACATTGACATCGTTTCTGCACATAATGTGCTCATTTCCACTCCGAAGGGAGTATTTCAGCCAGCCGCCTGTTCCCATTTCTTTGAAAGCAAGGAGTATCTAATTACCTCAATTATTATTGACTACTCTTGCAAGATATAATTGAGTTTGCTGTTCATAAACGGGTGATACCAGTAAACCGAATTCGCATGAAAATCCTCAAAACCTACTAAAGATTAATAGTCACAGCTCCGTGTACAAAATGTCTTTAGTTCCCCTTCCATTTGTAAAACTCGCTTCACCATCGACCAAACAAATATCCTCGGATTTGCCACGCTATCTCATTTATCAAGTAAAGAGTGTAGCGAGCGGCTTCGTGGTTAAATGGGTAATCAGTATCCACGCGTTATCAATTCAGTGTCGAAGCCTGCCAGAGACTCACTAATCGCTATGTAAATAAACTCATTCTGCGGAGCACCTCTCGCGGTCCTGAAGATTATCGTAAGCCACATAAATAACAATGAGTCGATTGGAACCGCTCGCTGTAAATGTAGCTCCTTTGCACGCCAAGGCATAGGTCGTCCTTATCCACGCGATTCAATGAGCGCAATTCAGTGTTGCAAGTCACCGCAAACCAATTAGCTGTGTAATACAGTTTCCCCGTTCTAAATGAGCCACAGATACTAATCGCTCGAAAGGAATGCGCTCGCTGTTAACGACACGCCAAGGCATAGGTTGGTCTTATCCACGCGATTTCATGAGCTCGATTCAGTGTATAAAGTGACCACAAGACCAATTAACTGTGTCAATACAGCCCTGGCGAGAGCGTCCGAGGCCCTACCTCATGATTATTCATAAGCCCGATATCTACAAATCCGGCGAAAGGGTGCGCTCAACGAAAAGAGAAGCTCGATCGCGCGGGAATGATGGCTAGTACTTATCCACGCGACTCTATCAAATCGATGGGGACTCGCGCGTCATGAATAATGAATAAATTAGAGAACTTCGGGCCATCTGGACGTCGATCCCGACCGCGCCCGGAGTCAGGAATGCGAAAGTAAGGAGCTCCGAGACCATGCCCGTCGACCGGTCCGGGTCGCGGCGATCGAGGAGCGCCGGGAAAATTGGAGATGTGTTTTTAGAATCGCCCATTGGTAACGCACGCGCGACCCCCCCTCGTAGCGTTAGAGTATTAGTATATATGACTAGCTGTTGGCGCCCGTTAAACGGGCGCTCTTTGCTGCGGCAGCCATTTTTTTTTGTCGAGGTGTTACTAGTCCTTTAAAGCTATAATTTTGGTTATTTCGTTGCTTGTATCACAAAATGAACAGATCGTGACGCATTATCGGTCTCTGCGCCAAATATTGCGCTTGTATCGCAAACTGCACGACAATCTCCAAATGATGTATTGGTACAAAGAAGAGATCATTGTGTATTTTTTAAAACTGGTATATTTTGAGCTGTTACATAATAAAAAAAACCTGCGAACGGTTATCTTCCCCCTATTTTGTATTTATTTATTTATTTTGTATTTATTTATTTATTTATTTGTATTATTATTTTTTTTTTTGGGGGGGGGGGGGGGGTGAGGGGGAATTAAAGCTCTCCCCTATTTTGGGCGATAGACCCCCCTGCTCCCACACACACCTGTGGAAAACGGCTACATCCATCCCCTCCCCACCCCGTCCATCAATACCACCTTCCGATGTACACAAATGAACCAATTGTCTTGGTCTCTGCCCCGAAAATCGTGTCGCAAAACAGTTTTATCATAACACATATCCGTTTGGATACTTGTATAATTTGATAATTCGAGACCCTACCTTTTTTTTTTTTCAAGTGCTTGAATATCAAACATATATTAATTGCGTAATTTCTTGAGGAGCAAGCTCCCGGGGAAAATTTGTATCATTTCTTTAACCTGTGAACCTGTTTTTTTCAGTTTTTGCCTGCTTTATAAATCAAAATGGGTGCGCATTCGCCCCGTGAAAATCATCACTTATGCACACGGTATTGGAAATAATTCAGAAGATTAAGAATAATCAAAACCATGCGTTGTATTGTATCAACAGTTCCTTACAAAAAATAAAACCAAACATATTATAATCAGTTATATACCAAATTATAACAATCATACTAATACTGAACATATCCCTAGATTTATACACGTACGTATAGCTAATTTGTTGCTGTTTATTCTATCAAACTGTAGTTTAAACATTTTGATGCAATTGTATGCGATTGAACACCCCCCCCCCCCCCCCCCCCCCCTCCCCATTCCCCACTTACACAATACACCCGCGAAACGGTGAACCGGCTCCACCCAATTTTGGCCGATATTTAAGCACCTCTATTATTGGTGATGGATACCCCATTCCCCGCCTCATAGAAAGCCTCGGAAAACAGTTACCCCCCCCCCCCCCCCCCCATCAAGTGTTCCCGGTCAACGAAGCATTTAAAGTAGCCCTCCCCCTCAATGACTCCCTGCTTTCAAAATAAAACTGCGTTAAGGTATATCTCTCCCCCTCACACACACCCGTTATTTTGAGCAGGAATACCCCTCCCCTATTTTGTCGATGCCCCTCCCCCCCCCCCCCGCCCACGGTGGAAAACAGTAACATCCCCATCCCCCCCTCCCTATCCCCCACATCCCCGGCGCCCCTGCTTATCACCAACATCCCCGTTGTACATAAATTAACCAATAATTTCTTGGTCTCGGCCTCGAAAAATCTTATCGCAGAATGACGGTTATCAGAACAGATTTGTTTGAATTCAATTAAATATGAGCATGAACAATTTGATACTCAAAACCCCATCTTTTTCCCCTTTTTTAAGTTAATGAATATTGTAAAGATATTGTAAATTGCGTAATTTCTTAAGTAACACCGGCTCCCGGAGAAAACTCTAACCATTTCTTTATCCTGTCAGTCTTATTTTGTTTTATTTATAAATCAAAAGGAATGCACATTTTCCACCTTCTAAGGGAGTATTCCAGCAAGTCGCCTGTACTGTTAGGTTCACACAGTGCTAATGAAACCCGTTCCCAATTCTCTGAAGCCGGGAGTATCTAAATGCATTGATTATTTTTGACTTACTCTTGCAAGATTTGCTTGAGTTTGCTGTTCCTATACGGGTCTTACCAATACACCGAATTCGTATGAAAATCCCCGACAGCTACTAAAATTATTAGACACAGCTTCGTGTACAAAATGTATTTTCCCTATATACCATTTGGAAAAACTCGCTTCACCATAAACCAAACAAAATATCCTCGGAATTGCTTTGCTATCTCATTTATCAAGTAAATAGTGTAGCGAGCTGCTCAAATGGTCAAATGGGTTAATCAATTCAGCGCCGAAACCCAGCGGAGACTTAATCGCTATGTAAATAAACTATTTCTGCGGCGGGCCCCGGCCCTGAAGCTTATCGCAGACTATAATCGCTATGTAAATAGTCCCTCTCCCCCGTTCCAAATGAGCCACAGTTACTAATCGCTCGAAAGGAATGCGCTCGCCGTTAACGACACGCCAAGAGTTAGGTTGGTCTTATCCATGCGATTTTATGAACTCGATTCAGTGTATAAAGTGACCACAAGACCAATTAACTGTGTCAATACAGCCTTGGCGAGAGCGTCCGAGACCCAGACCCTACCTCATGATTATTCATAAGCCCGATATCTACAAATCCGGCGAAAGGGTGGCGCTCAACGAAAAGAGAAGCTCGGTCGCGCGGGAATGATGGCTAGTACTTATCCACACGACTCTGTCAAATCGATGGCGACTCGCGGCGTCATGAGCGTCATGAATAATGAATAAATTAGAGGAACTTCGGGGCCATCTGGACGTCGATCCCGACCTCGCCGGGAGTCGGGAATGCAAACGGGAGGTACTCCGAGACCCGGCCCGTCGACCCGTCCGGGTCGCGGCGATCGAGGAGGGCCGGGAAAAGAGGAGATGTGCTTGTAGAAATGGCCTTTGGTAACGCACGCGAGACCCCCCTCGTCGCGTTAGAGTATTATTATATATGATAGCTGTTTGCGCCCGTTAAACGGGCGCTCTTTGCTGCGGCAGCCATTTTGTTTTGTCGAGGTGTTACTTGTCCTTTAAAGCTATATTTTTGGTTATTTCGTCGCTTGTATCACAAAATGAACAGATCGTGACGCATTATCGGTCTCTGCGCCAAATATTGCGCTTGTATCGCAAACTGCACGACAATCTCCAAATGAAGTATTGGTACAATGGGTGATTTCAAGTATGGTGTTTAGGGCTGGTGTTAGTGTTTATCAAACTGGTGTTTGTGTGTAATAAACACTAACACCGGCCTTAAACACCATACTTGAAATCACCCATTGAAGAGATCATTTTGTATTCTTTCAAACTTCTATATTTTGAGCTGTTACATAATAAAAACCTGCGAACGGTTATCTCCCCCCTATTTTTTATTTATTTTTGTATTTATTATTATTATTATTTTATTTATTTATTTATTTATTTATTTATTTATTTATTTTTTTTTTGGGGGGGGGGGGGGGTGGGGTGGAGGGGAAAACCTCTCCATTATTTTAGGCGATGGACCCCCCTCCCCCCCCCCCCACGGCCCCCCCCCCCCCCCACACACACACACACACGCACCTGTGGAAAACGGCTACATCCCCCAGCTCCCTCCCCACCCCGCCCATCAATGCCGCCTCCTAATGTACACAAATAACCAATTGTCTTGGTCTCTACCCCGAACATCGTGTCGCAAAACAGTTTTAACACAACAGATCTGTTTGGATACATGTATACTTTGATAATTCGAGACCCCACCTTTTTTCAAGTGCTTGAATATCATACAGATATAAATTGCGTCATTCCGGGGAAAATTGTTATCATTTCCTTATCCTGTGTGTTTTGTTTCGTTTTTTGCTGCTTTATAAATCAAAATGGGTGCGATCACCCCGTGAAAATCATTAAGGTACATTCACTAATGCACACGGTATTGGAAATAATTCAGAAGATTAAGAATAAACAAAACATTGTTGTATTGTAGCACCCGTTCCTTACAACAAAATAATACCAAACATATTATAATC
>JBAMJV010002560.1:117500-347489 GCA_037951105.1 Echinarachnius parma | reverse complement strand
GCTAAGGCGTCTGTATGGAAAGGGAGTGGCTTACATCTCCTATTTCAACACCTTTCTCACCCTTCACTCTCTCTCTACATCATTTTGCTGGCCCTACGGTGTGGAATAGTCTGCCATTAGAATTAAGGTTGTCCCCCACAGTAGATATATTTAAAAGAAATTTAAAACGTATTCATTTTTGTTGTAGATTGGAGAGGTTGTTCAGCGCATTGAACAGTTTTTAACTGGAAATGCGCTATATAAGTGTTAATTATTATTATTATTATTATAAAGAGGAAGAGGATGCAAGTGTTAATGAACACTAGAAGAACACAAATTAAATCTCATCCGGCTGAGCCTTGGTCCTGCGTGATACGTGTGGCAGGATCCTGCAGATGGTGACAGCCAAGATGATGATCACACACGTGAGCAGAGCCAAGGAGGCCAGCACCAGCCAGTTCTGACCCAGTGCACCCTCGGAGACTAACGCTGGATCCCTGCCGCCTTCAACATCTGCAGGAATGGGAAATAATCAACAAACATCAAAATGAGCCCCATTTTATTTCCAACATTATGGGCAACATTGTATGCTACAGGACCAATATTAAAGTATCTGTTTTAAATATCAAAACATCAAACTATTTGTAAACTGTTCGACCTAAATATGTGTTGTATACTTTAAAACATTTTATCGATTATTTGTATTCATGTTGCTAAGCCCCCACCACTTAAAGGGCATCAAGCGTGGGGATGCTACACAGCGGGTCGCCATTTTGAACTGGGCCAGTTTGCGCGCACCGCATGACACTGAGCTAACGTGCATCACGCACCGTGCGCAACGTGTACTTAAGATGGCGCCGCGCATCTGATTTGACGAATCTGAAGTACCTTTAAAAACATCTCCAGAGCAAAATTCAATTGTTGACTGGTTGTGACATAATCCGTCAATCACTACTCAGGTACTAATAAGATGAACAATAGACAGTGGAATCCACCTTCACCCAAGCTGAGCGCCTGCTCAAAATTGCTTCACACATTTGAATACAATACCAACTCAAAGACTTTCAATTTCAATAGCAGTTGCCGTATCAGAAAAGCTCAATCATCATTAGGACAAGAAAGGCACTTCCAAAGCTTTTGGCTGGAAGCATGCAGTGCATGCTTTCGTGAGCATGTTCTTTGTGTACATTTATTTGGTCCCTAGCTACACCACTGTTGTTGTCAACTTACATGACTGGCATGCAGCTCCAGCCCAGCCCGGGGCACAGCGACACGTAGGGGCACCACCGGCTCCCTCCACACAGGTTCCATTGTGCAGACATGGGTTGGGAGAACATGGGTCAAACCCACCCTCCATCAGCAGCAGGGGCACCTCAGCACCCTTCCCCCCCCCCTTTATTTTACCCTAGCTACACCACTGTTGTTGTCAACTTACATGACTGGCATGCAGCTCCAGACCAGCCCGGAGCACAGAGACACGTAGGGGCACCACCGGCTCCCTCCACACAGGTTCCATTGTGCAGACATGGGTTGGTAGAACATAGATCAAACCCACCCTCCTTCAGCAGCAGGGGCACCTCAGCACTCAGCATTTCTGGGTGGATGAGACAAGAAAGACAGTTTTGACTAGAGGATCCACTCTTGGTGATGATATTTTCTGGCTTGTTGAACTTTGCGGGTTGTGCATTTCATCTGTTTTAATAGGGAGAGTTCTTACAAGGGAGAGGATACAAAATGATTGTATTTATATGGACATGCATAGAGTTGTGCCAACAATTATTTAAACCCTTACGAAATAAAATTAAAAATTGTATTTTTTTTTTTTAATCTTTAAAGTGGTTTGGCTTTGTAAAAAAGTAATGGGAACAGACATTTAGCGACCACCCTGCGCATAGTGCATAATACACACTGACTCAGTGTTTGCAGTGCGAACAAACTAGTTTGAAATCCCCATGCGTGACAGTTGTTTGAATAAGACTGGGCGAATGGAAGTTAGATGTGACTGTAATAGTTTGGGTAGGTACCAACTCTCAAATTATAGTTGAGTTTGACCTACCTTCCTCACAAAGTATTCCAGTAAAGCCTGGCAGACAGGCACAGCTTTTGGCTCCCTCAGTCTCTCTCAAACATAAACCTCCATTCCTGCAGTGACAATGCTCTTCTGCACCAACTTCCCGATCTGAGAGAAGACAAAACAATCAAGAATGTAGCATTTCCTTCCCTGTATTTACCGTACACAGATGGTGATAGGATACATTCACTATGGAGCAATTACCCCTCAGACAATTAGCACAGGAAAATGATTTGGAAAACTAGATGGTGTCTCAGGGTTAGTTGTGGTCTATAGGGATAAACTTTTCAAGGAAAATAATTATGTGGTAATAAATTATGTGTCCAAGGAGAGGCTAGTTGTCAAAGGGGTCAATGAATGCATGTAAATATCATGCGGTATATAGTTGTCCATGCGGTATATATTTAGGAGAATGGTGTTGCCTCATATCTACTTGTCCAGGAATATAAGGCTTCATTGTGATTTATTATTTCTTTGAGGAAATTTTCAGGTTCATAATACTTTAAACTTGGTCTCAGAAATAACCCATTTGTTCCTGTAATAAACAGTAAGGAAAACACTCATAACAAATTAGATGTTTGTTTATCAAAATGACCAGTGACCTGTAAATACTATTTCACACCTGTGGACTTTCACAAGCCCATTGGTGATTGTCATTTGCCACCGGAGATGTTCTAACTGTTTCTTAGGTATCCAATAATTCCATAACGGTAAAGGGATAGTACATTTCTGGTCAATTATGTCCTGGACGATCCAAAACCTAATATTACTTGTGACCAGTTGTACCATGACTGGAATAGCAACATAAGGTTTGAGTAGATGACTGGGGTTATACTATGACTGGTCTAGCAGCATACGGTTTGATATATGACTAGGGTTATACTATGACCGGTATAGCAACATACGGTTTGAGTAGATGAATATAGGGTTATACTATGACTGGTATAGCAACATACGGTTTGAGTAGATGAATATAGGGTTATACTATGACTGGTATAGGAACATACGGTTTGAGTACATGAATATAGGGTTATACTATGACTGGTATAGCAACATACGGTTTGAGTAGATGAATATAGGGTTATACTATGACTGGTATAGCAACATACGGTTTGAGTAGATGAATATAGGGTTATACTATGACTGGTATAGCAACATACGGTTTGAGTAGATGAATATAGGGTTATACTATGACTGGTATAGCAACATACGGTTTGAGTAGATGAATATAGGGTTATACTCTGACCGGTATAGCAAAATACGGTTTGAGTAGATGAATATAGGGTTATACTATGACTGGTAGAGGAACATACGGTTTGAGTACATGAATATAGGGTTATACTATGACTGGTATAGCAACATACGGTTTGGGTACATGAATATGGGGTTATACTATGACTGGTATAGGAACATACGGTTTGAGTACATGAATATAGGGTTATACTATGACTGGTATAGCAACATACGGTTTGAGTAGATGAATATAGGGTTATACTATGACTGGTATAGCAACATACGGTTTGAGTAGATGAATATAGGGTTATACTATGACTGGTATAGCAACATACGGTTTGAGTAGATGAATATAGGGTTATACTATGACTGGTATAGCAACATACGGTTTGAGTAGATGAATATAGGGTTATACTATGACCGGTATAGCAAAATACGGTTTGAGTAGCTGACTTTACAGATGGATTGCATTGATAATGAAGACAAATTTTAAAAGGTGCAACATGATTAAAACAATACGTTCCTGGTAATGTATCGTCTGGTCTTTTTCGTCTGGACTAAAGGTTAAGCTACTGATGATACATCAGGCCATGTATTGCGGCGAGACATGTACAACAAGAGAAGTGTTGTACTTGCAGCAGTGATCTTACCTTGCCAGAATCTTGGGGCGTGTCTCCTCTCTGTATGATAAAGAAAACAGGAAGTAGTCAAACTTATAGTTAGAGTAAGATATTTTCTATTTATAAGTCATCCTTATAAAATAGCGTGAAATGGGGTAAAAATAGTTAAATTACCTCAAAGTTAATATTGTGTACTTTTTAACCAATCGACAAACGACGACCAACCAACCAACGTATAGCTAGCGACCAACCAACCAACCAATTACCAATCGACTATCCTACCAACCAACCTACTAACTTACCCCTGAACTAAATAACCAACTGACCAACTAACCAACCAACCACCTAATCAATCAAAAGAAGCAATCAAGGAAGCACTCATTGACTTACTCCTTGCTATTAGCTGACAGAGGTATGACCCTGGCAAGCTGACCTGGAAGTAGCAGCTCCCTGTTCCAGGGGCACAGGGCTCGCATAGACACACATTCCCAGCCTCTGTGTAGAAAATATACAAAGGATGTGGTGAAACATTGTATTCGTGATTAGTTACTACCCAATTAAAACACAATTTATTTCATTTTGACGGAACGTGGTGTACGTACTAATAAGTAGCAATTCTGTGGTCATCTCTAAATTTAGGGGGTGATAAATCCCCTCAACTGATTATTATATACTGGTATTCATGCTCAGAATTAAGCCCGGCGCAGACAGAGCCGACTCGATCCGATCCGACTGGGTTTCAGACAGATCGGCTATGTTTGCGTTGCCTCACGGCTCCTATTTTGACAGTCGAAAGCCAGTCGGGCCCGATTCAACATGTTGAATAGGCTTGCGACTGAATCGGACCGACTGTGGCTTTCAGTCGGGTCGGGTCAGATTGGGTCGAGTTGGCTCTGTCTGCGCCGGGCTTGATTTGTTTTCCAAACAAAGAAGGAAGATGCTACCAGTTCATTAGCATGTCAAATCATCCGAAGCTCCATCAAATTGAACCATTTTGTCTATAAGCTGTAAACTCCATCAAGTTTACTTAATGAAGTTGCATAAAACTCCACCATATTTCTAATGGACTGACTTGGTTAAAATCTATAACAGAGCAACTGAATTATATTAAATGATGTCAAAGCTTTTATATACTGTCACAGCAAAGGTTATTGGGGTTTTCATTTATTAAACTTAATTCAATTCAAATTTGCAAGTGATTTTGGTTGAGTTTGACAAAGTAAGTGGATCACTTTTCACATTACATGACATTCAGGAATATACACAAGCATGCTTCTATATGTAACCTTGGAGTTATAACAACTGTTCTCACTTGTTGAAAACACCTAATGATTTTAACTTATTGCATGTACATGTATGTTCACTATGTTATTTCAATATCACATTGTCCAAAGAATTTAGCGCAATGTTCTCAGGTTCAGTTGTACATAGCGTCATAAGTACAGGAAGAGCAGTGTTGTAAACTTACGCATGACTTCTAGTGGAATGACGCACTGGGTCTGGTAGCCTTGCGGGCTGACGAAGGTATAGACAATAAAGTAGAGGCCAGGAGTGAATGTAGTGGATGGGGTATGGGTGCTGGTAAATTGCACCCCACCGCTGGAACTAGTTGGGCCCGTGAACGGATCTGCGCAGGCGGTACTGTTAAACGTCTTGTACACCTGTGCCACTCTGCTTGTTGGGCAGCCAGATACCACTGGAGCTGACACATCAGCACCTTCAGAAACAATAAAAAATTGAAAGTGCAGACTCAACTATTGACAGCGTCATAAACACTGAAAGGATATAAAATACTAATACTGAAATACTAATATACATAATTAAAGAACAATGAACTCCTGCCAAACTCTTCTTCGCTCTATGGGGGCTGAATAAACAAATAAGCGAAATTATCTGAATAATTTATAGCAAAATCGGCCCCCAAAAAAAGAAAAAAGTATTTACTACTTGAAAGTACATAACTTAATTAAACACTGAATGATTTTAAATACACAACTTACTGTTAACCCAATGATTGCACCTTAATGTTAACACCAACATCAACACTGAACACTTAAACGTCTTCAATTAAATGTTTAATGTATGTACCACCATAGTTACAACTTAGAAAGAAGACGAACAAAATACAAGTAAAATACATGCATATAAAACAATTGTTTAAGCCCTTTGCAAATTTACAATAATTAACAAAACCCAACACAATACTAACCAGTGACTTTGACGTAGAAGAAACAGTTTCCAGAGTTGCCAGAGGAATCAGTGGCTGTGTATATGACACCATGTGTGCCGACCTGGAAGGAGTCCCCAGACTGCCTGGTAGAGGTGAGGGTAGCCTGTTCACTAGGAGAAGGAGCTGTCCAGTTGACCACAACTGATGTCTGGCCAGGGCTCACGCTCCTCGAGATGTCATTCGGGCAGACGATGGTTGGAGCTGTGACGTCTATACAAAACACAACACAATATATTTACAAATTATAGTAGTCATATTATCTATTCTACCATGTTTCCTTATTGTGGGGTTATTCTGGGAATTCATTCATTTTATCATTTTACTTTTCTGCCCTCTAGGATTAAGGCAACATTTCAGAAAGAGATACAATCAAATGTAAAGTTGCAATTAATTGCAAGTCATATCATGTGACTAAATGCGCAAATCTGAATGGTTCAAACGTGCTTATGTTCTGTATGGCAATCAATTGCAACTTCACAATTGATTGCAACTCTTTCTGCAACAGGGCCCAGATCATCGTGGGTTGGGTGGTGATTGGTAGTGCTCATGCTCCTACAAAACAATCCCACTAAAAAAAAAAATAAAAAAACAGTTACAAAATAGGCTATTTTTCACTATTTTTAAAACTTTGATATCACATCAACAATTTGTCGGCTATTTGTTTCGCTTTGTTATATTGTCATATTGCACATAATTAGAATTCGTACTTCAAGAATGTGCATTTGACTGTTGACACAGAGGCTTTCATAGCATTATATGCATCCATAGCACTCCAGCTGAAACCAGGACAGACAGACGGACGGACGTACAACCACATAACATAATGTCTCCGGCCACTTCGTTGACGGATGCATAAAAAACAGTATTTTCAAAAGGTGGGCCATATTATGTCAAACCTTTCATATATGGAACAATTCCGATTGCAGCCGGGAGGCAAATAATTCTGTTCTA
Organism: Echinarachnius parma; assembly: GCA_037951105.1. Taxonomy (NCBI): domain Eukaryota; kingdom Metazoa; phylum Echinodermata; class Echinoidea; order Clypeasteroida; family Echinarachniidae; genus Echinarachnius; species Echinarachnius parma. The sequence goes on along the minus strand of JBAMJV010002560.1, from coordinate 340,405 downwards.
TCCAAAAATTTATTTAGATATTTCAGACAAAAAGATGCATGGTACAATTTATGCACAATCCCAAATGAGTTCAGCTGAAAAAAGCAGTGGAATCTTTACCTGTTACAGCTAAAACAATAACAGCAAAGGAGCATGTTTGCTGGTTGCCAGATGGATCTGTGGCAGTGTATGTCACAGTTGCCTGTCCTTGAGTGAAGAATGACCCAGGGTTGCGGTTAGAAGTCAGAGTGACCTGTCCAGAGTTGTCTGTTGCGGTTGGTGCTGTCCAGGATACAGAGACTTGTGAAGAACCCGTTAGAAGAGTTGCAGTCTGAATGGATGGACAGCCTGAGATCACTGGTCGTATATCATCTGTTTTACAACAGTTGAAACAAAATTGTATAGATTTTAATTAAGAATTATTCTAATCACGTTGACTTATTGTAATGTTTGTGGAACAATAATCTGCATCTCATCAGAGTCACATCAATAGTTTAAGTTGATAAAAATATTCTTACATTAAATACTTTCATTTTATTACTCTTATACAAGTCATCTTGACTCACTCCAATCACTTTTCATGCAACTTAAATGCTGTGTCCGTCTTTTTGCAAGCCAAATTTCAAAAGTTCCGAGGTTATTGTCTCATATGAAAGAAGTATCATTTAACCCTATTCTAACTGGGCTATTTCAGACCAGGTTTTTACTGGGGGGGAGGGGGGGGGGGTCAATTTGACCACCCCTAAGATCTCGAAGACCGAATGTCCGATTCATGTGAAATTTGGCATGGAGGCACATTGAAGTATTAGCGACGGGTTCATGTTTAAATTACCGAAGTACGCTAATTTATGCAGAAATCATCTTTTTGTCTGTAAATCACTAAATATTGCTCAGAATATGCTAATTTTGTGCATGGATATTCTTTGACTTAATTAACAGGTTTTCAACATTAAAATTTGCCATTACTAACATTTTCTTTATGTATTTCTTTGTTTATGGAATTTCTTATGTATTTTTGTGTTTTTTCGACTTGTGTTTTTTAGTTTTTTTCAATGGAATTAATTATTGACCATTATCCAACCATTTTAGCCCAAAATTAAATGATTGCAGTGATTAGAATGAAAAATAATGAAAGTTTTGTGTATTCTAGGAAAAGATCTATTTCCATAGGATTTGTACACAAATCAAAAAATTTAGCGATTTTTGGGCCGACGATCACTTACGAAAGGACACGTGAATTTAGAACGGTATATCTGGTCGTCGTAAATTTGGTCTTAAAAGTTGCGCAAGACTTAAATGAAAAAACTCATGAAGTCGCAAGGCAATATCTGCGCGCGTTGCGGAATTATCGCGCTAACAGTCGAGGGGGGGTCAAATTGACCCCCCCCCGTCCCCCCCCCCCCCCCCCCCAATTAGGATAGAGTTAACAGCTTGCCTGATAAATTAGGCCTTGAAATCTCTTTTTTGTGGAGTTATAGATGCCAAAAGAACAACAGCGGCGTAGTGTAAAGTATTTTGCATTACGAGTCTTCACCCGTGCAGAATTTCGCTCACGATAATCTGCCGGCGCATTAATTGCGCAAGTAAAAAAAAACATCTTCTGCAAGCTCATAATCAAATTAGGGGCCATTTATGGTGACTGCATCTTAATCAAAAGCTTATACATTTCCTTTTTTCTGTCCAAAATTTATTTAGATATTTCACAGACAAAAACAGGATGTATCATAATATGTATGCACAATCCCAAATGAGTTCAGCTGCAAAGGCAGAGGAATATGTACCTGTACCAGCTGAAACAATAACAGCAAAGGAGCATGCTGCCTGGTTGCCAGATTGATCCGTGGCAGTGTATGTCACAGTTGTCGATCCTTGAGTGAAGAATGACCCAGGGTTGCGGTTAGAAGTCAGAGTGACCTGTCCAGAGTTGTCTGTAGCGGTCGGCGCTGTCCAGGATACAGAGACTTGTGAAGAACCCGTTGGAAGAGTTGCAGTCCGAGTGGATGGGCAGCCTGATATCACTGGTCGTGTAGCATCTGTTTTACAACAGTTGAAACAAAATTGTAAAAAATTCAAATACGAATTATTCTTATCACGTTGACTTATTGTAATGTTTGTGGAACAATAATCCGCAACTCATTGGAGTCACAGCAATAGCTGAAGTTGATTTGCATCACTCTTATACTATAGTCATCTTGACTCACTCCAATCACTTTTAATGTAACTTAAATGCTGTGTCCGCCTTTGCAAGCCAAATTTCAAAAGTTGCGAGGTTATTGTCTCATATGAAAGAAGTATCATTTAACAGCTTGCCTGATATATTAGGGCTTGAAATCTCGTTTTCGTGGAGTTATTGACGCCAAAAGAATAACAGCGACGTAGTGTCAAATATATTGCACTACGAGTCTTCACCCGTACAGAATTTCGCTCACGATATCTGCCAGCGCATTCCCGTTGCTGTGCGTGAGCCCTGCGTGACGCACGCACTGATTGTGATCGAACAACGGCGTAAGCGAATACTAAACAAAATAACTAAGACTCGCTAAAACTGACTACATGACTGTAATTTCTTTTTTCTGTCCAAAATTTATCTAGGTATTTCACAGACAAAAATAGTATGTATCGTAAAATGTATGCACAATCCCAAATGGGTTCAGCGGCAAAAGCTGAGGAATCTGTACCTGTATCAGCTGAAACAATAACAGCAAAGGAGCATGTTTGCTGGTTGCCAGATGGATCCGTGGCAGTGTATGTCACAGTTGTCTGTCCTTGAGTGAAGAATGACCCAGGGTTGCGGTTAGAAGTCAGAGTGACCAGTTCCGAGTTGTCTGTAGCGGTTGGTGCTGGCCAGGATACAGAGACTTGTGAAGAACCCGTTGGAAGAGTTGCAGTCCGAGTGGATGGACAGCCTAAGATCACTGGTTGTGTACTGTCTGTGCCTGTTGGAAGATTGACATTGTATCCATGTGTTGATGAAATAACAATTGTCAACATTTTTAATTTGTATCTTGAGACTATGTTAAAGGAGAAGTTCTGTTTTGGTAAGGCTGAGCTTAAAAACCAAATACCTGCACAATAACATAATTACAAACAACTTAGTAAAAAGCCCGTTATCATTCAAAAAGATATATTCAAACAAAACCGGGCGCTCTCTTAAACACCTTGAAACATTTAAAATGTAAAAACTTAAAAATCGTCGAATAAATCTGGGCCCCAGATTTATTCCGATCTGAAATATTTGTTGATGTTTAAGCTGTTTCTGAATCGATTTTGATCCATCCCAAAATTGAACAATCCTTTTAAAAATAAATGGAAAAAATTGAATACAAACAAGACCGAGTATCGGTAGGACTAGCCCTGACTTAATCAAATGAGCATACACACGGGAGAGCTCTAATACATCAGACATGAGAAGATTACAATAAGAAAAACCTAACTCACTGGAAGCTACTGTAACAGTAAATATGCATGGAGTGGCAGTATTGTCTGAGGAATCAGAGGCACCGTAGGTGATGGTATAGGTACCAGCAGATAGGCTAGCACCAGGGTTGAATGAGCTGGATGTAAGGTTGATTGACTGGCCAGAGTTGTCAAAGACACTTGGTACGGTCCAGGTAACGGTTGCCGTGGTAGAACCCATTGGAATCGAGATGGTTGAACTAGCGGGACACGAGGAGAAGACTGGTGGCGTCACATCTGGTAGAACAGAGATATGGGCAGTGAACAGAAGAAGCAAGTTGATTATGGGAATCAGATTAATATATGCATTAGAATAACAGATATACTTGGATTGTGATTTGTTTATGTTCCTGATTTCTTCCCAATTCCAAGTTTCCTTTGAGATGTATCTTATAGGTGATTGGAATTAAAGATGTGGCTGTACACATCGCATGACATTACAATTCAAACAAAACGAAAAACACACACAAAAAGAACATAACAAAACCAACGTTTACTAATACCTATTCCATAGTTCGTTCCACTGAATCGACTCCAATAAATCATAATAAATGGTGGAACTTGCCTGCAACCACAATGTTAAAAGAGCATGTGTCCGTCAGTCCCTGTGAATCCGTTGCTGTGTAGGTGACGGTTTGAGAGCCGACTGAGAAGAAGCTTCCAGGTTGATGGGTGCTAGTCACGACAGGCACTCCCGAATCATCCGTTGCCGTGGGTGCGGTCCAGACTACAGCAACCTGACCGGATGTACTTGGAAGGGTTCGAGTAAATGCGCTTGGGCATCCAAGCAATGTTGGTGGTTGATTGGTACCTGAGTTGTGATACAATATGGATGAATATAAGTTAAGTTATAAATATCGCTTTTAAATGTCTATGCTGGTCACTGCATGATTACGTGAATGTGACATGCTTATGACTATGTGATAGATCGTTGCAAACTTAGAAAATTATGGAACAAAGAAGTTCATGTCTCTGTCCCCCCTTTCTGACTAACCAATTTGAATAATTATTTGTAGAAGGTTTGCGTCACATGCGAATTATTTATAAGGGATCTTTTCAATGCCCATGAGCCGCTTGGAAGGAATGCTCCCCTGGGAGTGGAGATGGTGCACACAATGTGTGCTGGTTTGCATTGTATCCTATGACCGGGGGTAATATTTTCTTTGTAAAGCGCTTAGAGATCATTATCAATCATATTAGGCGCTATATAAATCGAGTATATTATTATTATTATTATTATTATTGCAACTGTAGGAAATGTAAGTGTACCTGATGATGCTTGGATGATGACATTAAAGGAACAAAGACTCCGCAGACCAGCCTCATCGACAGCTGTGTATATGACGAGATGTGAACCGATGGGGAAAGTGTAACCAGGGTTGTGGCTGCCTGTGATTGTTGCAGCGCCTTGCTGGTCAGATGCTGTAGGTGGTGTCCATGTGGCAACAGCTGATGTAGCTCCAGATGATACAGGCACAAAGACGGTAGAAGGGCAGCCAGAGATCGAGGGTGGACTCCCATCAACAGCTGCAGAGAATCAGATATTAGGTCAGAATTAGAATAAAATAAAATCTACATAAATTGGCTCCTTTCTATTACCTGTTCACCCATCACTTCTTGTACTAATAAGTTGAGTGCACTTGCACTACTAGCTGTCACTTTAATAATGAGATTTATCCCCGGGGGGGGGGGGGGGGGTCATGCGTGACCAAGGACTTGCCAAAAGCACCCTAAACAAGTGTTTGCGTGGTGCAAAAAATACACCCTAAGTAAGTATGATTATCGGTAATTTGCTACCCTAAGTAAGTAATCAATTTTTTGTAAACCCCTAAGCAAGTTATAACTATTTTTGATACCCTAAGTAAGTAATCAATTTTTTGTAAACCCCTAAACAAGTTATAACTAGTTTTGATACCCTAAGCAAGTAATACTATTTTGCTTTCCTTGCATGAGGCCCTTGACCAAGCATAATGTAAATAAGTTGTTTTTCCAACCTATGAGCACGATCCAGGAGCACGATATGGAACAGCCCTGGAACCCGGGCCTGGAACAGCCATGAAACTTCACACCAATCAACATCCATTTAATAATTACAAAGACAGTTCTTATAAGTGTAATTATCTTTACTTTTGATTTAATTCCATTAAGTTAAGATATCAAACTACACACTTCCTTAGATTTCATGTACAATTCTCATGAACACTTACGAAAAATAGCGATAGCTCTCGTTCATGTTAATGAGATTGACATCCAGGGATCGAAACACTAGGATAAATCCAGGGGCTTTCTTTGCGAACGTGTGCGATGTTTTGGACCGGGATTTGGTGGATATTTCAGCTCAAAACGGTGACTAAAACTTGTTCTAGTGTTGAATGAACCCTAAGTAGCCTATGTAAGCTGAATTTTTAAGACCCTAAATGCGTAACTCATCAGTTTAAAAAAGATACCCTTTTTCCTGAATTTTGGTGATTTTGAGACCCTATTCAAGATACGTAAAAAACACCCTTTTTACTCGCGAATTCTTGGTCACGCATGTAACCCCCCTTTCTATGAGGACAGACCCCCCCCCCCCCCCCCCGGGGGGATTTATCTTATCACCAAACTGCCAATTTCATTTGTTAACAAATTTTCGTTTTCCGTTCGCATCCGAGATTGAGTTTACAATGCAACGCCATGAATCCTTATCCATCATCAATGTCTGCAAGTCCCCAGTTTCACACTGGATGTTCCTTGCAATGCAGTCCATATAGTTCATAGGTCTCCTTCCTCTATTCAAATATGGGAGTCTAATGCAGATCACATCCGAGATTACTTAGTCTTTGACCCTAAAACAGTGACCAGCGAATCTCGTTCGGTAATGAGCAACAGTGGGAGAGATGGGCGTTTCTCTGGTTTTGTTCTGTGTTCCCTCCAACTAATATTTTTCCCCCTCATAAGTAACCTAGTATATATCCCATCAAGCCGGTCCTGTAGTGCCTTCTACACAGCCCTAACAAGTTATTCTTTGCAGATCTTGAAATGTTAGATTGCCAGATGTGGTGCAATTTATTACATGCACTATAATACAATAAATGACACTGGTAGACACTACACTGATTTGAGACAAGCAAATGCATTTGTGCCTACTTAACAAAGAGAATACTACTAATACTGATAACACCAGAAATAATACCAGTGCATGAACATTATTGAGACACTTACTCTGTTGGCAGTTAACTCCACCATAGTTGGCAGGGCACTGGCACTGGTAGGCTCCACACTGGCCCTCGATGTTCACACAGGTGCCTCCATTCAGACAGGGACTGGCCATGCACGGCGATGGAACGGCTGAACAGTGGACAGATAATCAGAGGAAACACTTGCACATTTATTGTATTCATATGTATTAGGATAAGCCTTTGGTGAACAAGGGACCTTCCTAAAGCGCCTTCATTTTTGTTTGTTTGGTTTTATTTCTGCATTTGTTCAAATATATAAATTAGTATAATACATACAATTATGATTTTAACAACAAATTAATATACTACAAAAGCAAACAATATACAACAAATATTCAATGTAAATAGTAGGAAATAACAATGCAAAAATTAGTAATGTACTGGATACTGCCGAATGTAAGAAAATGAAGGAGAATACAGATGACTGGGGTCGTAAGCATAAATTGCTTGAAATGATACCGGCCTTGCTGGAAAAGAAAGGAGAAACAGAAAGAAAGAAATGGGGGAGAGGTTTATGTTAGTGTGCGGTGCAGGGAGTGTGTGCGCTTAGTCCTCAAAATTCATTATTGCCAATAAAAGTAATCTCTAAAGAAAGTATGTATAATTTCTTGTGAATTTCAATTTTCATATTGTGTGTTTAAATATTGTTCAACCTTTGCTTTAAAGGAATACAGTGTTGTACATAACTTTAATGATTCAGATCAGGAATTCCATACGTCAGGTCCATTGCGTCTAATCGATGTTTGTGCTATGACAATTTTAAGAAGAATGTGAGTGAACATTTTCATTATAAACATAAAAATGCTAAAAGGACATTGGAAGTAATTTTAAATTATATTTAAACATAAATATAGCTGTGTGGATTTTATGAATGTCTGCAACCTTTAACAAAAATTGTGTAGTGGGAGCTAAATATTCAGATTATGTACAAATTCGTATAGCCTTCTTTTGTACAACTTCAAGCATACATGTGTATTTCGTTTTACTGCAATTGCCCCAAATAATGTTGCAATAATTAATGTATGAAACGAAAGAAAGAAAGCATTATAAGCATCATAAGGACATTTGTATTAAGACAATATTTTAATTTAAATAAGGTTCCTACATTTCTAGAAATAATATTTAAAATATTATTTATAGGAGTGAACCAAGCTAAATTACAATGTATCGTTACACCGAGAACTATAATTGATTGTTTTTTCCGAAAGTACTAATCCAGCAATAAATATCTCACCAGTAGCCTTTTGTAAATGACCATTTCTAGAATAAATATTATTTGTTTTAGTTGTAATTAGCGACAATTTATTATTTGACTAAACCCTAATAAGGCTGGGGCCATTATCTCCCCTCCGCGATTTTTCTGATTGCTCAGGAACACGTAAAGATGAAGCACCGCCGCTTGGTGCCTTGTTTTCTTTCGAATCTTGCGCATCTAAACAACATTTTCAGAAAACGGAACTTACCGTTGCGAAGTCTCGTGACCTTTTGCCTTTGCATGTAAGCCAAAAAATAGCTAATATTTGTGATTTGTGTACAAAACATAATTATGGAAATATCAGTTTTCCTAAAAAGAGCTAAAACATTGTTTATTTGGTATTGTTTACATTTTAGGTTGTTTTGGGGGTCAAAAACAATAAAATACATAAGTTGAAAAACAGAAATATATACATAAGAAATTATCAAAACAATAGAAAACATAATTTCAAATGTTTGTGTTGTATCATTATTCCATATGGTCTAAAGAAAATATGTAGGGAAAATCAACGATAAATTATGAAGAATATGTTATAAATGGGTACAAATATAAATTGGTACGACCTTATTTGCATAAATTACCATAAATATTCAAATTAGTGATTTTTTCAAGAAAATGAAATCACATAACCTCCATTTGGAATACCCACAATCAGATATGAGCAGCACGTGACAACTTCTTACTGTTACTTCTACCCAGTGTGTCATACCTATCTCACAGTTGAAACCAGTGAAGCACCCAGAGCACTCGCAGGTGTATGAGAAGCAGTTGCCATCAGCCAGTGCAGAACAAACACCATTATTGGTGCAGGGGTTTAGGGCACATGCATCACGCTCTGTGGAGAAAGACAAGTTTGTTGGTAAGTTCGTTGATCAATTAAATGAATGATTAATTTAATGGATTTATTGATTGATTTATTGCAACTGATGTAATGGATGATTGGTTGGTTGGTTAATTGATTGACTGATTAAATAGTTGGTTGGTTGGTTTGTTGGTTGGTTGGTTGGTTGATTGATTTATTGGTTATTTTGTTGATTGATTCATTCAATTAATTCTTGGTTTAATAGATTAAACACTTTTTGTACGTAATGAGGCTATCAAATTGTGGCATTGATAACCATGAGTCTAGATGGAAATACAGCTTCAAAAATTGGTCTAACACAGCTACAATAGTCCAAAAGAAAGTATTGGTGTGGCAAGAACTGGCATTGTAGCAGATAGAACATGTGATCATCAAAATAACTAGATTTTTAATAATTCAAAACTAGATTTTAAACAAGATAAAAACTGTTGTGCCATTAGAAAGATTCATGTTGTGAGGCGGCAAGGATGTGCTGAGTTCAGGCAAGTAATGAACAGTGACTGATGAGATTTACATGAATATAGGAAACTAAAGAAAACGGTGTCCACTTACCTGTATCGCAATAGCGTCCAGTGAAGCAGCCGGAACATGAACACTTGTACTCTGTACAAAGTGACCCAACAGGGACGCACTGGGCACCATTGGAACATTGATGGAAAGCGCACGCATTGACCTCTGCAAATAATACAATTATCATTATCTTATCATTAATCATAGTTAATGTTCTCAACGAGCAATATAACAATAAAGTCCCAACCATATACACCACGACATCTGAACAAATATAAGTCACTATTTTGGTATATATCTGTGTATAACAACTAGGGACTTACTTACAACAAGGCGATAGCCGTAATGTGTCTCGCCCACTTGCGCGCATTCATGCCAACAAAGTTGTGTTACAAACAGATGCAGGGTTGGAAAGTTATAAACCCTTATAGAGTCTTGCAAGTAAACTTTCACATTTGACCTCATTTGACCCTTGAGCTACTTCTGTGACATTTGACGCCATAATATTATGGAGGCCAATAAAGGGCATCAACCAAAAAATCAAGTTTGGTTACAAACAGATGCAGCGTTGTGCTATCAACCCTAATAAAATCATCTCCATTTGGAATACCCACAATCAGATATGAGAATCATGTGACTACTATTACTGTTACTTCTACCCAGTGTGCCATACCTATCTCACAGTTGAAACCAGTGAAGCACCCAGAGCACTCGCAGGTGTATGAGAAGCAGTTGCCATCATCCAGTGCAGAACAAACACCATTATTGGTGCAGGGGTTTAGGGCACATGCGTCACGCTCTGTGGAGAAAGACAAGTTGGTTGGTTAGTTGGTTGGTTGGTTTATTGATTGATTTATTGAATTATTTATTGGTTTAATAATGTATTAAATGGAAATATAGTTACACAAATTGGTCTTGTAGAGCTACAATAGTCCATAAGAAAGCATTGATGTGGCAAGAACTGGCATTTTAGCAGATGGAACATGTGATTTTGTCCATTGACCATTGATAAATCATCAAAATAACTAGAGTTCAATAATTTAAAACAGATTGTTTTAAAGATTAAACTGTTGCGCCATTATAAAGATTCATGTTGTGTAGCGGCGAGGATGTGCTGATTTCAGGCAAGACAGCAGTGAACAGTGGCTGATGAGATTTACATGAAATATAGGAAACTAAAGGAAACGGTGTCCACTTACCTGTATCGCAATAGCGTCCAGTGAAGCAGCCGGTACATAAACACTTGTACTTTGTACAAAGTGACCCATCAGGGACGCACTGTGCACCATTGGAACATTGATGGAAAGCACACGCATTGACCTCTGCAAATAATAAAAGTATCATTAATCATAGTTAATGTTCTCTACGAGCAACATAACAATAAAGTCTACACCCTATACACCACAACATCTGAACAAATATAAGTCACTATTTTGGTATATATATATTTAACAACTAGGGACATACCAACAGATGCAGGGTTGGAAAGTTATCAAGATGATTTGTAAAATGCGGACACTCCCTTTAAACCACAATTAAACGTTCATTATAGATATGTTATTGACAACAACAAATCATTCAGAAATGGCAAGACAATTGCTGAATTTACGCACGAGTTTAATTCATACTATATTTTACTTTAAAACTAATACTTGAGTAAAATAAAATTTGAGAGAATGGTTTGCTTACCTTGTTCGCAGAACTGTCCAGAGAAGCATTGAGGACAGGAGCAGGTGTAGACCTCACAATCATTGGGGTCCACTGTACACGCACCACCATTCATACACTGGTTGTTCTCACACGAGTCCACGAGTTTAATTCATACTATATTTTACTTTAAAACAAATACTTGAGTAAAATAAAAAATTAGAGAGAATGGTTTGCTTACCTTGTTCGCAGAACTGTCCAGAGAAGCATTGAGGACAGGAGCAGGTGTAGACCTCACAATCATTGGGGTCCACTGTACACGCACCACCATTCATACACTGGTTGTTCTCACACGAGTCCACAACTGCACGGTCAAGGGCATAGGACATTTGGAAAATAAAACACATAACATGGACAAGTTAAGCAAAGCGACAGTGGCTTATCTGGGAGTTGGTCTGGAGGGGGGGGGGGGGGAGCACAGATTTTCAAAGGTGAGTTCAACAAAGCAGCTCATCTAAATTAATAAACACATACAATGAACTTTTAGGATTTGGACAATGTTACTAAGTCCCTTTAATAAATAAAAGGGAATGAACCCCTAGCACACTATTGTCTACTCAGCAATGCCAATGGCGTATATGTGGAGCATTACATGTATGACTCATGACTCGGAAGCCAACGAAAGGAGCATCTTAGACTTTGTAAAGTTGAATCGTAACAATATAAAACAAAAAGTTGAACAGAACTTTACCAACTGTATATATATTTAGGATGACAATCGAAGATTTGCAGGATTAGCTGGTATATCAAGTTATCACATATGATAAAGTCTGATCCTTAATCCTAAATCCGATCCTACTTATATCACTCACCAGTTTCACACCTGTCTCCTGAGAAGCATTCTGTGCACACACATCTGAAGTCTGTGAGTCCCGTAGCCACACACATCCCTCCATTCAGACAGGGATCTGGCAAACATGGACTATCTGTACAGAGTCAGTAGGAGAAAAACATTACAACTTTGAGCATGTTATAATCTCTTTAAAAACTGATACAAAAATAAGCGTGATCACCCGAAATCTCTAAAGAAGGATTTGTTAATGCAATGGTTTATAAAATTATTTATGAGATAGAAATTGTATTGGTCAGTGTAGACAAGAATCGAAAACTGTGAACTGTAAATTGAGGGTCAGAAAACTCAGCAATGATACCGGATTTTTTATTATTTGAATGATCAGGGCCTAAATTCAGGATTTTGCCTGACAAAATGGAATCCCTATAAGAAAGAGTAACTTGCCGGTGGTAACTATGACAATGAAGGTACAGGGAGCAGTGTTCCCCGAGGGATCTCTGTAATTGTATGTGACCACTGTAGTTCCGACGGGGAAGATATCACCAGAGTCGTGGGTTGAGGACACAAAGAGCACAGTGCCAGAATTGTCAGACACTGTTGGTGCATCCCATGTCACATACGCCCCCGGAGACCCTACAACGGCTGTGCGCTGCTCATTGCCTGGGCAGGTCACTATTGGAGGGATGTTGTCCACTAGTAAGAGAGGAATAAATCACAAGTAGAAAGTATTACTCAATACGCAGCTCTCAACTAGAACAAATATGAGGCATATTTAATATAGGTTTTCTCGGCCAATTTCGTAAGCTTCTCATTCGTTTTGATAAGCGTGTCATTCAATTTCGCGAAATTGAGCTGAAGGCTTGCAATTGTGGTTCAAAATTACATTTTGTTCATACGATTTAGCTCTTCGGTCAAGTGATTTACCACTTTTAGCATTCAATTTAAAAAAGACGCTATTTGCATTCAATTTCGCCAACGGATTTCACGGAAGGTGGTGTTACGTAATCACGAATTTTCTCGCTTTAAATTGAATGTCAATTTTACGAAATAGAAACACGTTTCAAATCGAATGCAAACAAAATGTTTTCGACTGATCGTTATATGAATTCGAATGCTAAAAAAAGAATTTGAACTGCAAAATACAGCAGCGGTGACAAAATCGGCGAAATTGAATGCACACAAAATGAATTCGTGTGGCCAACTTACGAAATTGACCGAGAAATCCTATATTAAAATCAACACAAGTCACTGGGTTTGGAAGGATTTTTGCAATTGGCCTTCAATACAGTATGTGTTGTCTTTCTGTAAAGGCATAGAAAACCTTTATTTCAGCATTATGATATACATGACCAATGATATACATGACCAATGAAAATTAACTACAGGAATTTCTTTATTTCATAACGTACTTCAAAAAATTAGAAATTGACATTCTACAAAATGTAATGAACAATAGCTCACAAATATGTAATCAAAATACAATTTTAGTTGGTATCTGTGTATACGGTTTTTGTATTATTACTATTAGTAGTAGCATAATCATCACCATCATCATTATTATGATACTACATGTATTATGTTATAAAACAATTGAAGGCGATGAATCAAATGTCTCGATCCTGCAGACTAGACGTTGGGCCAAGTCTGCTTGCTATCTGGGCTGTGCCACTCAGGATTATTTTCATTTCTAGAAAAAGAATTCTTGTTCTGGACAATTATATGTTTAATAATATGGTTTACATGCACACCTCGATTTCTAGTTTTCAGTCTGGATAATAACACGGCACTAGTGGATAGGTGTACTACTAGTGGATAAGTGGACCTATCCACTAGCGCACACATACGAGGCTAGTAGTTAACTGCAGGCCCGGGGGGTCACTCCCAACATGACTGGCTACGCACCCGCGTCCAAAAAAGGCGTCGAAAGGGTATAATTTTCAGCGATACGGCATCGTCGATGTTTTGTTTAAAAAGGGGTGGTTTTCAGCACTCATTAGAAGAAAAAAAAACACAAAAAGGGTACCTTTACAGATGCATGTCGTCGACGTTTTCCTTAAAAAGGGTTGGTTTTCAGCACTCATTAGGAGAGAAAAAAAGGGTACTTTTTCAGGTGCACAAGTTTTCGACGTTAGGGTCCATTTCAGAGGTTGGTGGACACGGGTGGGTAGCACTTTTGTATGAGAGTGACCCCCCAGGACTGCAGGTCAACTAACCGACACTGGACCATTCAATTCTGAATCCTATTTGCATGATGGCTTTATCGGTCGCAAAGTACATCCACGCAGAATCCGTATTGGAAAGGGTGAAGGAATTAGGTGCTATATTGCCCTCAAAGAAGTACACCTGTTCTGCTGGTATGTTGGCACTATTAATAAAGATACTCTGATACCGAAGACCAGGCCCGACGTAAAGCTCATCCTTAAATTCTTCAATGTTGAATGAGTTAGCGAAGGAGAAGGTAATGGACGTAGCTCCCGGGATAAAGAGCAGGTATAACCGTTCGTCTCGGTCGGGGTACAGGTTGGGGTAGTTCGGAGAAGTGAAGAACCCGGTCCCGCAGTTCGACCCATAGCAAGTTGTTACGTTTTTGGTTTCTGAGAAGAAAAAACACGAACAATTATAACGTTTTAATATCATGCAGTGGGGTAGCGCCGCGGGGTGTAAACATGTCATGCAGCATGGGCGTAGATCCGGGAGGATGGGAGGGGGGGGGGGGGGGGGGATATATCACCCATACTTTTTTGGTGCGGGGGGACGGTTACGTGCGAACTCCCTCCGAAGTATTTGCCCAAACAATAGAAAACATAAGGGGAAAGGGGTAAATGTTATCATTGTTTTGAATAGCGACCCTTTTCTTACATTATGAATAGCGACCCTCTTCTTACATGTTGAATAGCGAACCCTTTCTTAGATTATGACCCCCAATATGAATAGCACCCCTTCGTCATGTTAATAAATAGTGACCCCGTTTCGTATTATGAATAGCGGTCCTATAATGATCGAGTAGTGACCCTCAATGTGAATTATAAATATCGACCCTCATCTTACATTATGAATAGCGGTCCGTATGAATAACGGTCCTTATGCCTTTATGAATAGCTACCCCTTCTGCGTTTTATGAATATCAGTCCTTCTGTATGATAGGGAAATAACACATTATGAATTATAGCAGTCCTTATGAATAGCAAGGTTACTCCATTTTCTTGGATGCACATGACTGTCTCATTTCTTTCAGGGCGATTATAAAACCGGGTTAAAGCATTTTGTTTTTAACGGTTCATGCTTCAATTTCATTTTGAGAAGATTATGTTATGTTACCGTTGACAATGTAAACCCTACCATCCGTTCTTACTACCGTAGGGAATGGCGTGGGTGTGGGTGGGGCTTGGGGCATGCAGCCCCTATAACATTCCAATGTCATGAATGTGGTATTTTATTAATGTTCATAATTTGTTTTATTAACAATTTTGTAATGATACACATTTTCATGAAATGACAAACCCTGGTACAATTGGACGGGATAACACTGACTCCCTCTAAATCCACTGGAGTCGATCTGTATTCTCCCCCCCCCCCCCCCCCCCCCCCCCAAAAAAAATAAATAAATAAAAAATAAAAAAATAAATTAAATAAATAAATAAATAAATAAATACATAAATTAAAAAAAATTAAAATAAATAAATAGAAAAGGTCCATTACTCACCAGATGCGTCGCTGCAAGCAAAGTTCATAGAATTGGTTGTACATTCACAGGCATACGTAGAAGCAGGCGTGAAAACGCCCGTGTTGGGTCGGGTCCAGCAGTTTTCCAAGCTAGGACAGACGTTGATGTCACAAACTATAGAAAAAAGAAATGTGATACATGTGAGGAATAAACCAATGCATACAAACACACACACACACACACACACACACACACACACACACACACACACACACACACACACACGTATACACAAATTCGTAGCGTGCTACAACCATTAATTTAAAGTTACATTTTTGTCTTAATTCAATTGTAATGTATGGTATTGAATATTATCATGTAGTAATCATGACATTTATTGTAATAATTTCTAATATGTCATGAAAAAGAATTTAATTTAAACATAGAGGAATGAAAAAATAAAAACAAACAAAACAAGAAAGAAAACAAGTGTATGTGCCGTACCATAAGGTGTGTTAAATTGAATTTAATTCACATTTATTTATAAATTTGCCATTAAAAAACATTACAAAGGAATATACAAATTATAAACGAAGTGTGAAGGGGTAACATCGGAGTAAGACAAATATAAACTTAAAAAATAGAATTAACAAGTCAATGAATTAACGATTATTCATTTTGTTTTAAAGCTAACAGGATACACCCCTACGGTTATTCGTAACGTGCCTTCGCAGTTGTTGCGATTGCAAGATCACGTGACAAAATTCTAGTACGGCCGGATTGTCAAATGACGTAGCAGCCGCCGCTTTGTGTATAATGTCAATGGACTCTTTACTTCCTGGCATGACACCCGAAACTAAATGAAGATATTTATTCATGAATATCAACTCTATAACACTGTCATTGACTAACATATATCGAGAACAATATACATTTTCAGATAATTCAAGGAATACGACCGTTTGTTTAAAATTCAAGGATACAACTCGATTTTGATTGACAAAAATTATTCTCCTTTCTTCCTGCCGCGCCGTACATTGCACTAAAACATATGCAATTGTTTCGTGTTTCGTATTTCATGCAGAACGAAATCAAGAACCCGATCAAAGTCAAACCCAAATTTAACTACTTAGTATTCATTTCTGACAAACTTGATATGATTTCCCCTTAGTATGGAATATCTAAAATACATTTCAATGCTTTTCCATACAAAGACAATTCTTACCCTTCATTTGAGACTGTGTTTGTTGCAGTTTCCCGAGCGAAATAGCACGGCCCGGGTGCGGCCCGGGTACAATGCAGACAGTGCTTGAACTGCATGCAGCTTGATTGCATGCAATGCAGTGCGCCGCCAGCCGTGTGATTATAAGTGGCATTCGAGTTTCGAAATATGTTCATTAAAATTCAGTTTCTTGCATTACAATGTGACAGAAATGATCGAATTTGTTGGAAATGTTAGACAGATGTTGTTCTCTTTGCATAATTAGCACTGAAAGTGTCATGAAATTAATATTCTTAAATAAATATCTTCATTTAGTTTCGGGTGTCATGCCAGGAAGTAAAGAGTCCATTGACATTATACACAAAGCGGCGGCTGCTACGTCGTTTGACAATCCGGCCGTACTAGAATTTTGTCACGTGATCTTGCAATCGCAACAACTGCGAAGGCACGTATTCGTAAGACGACCCAACAAAAACACTAAGCATATTTTTGATAGTTATGTCAAAGAAACAAAGAGCGCAAACAAACCCAAATCAACAATTTGTTCAGTAAAATTATAGGAAAAACGTTATTAATGGTTAAAAACGCAGTATGAATATTTCAAAAAGACAACGCTCAACTAGACTTGAATACGTGCAATATGATATTTGTTGACGTTTTAATATAGTATGCTGAACCTTTTTTATTTTCAATTTCTCACAGCGCATATAGGCATATGTGATATGCACGTTATAAATATGACATTATTATTATTGTTATTATTATTATCATTCTATTTTGAATCACTAGAATATGTGACTTGTTTGAGTTGTTTGACTGGGTTTAGAGAGGGATGCAGCAGTTTGGAACCGAGTTTAAATTATGTGAGAGTTTACGGCAAGTTAAATCTATGAAACCTTTCCCTCACTATTTCCACTGATCTGCTGTCTTCTATATTTTGAATCATCATAATACGTGACTATAATAATAATAATAATAATATATTACATTTATATAGCGCTTAATACAAAGTTTCTAAGTGCATTATTATTACCCTTGGTCATCAGGTACAGGTCAAACCCGCACTGTGACAAATTGGTTGACTTGTTTGAGTAGTTTGATTGGTGTGTGATGCCAGGATACATAGGGGATACAGCAGTTATGAACCAAGTTTTAATGCTGTGAGAGATTACAGCAAGTTCAATATCTGTCCTCTTTACCCCACTAATAACTGATACCTATGCTGTCTCCTATTTTGTATCACTAGAATATATATGTGACTGTGACAAATTGTTCGAGTAGTTTGATCTGTCTGTGATTCCATGATATAACATGAGGGATACAGCTAGCAGTTAGGAACCAAGTTTGAATGATGTGAGAGATTACAGCAAGTTCAATCTCTGTCACCTTTACCCCCACGTGACTGTGGCGGACTATTGACTAAATGCTGCTCCAATTATTAAACTTTACAACTAAATAAAAAGAGCATTGTCAAAGACGACATACAATAGCCCCTGGCAAACAAAATAATACTCACAAGAATTATGTTAGTACATTCAAACCTGTTTTTATAAAGACCAGCCAAGGGAGACAGAATATAGGTGGTAATTTTTAGCAGGTGGTCTCTATAGACAGCTTCATTTACATGTAAACCGCTTTCAAGGGAGTCAAGAATAGTGGTCTCTAAAGACAGGTGGTCTTTATATACAGGTGTTTGCTAGAGCAGGTGTGACTGTATTTCATAAGCGTCACACCGATAGCATTTTGTCTGAAAGCGGTACCGATATTAAAGGGATAGTTGAGTTTTGGTATATAGAGGGCGCTACACATAATAATTTTTTGGTGAGATAATGAAAAACTGAGTGTAAAATACGAAAGAGCATACAATTTCAATGACAGAATAAACTTTATTTGATCAAAATCGGTTCAGAAATGGCTGAAATATCCATAAACATAACCATATGTAATAAATGTGGGGCCCCACAATTATTCGATAATTTTGAACCAGCCGTTAAAAATTTAAAAAGAAATGCTACCTCTTTTCCAAAAATTCCAAAAGAGGTTTTTAAATAGTTGTTGGTTATCTCTCTATCTAATCACTATTTCAACAAAACATCACAGACTTTTAAATTATTGTAGTGAGTAATTTTATGTAAACATTGTCAGTTAATCAATCAATTGTATGAATTATTCTTATGTTGTCAGTTGCACCTGCGGGTAACGGGAAGAAGGTCTGCGGACCAATTATTAAGTTAGCCTTTTCCACACCCGGGAGACTCACCCATGGTGCGGCTGACAACGAGATATGTGCATGTATATATAACAATTATTCTGTAACTATACTCACTGTTTTGTTTTGATGTAAATGTATTTGATGCCGAATAAAATAATAATAATAATAAATAATAACAAAGTGCTATCAATAATATTGTTCATTACTTTATGTGAATTGAATCTTTTATTCATATAATTATTTCCATTTAATCAGTGCCTATCTCACCACACTGTGGGGTCTATGATGTCCGTTGGGGGAGTCTCTTTTATCATATACAAAGAGAGCTTATACATGTAGCACATTCAGGTTTAATTATATATTGATTGATCAATTTTGCTGATCGGAAAGAAATGTTCAAAGTGCTGCTAATGAAACATGTCTGCATGTTCATAATTACTGAATGGACGGCCCCTGGGTATGGATTAATGGTCCGTGACAGACGGTAGTGCAGCTCATTATACACTCTGTATTGTTTGGTTACAGGGGGAAATCAATAAGTTTATTTTACTCACTTTTCTTTATATGTGACATTTAACCCCTTGACTACGGGAACAGAGTAGGTTGTGTACAAAGTCTACAGAGTTTTCAGAATCTCGAAGGGAACAGTTTAATGTTGCACAAAGGGATTAGGTGTTTCATTATTATTTTTAAGGGAACCGCCACCTAAAAATAATGTTCTAATATATGAAAGAACAGAGTTTTAGGAGTCCATATACCATCAAACGGTTCAGACAAATAGGTTTCCAGAAAATGTTATCATAATTTGAAAAATCATCATTATACTACTGTATGTACCCATACAAAAGAAAATTGTATATTGCCTATGAACTAGGTACTTATATGACAAAAGAACTAGTCTGTTCTGCAGACCCATTATTATTGGTAGTTATCATTACAAAGTTTTAATAACAAATATTTTTGGAGACACATAATTCTACAGTTGCTGGTAGGATCGATAACCAAAAGTAATCATGTTTATATATCAAAGTATTATTTGGGGGTGTTAGTTCCCTTTTCAGTAACTTTTGTTTGTAAACTGAATTGAACTGAAACTACAGAAATGTTTTGTTATAATATATCTAATCCTCAGAAGTCAGAAGGAACTAAGGCATATTATAGTCAAAGTAATACATATTTAGGCCTCAGACAATTATCTATATAAAAAAAAGTTTAAAAAAAAGTTATTTTGTTATTTCCTCTTACCATGCTTACTATATTTATATTTAAACATTTGAAAATGCAACCTGCACTCTCAAATTAATATTATAGCCGATAAATAAACTTCCTAATTTATTTGTCTGAACCTGTAGATGTGACTGAGTTAATATTAGGAGTTATAATAATAATAATAATTGTCCACTTTCATATAGCGCTCTATTACACTTAAGTCTCAAAGCAATCGGAGCAATATTACCTTATATATATAGATTGAATGTTGTTAATTTAGTTAGTTTCTATTACACTCATGAACTTTTCTTGAAATATAATAAACCACAAATAAACTTCCTACTTTAAATTGAAAATGCTCTCTCAGAACCACAGGTATGTTGTTTTTGACTGATTTCAGTTTCAAATCACGGCTGGATGCATGAATTTATATTTTAACCAGATGATATAACAGTTGTTAAAGGGATAGTTGAGTTCTGGTAAGGAGAGTACAGTTTTAGTGAAACTGAATTTTAGTAACCAAAACCTGCATCATTACATTACAAACTAATAGTTATAACTAGAAAGGAACACAACATTACAAATGACGTAGTAAAGATCATGTTATCATTCAAAAAGAGCCGTTAAAACGTAAGAGGGCGCTCTCTAAACACTCATCGATTTCAACCATATTGAATAAAATATTGTGCATGTGATGCTTTGTTGAAATAGTGATTAGATAGAGAAATAACCAACAACTATTTAAATACCTATTTTGTAACTTTTTTGAAAAGAGGAAGCATTTTTTTAAATTTTTAACGGCTGGTTCAAAATTCTCTAATAAACCCGGGGCCCCGGGTTTATTACAAATTGTTATATTTATGGATATTTCAGCCGTTTCTGAACCGATTTTGATCAAACAAAGAAGATTTTATTGTTTAAATATTATGCTCTTTCAAATTTTACACTCAGTTTTTCATTACCTCACAAACCAATTAAGTAGTCTAGCGCCCTCTCTACCAAAACTCAACTTTCCCTTTAACTTTGTTGTCGGGGAAATCGTGGAATGTTCCCTCGGGATTTGAAATGCTATTTCGTGAAGAAAATAAGTCTTATAAATAAAGTCTTATAAATTATAATCAATGTTATTTTCAATGTACGTCTACTTGTCATTAATCAACAATGAAACAGCGACAACCTTTACAACAAAAATCACGATGATCGTGCATAAAACCGCAAGGAGAAATAATATACTGCATAGCTATCTCATGACCCTCCCCCTAAATCCATATCATGAAACCAACAATTCTATAATTAGTTCATCTGAACAGTACTTACATTGAGCAGTCGACAAACCAAAGATGGACATAGCCATCGCCATAAATCCCAGTGTCCTCCGACTGAGAGCCATCTTGGGCCGTTTTTGACGGGCTAGCCGATGAAAATACGCAAGCAAGATCCTGCTGATAGATAAATCGAACTAATTCTGCGAACGAGAAGAACACGGATCCCGCCAAATGGGCAGAGATATAGCTGATAAGGAGCTGCGACAGACCTCGCCCAGTATTATAGGCGAATAGTCTGCGATAGCATTATCTGTGCTCTGCAATCAAATGCTGGGGACAAACTGACGCGACTCGATTGTATAGGGCGTGCGAATGGGCGGTGGATTTATAGCCAAATTTCACGGGCGCCCATTGGAATTATTCCGATATTTCTGCATTTAACGATACTAAGGTTCGGATTTTACCACGCAAGCCGTTGTTTTTAATACTTATTCAACAACATTGATTAGTTAATGTTGGCCAATATAGATGTATTCGGTAACTTTCCTAAAATTGTTATTTGCCTTTAAATTGAGGAGGGGCACAGAATGACAGAAGTGTGCAAAGTTTCACGTGAAGATATGCGACAAGATATCAATAGATATTATTTTGAAGGTTGAATTATTTGTTTTTAACTCCGTGAGAACTTGGGATAACATAAAACGCTGCATTTGTTCTTGTTCCATTTATATTCATTATCTATTAACAAAATGAGAATGTAAACTGTACACGACTTCTACAAAGTTATAAGTGGGGAATCTCTTTCAGATGTGATGTATCTTTAATACACTGTCATGTCATTTAGAAATCGTAAAACAACACCAAGCTCCCCTTCAAATATACGTCAATATGGCTCTACATTAAACGTAGAGCCATATTGACGTACATTTGAAGGGGAGCTTTTGCGAATACATAAATGTATTACCTGCTTCATACACGGACTATCATTGTATTAGTTGTAATGACTAACCCCGTGTTCACACACACAAAATTTCATCCCTTAATCATCTCTATAGAATCATCACTAGCGATACGACGTTTATTTAGTGATGATTAAATCAAACCTGGTCTACGTTCACATGCACAGAGCATATCGAACAACAGCTGTTTTCCAGATGGTGCCAAACCTCCGAACATCGTATAAGTGCGCAGTTTGTTACTGCGCAGTGTGTTGTCATTTTGTTTCTGTCTGCGCTCTCTCTCTGCAGCTGTGCGAGCGAACGTTCGCATTAAGCCACGCCCACTTAGTCATGATTAGCCAGTTACGGTTGTTCACACACGGAATAAGCGTGATTCTATAGTCAGCTCTCGTACGAAACGACGATAAAACCAGCGTATCGCTAGTCATCTCTAGCGATACGTCGTTTCGTTAGTAAGCGTTCAGACACACGAATTTTTAATGGGAAGCTGATTCTATACTCAGCTGCTGATTATTTAGTCATGATTAAGGGCTGAAAATTGTGTGTGTGAACAAGGGGCATGTTTCATTAAAATGTAATGTATTTTCAAAGTAGAATAAATTTTATTCTGCCTAGGGAGACCTGTAGTTCGATGCATCTGAAAGCCACCTGGAAAACAGCTGGTGTCCGATATGCTCTGTGTGTGTGTGAACGTTGACCAGGTTTGATTTAATCATCACTAAAGAAACGTCGTATCGCTAGTGATGATTCTATAGAGATGATTAAGGGATGAAATTTGTTGTGTGTGAACACGGGGTGTGTCATTACAACTAATAAAATGATAGTCCGTGTATGAAGCAGGTAATACATTTATGTATTCGCAAAAATATGAGGGTATTTGGAATAATAATATAATACAGGTTCATAACGTATCATTACATTTAATTAATGTGTATTTACAGTGTGATTACCTACAAGGCTTAACATTTTAAAAGACTGAGAGGGTAGATTTCGTACACTTTTTATGACAACAAAATGAAATTGGACAATTGAAAAAAAAAAATAATGCGAAGTATCTGTCATCACGCCCGGTTGGCTAGAGAAGAATATCAAATTTGAGAGCAAACATCGCAATTAACACTGAAATCAAACAATTCCGTTAAAATAATTCCCGTTTGAGTTAAATCGTTGGATGTCAGATGTTCTACGGCATTATGTAAATGTAGAAAGCAACTGTACACTGCAAACTAATGGCAACGTGCATAATGGATGGTTCGGAATCGTAAATAAGATGCGCGATGCCGTCTCGCCAATGACGCATCACGGTGTAGCATTTCGAACAGTGCCCTCTACATCTCCACGCATGGCAATCTTTAAGAGTCCATTATCGGTTTTTCGTCATCTTCTGGAGGGACGTAGCCAGCTGGTCGTCCGACCTCGAGGAACAATTGGAAGAAGACCGTCAGATAACCTGTGGAAACAGAAAAAAATAAATTATAAATTGTGATATATTCCTAATAATATGCCTGTACTAATGGAGCAACTTGTGAAGGAATACCCATCGCCAGACCAAGTTTAATTTCTAATTGCCCGGTCACATATCAACGGATTGCGTAAACGGACGTAAAACGGAGAGCTAAATTTTCCATCCGTTCGTATCCGTTCGGATGCGTTTCTTGTCCGGTGTGTACGTTGTTCTATGTTTTGTACATAAAGCAATGGAGACGACTTTCATCACCAGATAATTTCATTTTGCAAATTTTCTATTCGTTGGGCATTCGTTTCCGCTATCCGTTGATATCGGCAACGGTAAAATAATGAAACGGCAATTGATAGCCACAGTGCATTTGTTATTAAAATGAAAGACTTCAGACCTAAAAATCCAGTCTCCCTTACGTTCATTTCCGGATAACCATGATCGTCATGATTACCCGGAATATGATGGGGTGATGATGATGATGATGATGATGATGATGATGATGACGACGACGTCGATGTTGATTTATCTTCTCGATGTCAATCACCTTAATCATGTGAATGATTGATGTGATTTCGATGATGATGATGATGATGATGATGGTGGTGATGATGATGATGACGATGATGATGCCGACGACACCAAGTCTCTTATAATAGTCACTCACGCATGCAGCCCAGTCTCTTCTGGTAGTGTACGAAGGGAACGTAGAGGACCAGCCCGGAGACTATGAAGAGGAAGGCGTAGAGGAACTCGAGCCGTGGTTCGTCGATGATGGGAGCGATAACAAGATACACGGATGCCAGAACAACCACGATAGGGAGTAATATCGGAACCTAGTGACAACATAAAGAGTGGGCATGCAGAGTTGTTAATTATTGTTCCCTAGAAAATCAATGAATTTATTTTATCTATACCGAAAATACTAAGTTTTCATTTAGGTCGGTGTGAATGAAAAAACATGCCAATTTGATGTCGACACGAGAGGGAGTAGTATCAAAGCCTTTTAAATACATTTCCGGAAAGTTGATCTTTGAAATCAGTATCAATACGCTTTGCTAAGAACATGTAAATACATGTATAAATAATTATGTGAAAACAGATAAGTGGTTGGTTTCATCGACGCAAGATTCGAAATCGTTAAATATAGAATGGTAATATAAGCTGAAAGTTCCACACGCGCCGCTGAGACTAGACCAAAATGCCAGAGCCTGTGTGATCGCCTTGGGATCGGTAAGTACACGCTTGATCTCCAAGTGCTGTCAATGTGCGGATGAATGTCATCCCACGTTATTTCGAACATGTTATTGCAAAAATCGTCAATAGTCAACTCGCTACATTCACAAATAGGTTATTGTCAGCGATGAAAGCGTCCATTTTAAAATAATTAGGGCGTTTCTTTAAAATGTTATTCAGCCTTAACGTACCTTAATGTGCCTTTTCGCGTCGGGCTCTTTGTATCTAAGATACAAGACTGCTGATGCAGTCAGTCCGTAGAACATCCAGGCGGTGAAACTGAAGAAATTGATCAATGTGTCGAAATCATTCGGCAGGACCATCAAAATAGATAGGATACCCTGCGGGCAAATATAAAAGAGATCTAAATATAATTAAGTATTTCATGTATATTTCGCACATTGGTTATAGGCCTATTGGCTTTATAGCCGAGGAGCGTAACTTTGTTGACATGTGCAAAAAGTGATGAATGGTTGGTACAATGTATATTTTTGTTATCTAATTTGTCCACTGGGTATTGTGTGAAAATTTCAAGCTAAAGGGACGTAATATGGCCGAGTAATGAGCAAAAATGCAAAGTGATATTCACTTACTCGAAAAACAGAAACCTAGCTCATGCTTCTATAATTGTTAGTACGAATACAACAAGGTATGATGGAACCGCTAAAATTCCAATTGGATTTTGAGGATTTGGACAATGTTACTAGATCGCTTCAACATCACTATATTATTGTCGTTATTTCTAAACGGATATACTTACAATGAAGATACAAGCCGGTGACGGGGTGTAGCGCTTGACATCAACCATCGACAAGACCTCCGCCATGTGATCATGTCGGGCAGTGATGTAGGTAAGTCTAAGAAAAGAAAACAACGGAGGTGCTTCAGAAAGATACTACGTTGAACTTAAATTCGAAGTTGAACTTAAAGTTATGGTAGGCCATTTTTGGGCTTGGACTAAGATATAACATTCAAGAGCAAAAAGTCAATTATTTGAGACTTCTAACAAAAATGATGAATTATAATATCATGAAGTCTCTTGACAATAACAAATATTACTGTTTTTTAAATAAAAATGTATGCCTTTTAAGAAGAACTGTTTCAACAATTTAACAAAGAAACTAACGGCTTTCCATAAAAGTTAGGTCCAACTTAGGAGTTAAGTTAAACTGTGAATATTTTTTAAACACCCCCTAAGCTACAGCAATAATAATACAATTTACAAAAACTAAGCACAATTACAGCTACAAAACAATAACAACAAAAATCATAGTACCTCCGTAGTTGGTGTGTAAACCAGTAATATAATCCATCCGTCAAGGTGGTAACTTGTATTGACTAAAGGCATCACTAGACTTCTTTAAATTGCCGACACATTTATTTTTTCGGACACAAACAGTTAAGAAAACTTGCTTATAATAAGCAAATTGTCGAAGGAAATTTACATGTAATTATGTACATTAGCACATATAATTACATTGTAACCAAGTTATTTCCAGGGTGGAATTTCCCTTTAAAGGGTAATGAAATGAGCATGTAATTGCCGGAGACTCGCTCCAGCAACATTTCAATAGTTTGGCAATATTGAAAGTGCCCATATCCCTCTATAGAGGGATATCTTTTTATCGTTGTTGTTGTTGTTGTTATTTAATTTTTATGGCGATTAGTCAATGGTGACTATTGTCGCCAACTACCATACATTTTTTTAAATTTAAAATTAAATTTCTATGTATTTATATCATCAATATTTATATATACAAGTATGCATTTATTTTGTCTATTTTCTCTTTTTTTTCCACACATAATATAAATAATAGTTTTTTTTGGACAAATCTTCAAGGCATAAAAGAATTATCGAGGCATGGCCAGGAGCTACATCTAGATATCCTAAATATATCTCCATGGCTTGAGAATACATACAATTGGGCGATCGCACCACTGTCCAAATGTAATTAGCAACACTGATCCCTCCCCTGTCACATGATGCCGTCTTACCAGCCCTCAAAGTACGTTTCTTAGGCTTTCGGGGTACGCACCCCTCTGTTCACTCTCATAATACTGTCGAGGATCAGAGAAGGCGACATACACCTAGGTCACTCTGGCATAGAGAGGGGGGCGTTAGCCTTACACAAGGAAACAAAAACAAAATGTAGCGCGATCGCACACTTATATGCTCTCGGCCTCATCCAAGTCAGGTTTTTATCAAGCATAGCATTGTGGGCTCACACTAAATAACGTGCAGTGCAGTGGGTGCAAACATAATAATAATAATAATAATAGTAAATTGGTATGACAAAAAACGAACCAAAGACAAACAGACCATTACAGTGTATATTATAATATTTTACAGAAACATAAAACTAATATTATGCTTACACGAAAGTTTGCTGTATAGCGAATCGTTTTGTCCTTTGTACAAAACGGACAATAGCCGCTTGAATATGTATATCTGTGGATTTTAGAATCATTTTCATATCATTTTCAAAAATATTAATTTCAACGAACATCATTGCTCGTTCAATTAAATATCTACGACACTCCATAAAATAATGAGTGACCGTTTCTAACGAAGAGCAAAAATCACATTTCCCTGTGGGGTGAATCCCAAGTTTATATAAATCAAAATGAAGGCCTAAAATTCCCAAACGTAGTCTTCTGAAAATCTTTTCAGATTGTCTATTTAAATTACACAAAACCTGTTGTTTAACAAATGGCTGTATTTCTTTTAAAAAATAATTAGAATCTTCCCATCGACGTTGCCATGTATTTACGGCTCGTTCATTTAAAATTGTCTTTAATTCTGAAAGAGCAAGACCATTACGTATTTCAATATCTTTATATAATGCTTGTTTTGCGTAGTAATCCACCATTTCATTTCCATTTACTCCGCAGTGACTCGGTATCCATTCAAAAAAGATATCTTTACCTGTCTTATCTAAATTTGTAAGAATACTCACAATCTCTAATACAAATGATTCTGAAATTTTATTATTTTGTAACGCCATGAGTGAGCTCAAAGAATCTGAAAAGATTACCACTCCAACATACACTTCAACAGACTGTAACCAATCCAGAGCTAAAGCGATTGCTGCCAATTCTGCTCTATATGATGATGTAAAATCTGTAAGTCTTTTCGACTGTGAGTATGAAAAGGCCGGTACATAAAAAGCCGCTGAGCATCTCCCTGAACCGGGTGCCTTTGAACCATCCGTGAATATGTGCAATTGTGCTGACCATTTCTTTTGAATTAATTCAATACTTTTTTGTTGAAGGTAGGCTGGGTTGTTATCCTTTGTGAATTCTTGACTCAATTCAATAGATATGTGTGCTGGGCTAAGAAGCCACGGAGGTAGTGGAGATGACAAAAAAGGTTCAACAGAGACACTATCGATATTACTTATTCTGCATGCAAAAGGTCTGTTTCCTGCTTTACATTTCATAATTAATTTCACTTGCCAATCTGGCCGAAAAACTTTTAACAATGGGTGATCTAAGTGTCTCTGCAAACTAAATTTATATTTTTCTGTCATAAAATTTCTTCTAATGTCCAGAGGCATTTCTCCCATTTCGACTTGCAAAGATGCTAATGGCGTTGAAGGGAGTGCACCGGCACATATCCGAAGTGCTTGAAATTGAATTGAGTTAAGAGGTTTTTTGACCGTATCAGAGGCGCTATTATATGCCTCACATCCATAATCCAAAAGAGATCGTATCATTGCTCTGTATACCATTAAGAGAGATTTCGATGAGCTTCCCCATTCCGTTTTTGTTAAAGTTCTAAGTATATTTAATTTCCTTTTACATCTTAGTACTATATTCTCAATATGTTTTTGCCAAGTAAGGTGTTTATCAAATATAATTCCTAAAAATCGTTGACTTTCTTTAAACATTAAATCTTCATCATTTATTTTCAAAATAGGATATTCTACATGTCTACTTCTAGTAAACAAGACAGGAACTGTTTTGTGTACTGATAACTTAAATCTCCATTTATGGAACCAATTTTGTAATATTCCAATATAATTCTGTAGTTGTTCTGTCATATCAAATAAATTCATCCCTGAAATCCAAACAGCGCAGTCATCTGCATACAAAGATATTTGTATTCCGGGGACGACAGGGATATCTTTCATCATAATATTGAATAACAGCGGGCTTAAAGCACTTCCCTGTGGAAGCCCATTACATTGTTCATATATTTGTGACTTTGTTTGTCCCACTTTTACCTGAAAGGTGCGATTTTCAAGATAATGTTCTAAAAAAGTATACATTTTTCCTCTTATTCCAATTTGTGCTAATTTAAACATCAATCCTTCAATCCATAATTTATCATACGCCTTTTCTATATCTAGAAACAAGGCTAAAGTATGAAGTCCTGTATTTAAATTTGTTTGTATAGAATTTTCTAATTCAACTATATTGTCCACTATATTGCGTCCTTTTCGAAAACCACTCATAAAAGGAGGCAAAATATTGTGTTTTTCAACAAACCAATATAGTCTTTCCTTTATCATTTTTTCCAATATCTTACTCATGCACGATATTAAAGCTATTGGTCGATAGGAAGACAATTCTTGTGATTGTTTACCTTGTTTCCGTATAGGAACAATAATAGAGTGCTTCAATTGTTTAGGAATAACTTCAGAATTCCAACAAATATTCAAAACCTTCAAAAACAATAACTTACTTGTGGCAGACAAATTTTTATAGACTACATATGGAATTTTGTCCTGACCAGGGGCCGATTGCTTACAATTGTCTAAAGCTTTACTTAACTCTTGAATAGTAAAGTCTGTATCCAAAACATTAGTCAGGCCGTCATTTTGTAATGTGGGCAATATTTGTTTATTCAAAATATTTTGACTAGATGTCTGGAAATATTTCCCTAAAGCATCGGCCTTTTCCTGGTCAGTTACATATTGTTTATCTTCTTGAACAAGTATTGGCAAATTTTTAGGGGAGGTAACTTTAACACCATTCAATTTTTTTATGCAAGTCCAAATCTTAGATTCTGACATAAAACGATCCATCTTTTGACAAAAACCCTTCCAATATTTTCGTTCCGCATTTCGTAACATTTTCTGGGCTTGTCCTTTCTTTTTTAAATAATCATCCAAACTTTCAACAGAAATACAACGAGATAGTTTATTACAGGCTCGATTTCTTTCTTTAATAGCTTGTGTGCAGTCTAAAGTCCACCAAAATACCGATTCATGTTTTTTCTTTGTTTTATTTACAGGCAAAGTCTCTTTTATTGCCTTTTTTAAATATTTCATAAACATTTCATATGTCTTTTGGACGTCATTTTGTACAATTAATTCTGCACATAATATTTCCTCACATTTGCCTGCAAAAGTTGCCCAATTCATATTTTTAAAGGACCAATGATCTTCATCATCTTGTCCTTTAAGACCAGAAACTGGGGGGTTGTCCAAATCAGGCCTCTCGGGTTGATCTGATTGCACATGAATTATAATACAAAAATGGTCACTTCCAAAAGTGTTAGGAGTAACCTCCCATAAACATCTACTTCCCAAGTTTGGGGAGACAAAACTTAAATCCAAACTTGAAAGTTTTCCTGAATTTGGGTCTATTCTAGTTCCCATTCCATCATTAAGAAGAATTAAATCATGGTCCATTACAAACTGATCTACTATTTTTCCATTACAATCATTTCTTTTACTACCCCACAAGATATTATGAGAATTAAAATCTCCTAATATCAAACATTTTTCATTTTTGTCTATATTTACAAGCAAACGTTTCAAAATATTATCATTCAATTTCTGGCATGGATTATAAAAATTCACTATAGATAATGATTCTCCCCCAACACGTAATCTTACGTGTTGAATTTCATAATCACCATCATCTATAGGTTGTTCATAATACAGAGAATTATGAATATAAATTGCACAACCACCTCGGGTTTGGTTTTCTCTATGTCTTGAGAAACAGTCATATCCCGGGAGAATCATTTCATTGTCAGGTTGAAACCAAGTTTCTTGTATACACAACACATGAAATAATTGATCAGTAATTTGTAAATATTGAGCAAGCTCTCTACCATGATTATTAAAACCTTGAGCGTTCCATTGGAGAATGGTCAACGCGTACATGAGTAGAGTAACTTGAAACAACATTGTTGTTTTAATCATATTTACACAAATATATTTAAACATTAACTTGCAGAAGCCTTTCAGCGGCTGTTTTAACAAGAATAAAAATGTCCCTCTCCGCTCTTCCAACACAGAGACTTCTAATTAAATGAGCGATCGATCGAATGAGTAGCTCGTCGCTAACAATAGCTAAAATACTACCACTTTCTAATATATCTAGAGTGTCTCTTTTAATCTGTTCTGTGTGTGATGATTCAAGGACCTTTGTTTTTGAAGTGGTGGGTGCTTGTATTTTGGTTGGTTGTGTTACATATTCTTGGGGATGTGATTGTTTGGGCACTGTGAGAGTAATCCCTTCTTTTTGATGCGATGTGCTGGGTTGTTCTTGCGTTTTAATCAATTCTACTAATGGGGGTGTTTTGAGTACTTGTTGTGTGGTTGGTTTTGGTTGGGATTGATTGATGTTCCAGGCTTTGATTGCCTGGGCATAAGTTATCTTCTGGGTTACTTTCAGTGTTTGAATTTCTTTTGCTTTTTTTGCTTCTTTGCATCCATTGTATGCAGCTGAGTGGGGTCCACCACAATTGACACATTTTGGGTTTTCTTTTTTTGTACAATTATCAAAAGAATGTTCCTCTCCACATCTTACACAACGTTCTTTAGCTCTACATTGGGAGATTCCGTGGCCGTAATGTTGACATTTAAAACATCTAATAACTTGTGGTATGTATGTCCTCACTTTGAAAATCAAAAAACAAAAATGTACCCTTTCTGGTAGAGTGTCTGAGTTGAATGTGATTATTACGTTCTGGGTTGGTGTCTCGACGCGGTCTTGTTTGTTGATCTTTTTCATGCGTTGGACGCCTACGACTTTCTGTGATTTTAACTCTTCCTTCAGTTCATCGTCCGTGACCTCAATTGGGACCCCAGTAATCAGCCCCTTTATCCCGAAAGTTTGTTCCCGAATTTTTACTGGGATAGTGCCAATTTTCTGCACTTGTTTTAGGGCTTGTACTTGCTTGATATTGAAACATTTGACAAGAATCCCGTCCCTAACGATCTTAACAAAATCAATTTGGGATTGCCCTACACATTCTTTAATGGATTTAGCTATAGCTATGGGATTAACCTTTGTGAGATTTCTGCTTGGGTCTGTAGAAACGAACAATATTTTCAAGTCAGATTGAGGTGGTTGAGTTTGCTTTGGTTTTTGATTCGAAGAGTTGTCTGAGTCTGTCATGTCTGTGGAATTATAATATGTTGTCCTTGAAATATTTTCTATGTACTGACCAGTGGTCCCTTTCCTTCTACGTTTCGCGGATTTAGGCTTACGGTTTTTAGGCCGCACCACTTGAAATGGATCATTCTCATCATCTTCATCCTCATCCATACGTACACTATCATTCATAGTCACATCTTCTGGTACACTCAGTTCTGGCGCCGAGGCCGCCATGATTGGCACACCCCAAAAAGGCGCGAAAATCAATTGTCAAAATTTACGATACAATATAATACAGTGCAGTGTGTGACGCCCACAAAGCTTACCTGACCTGGATAATTCCAAATGTCCCGAAAATCGTCCGAACCGGAAACAAACTATAAACGCATACAATATATCACTTTATCCAATATAAATACAACCACTATCCATAAATGGCACTTAAAAATAATTCCAATGAACCAAATATATGAATCTAAGAAGCGTTCGCGCATCGACCCTCCTGCATCGACCCTCCTGCGTCGACCGATAAAAATATCGTTGTTGTTGTTGTTATTTAATTTTTATGGCGATTAGTCAATGGTGACTATTGTCGCCAACTACCATACATTTTTTTTAATTTAAAATTAAATTTCTATGTATTTATATCATCAATATTTATATATACAAGTATGCATTTATTTTGTCTATTTTCTCTTTTTTTTTCCACACATAATATAAATAATAGTTTTTTTTGGACAAATCTTCAAGGCATAAAAGAATTATCGAGGCATGGCCAGGAGCTACATCTAGATATCCTAAATATATCTCCATGGCTTGAGAATACATACAATTGGGCGATCGCACCACTGTCCAAATGTAATTAGCAACACTGATCCCTCCCCTGTCACATGATGCCGTCTTACCAGCCCTCAAAGTACGTTTCTTAGGCTTTCGGGGTACGCACCCCTCTGTTCACTCTCATAATACTGTCGAGGATCAGAGAAGGCGACATACACCTAGGTCACTCTGGCATAGAGAGGGGGGCGTTAGCCTTACACAAGGAAACAAAAACAAAATGTAGCGCGATCGCACACTTATATGCTCTCGGCCTCATCCAAGTCAGGTTTTTATCAAGCAAAGCATTGTGGGCTCACACTAAATAACGTGCAGTGCAGTGGGTGCAAACATAATAATAATAATAATAATAGTAAATTGGTATGACAAAAAACGAACCAAAGACAAACAGACCATTACAGTGTATATTATAATATTTTACAAAAACATAAAACTAATATTATGCTTACACGAAAGTTTGCTGTATAGCGAATCGTTTTGTCCTTTGTACAAAACGGACAATAGCCGCTTGAATATGTATATCTGTGGATTTTAGAATCATTTTCATATCATTTTCAAAAATATTAATTTCAACGAACATCATTGCTCGTTCAATTAAATATCTACGACACTCCATAAAATAATGAGTGACCGTTTCTAACGAAGAGCAAAAATCACATTTCCCTGTGGGGTGAATCCCAAGTTTATATAAATCAAAATGAAGGCCTAAAATTCCCAAACGTAGTCTTCTGAAAATCTTTTCAGATTGTCTATTTAAATTACACAAAACCTGTTGTTTAACAAATGGCTGTATTTCTTTTAAAAAATAATTAGAATCTTCCCATCTATTTATTTGGTAATAGCCTACCTTCCAGCCGCAAAGATACTACCGTTTGCAGCCCCAAACGTTGAACAGGCGACGAAGATCGGCATGCACCAAGCCACGGGGCCTAAAGTCCGATCTGCAAAGGTCTGTCATATAATAACGTAAATAATATTTTGTGGTGTTAGACTCAAATATTGATGCAAAATTAGGAGAACTAAAATATTTACTGCTGGAGGATATCCTATCAGTGGATATCTATATAGCAAAAATTAATCCTTAAAACTAATTTACTATAGTTCGGTCTCCATATCAAACCGATCACATGACATCTTATTTTGTGTTTTTGTACGTAATGTGCCTCTTGTCACACTTTACGTCCCTGCCGGAAAGAACACACTCATCCACATGGTGAACACACTGTGTTTCACAGTGTGGTCCACAATGTTAAATTCGAGTGTTTTCACAGTGTGAAAGCCAACTCACACTGTGAACACTCTGGGACCACACTGTGAGGGCACTTTCACCACATTGTGAAATTGCCTGCGTTCACAGTGTGTACAAAAAATGGTGCGCTCACACTGTGTATCTCAGCAATTCACAGACACTGTGGTCCACACTGTGTAACATAAGGTGTTCACACTGTGTTCACAGTGTGGATGAGTGTGTTCTTTCCGGCAGGGGTATTTCCTTATAAACACGTAGAATCATGAACATATTTCACGCTGAATCGTGAGTATCACGTGTCTGCACCACTCGAAAAATAATTTAAGCGATGACAAGTAAAAACAGAAGGAAAATAGGTGCCTCATTAGTACTTTAAATTAACAATAAAGAAAAAGGGTGAACGGGTGAAAGAGTGGTGGACAGGCAGCATCTATATCAGGAACTCCATTAAAATTTGTAATTATTACAAAACAATGATAGTTTTTAAAATGATAATGATAATAATTTTGTTATGAGGTAGAATTATGATGTAAATATTATATTTGAATGAACGCCAAAAAACACAACAACAACATGTGATTAGATAGCTTTACTTACGACAGCCACTGCGTTAGATTGAAGTAGTTCTTCCGGAGACATGACGGTGAAATACGCGACGTTGGTCAGCAGATAGATAACGGTGACAAGAGGAATACCGATGATTATAGCCAGCGGGAGATTCCTTCATAATAAACACCATGAAAAAGATAATTAATTAAATAATATAAACAGTGACGTAGCTAAGCGGGGACGGGGGCGCGTGCCCCCCTCTCACCTCCCAATAATAGTTACGCCTATAATAATGGTAATAGTAACTCCCTATCAAAGGAAAGATTACATGGATGGTAATTAAAAATTTTGCAACTTCAAAAATGCACCAACACATTTGGACTCGGCTTTTCTTGGTTTAAATAAATTTTGTATATCAGCCACAAATATTGCAAACATATTGCTTTCCGTTTTGTTATTATTCTCAGTAACGCCATAGAATTCAACATTACATTGGACTTGGCATACATAATATGTGTAAATAAATAATACAATTTTAAAGTAGACTTGCAATTCCAAATTCAGTATATCGACAAATCTGGTCTAGTATGTCTAGGTATTTAAAAAAGAGTATATAGAAATTCTTATCTCATTCAATAGCTCAAGAAAACAACATCATATAGATGTTCAGTCACGATCACGATTGTTAAACAATTGTCACTTTCCCACACCGGGAATCGAACCCGGGCCACGGCGGTGAGAGCGCCGGATCCTAACCACTAGACCATATGGGATCGGCTTTGTTGGATGTTTGAAGATTCACATTTCTTTTTGTTTTTTGGACGGACATCATACACGAAAATTACAAAAGCAAAATCATGGCTTTCCCACACCGGGAATCGAACCCGGGCCACGGCGGTGAGAGTGCCGGATCCTAACCACTAGACCATATGGGATTGGCTTGAAGATTCACTTTTGTTTTTTGTTGCAGTAAAATTATATTATTCAACATATACATGAAAATGACAAACAAAATCATGGCTTTCCCACACCGGGAATCGAACCCGGGCCACGGGGGTGAGAGTGCCGGATCCTAACCACTAGACCATATGGGATTGGCTTAGTTGGATGATTGAAGATTCATATTTGTTTCTGTAACATCATTGAATTATTGAACATGCATACAAATACCAAAAACAAAATCATGACTTTCCCACACCGGGAATCGAACCCGGGCGACGGCGGTGAGAGCGCCGGATCCTAACCACTAGACCATATGGGATTGGCTTTAAGATTCACTTTTGTTTTTTGTTGCAGTAAAATTATATTATTCAACATATACATGAAAATGACAAACAAAATCATGGCTTTCCCACACCAGGAATCGAACCCGGGCCACGGGGGTGAGAGTGCCGGATCCTAACCACTAGACCATATGGGATTGGCTTAGTTGGATGATTGAAGATTCATATTTGTTTCTGTAACATCATTGAATTATTGAACATGCATACAAATACCAAAAACAAAATCATGACTTTCCCACACCGGGAATCGAACCCGGGCCACGGCGGTGAGAGCGCCGGATCCTAACAACTAGACCATATGGGATTGGCTTAGTTGGATGATTGATGATTCATATTTATTTTTGTAACATCATTGTATTATTGAACATGCATACAAATGCCAAAAACAAAATCATGACTTTCCCACACCGGGAATCGAACCCGGGCCACGGCGGTGAGAGCGCCGGATCCTAACCACTAGACCATATGGGATTGGCTTAGTTGTAGATTCATATTTGTTTTGGTTGCAGTAACATCATCAAACATACATGAAAATGACAAAAATAGAATCATGGCTTTCTCACACCGGGAATCAAACCCGGGCCACGGCGGTGAGAGCGCCGGATCCTAACCACTAGACCATATGGGATTGGCTTAGTTGGATGATTGATGATTCATATTTATTTTTGTAACATCATTGTATTATTGAACATGCATACAAATGCCAAAAACAAAATCATGACTTTCCCACACCGGGAATCGAACCCGGGCCACGGCGGTGAGAGCGCCGGATCCTAACCACTAGACCATATGGGATTGGCTTAGTTGTAGATTCATATTTGTTTTGGTTGCAGTAACATCATCAAACATACATGAAAATGACAAAAATAGAATCATGGCTTTCTCACACCGGGAATCAAACCCGGGCCACGGCGGTGAGAGCGCCGGATCCTAACCACTAGACCATATGGGATTGGCTTAGGTGGATGATTGATGATTCATATTTATTTTTGTAACATCATTGTATTATTGAACATGCATACAAATGCCAAAAACAAAATCATGACTTTCCCACACCGGGAATCGAACCCGGGCCACGGCGGTGAGAGCGCCGGATCCTAACCACTAGACCATATGGGATTAGCTTATTTGGATGCTTGTAGATTCATATTTGTTTTGGCTGCAGTAACATCATCAAACATACATGAAAATGACAAAAATAGAATCATGGCTTTCCCACACCGGGAATCGAACCCGGGCCACGGCGGTGAGAGCACCGGATCCTAACCCCTAGACCATATGGGATTGGCTTAGTTGGATGATTGATGATTCATATTTATTTTTGTAACATCATTGTATTATTGAACATGCATACAAATGCCAAAAACAAAATCATGACTTTCCCACACCGGGAATCGAACCCGGGCCACGGCGGTGAGAGCGCCGGATCCTAACCACTAGACCATATGGGATTGGCTTAGTTGTAGATTCATATTTGTTTTGGCTGCAGTAACATCATCAAACATACATGAAAATGACAAAAATAGAATCATGGCTTTCTCACACCGGGAATCAAACCCGGGCCACGGCGGTGAGAGCGCCGGATCCTAACCACTAGACCATATGGGATTGGCTTAGTTGGATGATTGATGATTCATATTTATTTTTGTAACATCATATTGTATTATTGAACATGCATACAAATGCCAAAAACAAAATCATGACTTTCCCACACCGGGAATCGAACCCGGGCCACGGCGGTGAGAGCGCCGTATCCTAACCACTAGACCATATGGGATTAGCTTATTTGGATGCTTGTAGATTCATATTTGTTTTGGCTGCAGTAACATCATCAATCATGCATGAACATGACAAAAATAGAATCATGGCTTTCCCACACCGGGAATCGAACCCGGGCCACGGCGGTGAGAGCGCCGGATCCTAAACCCTAGACCATATGGGATTGGCTTAGTTGGATGATTGATGATTCATATTTATTTTTGTAACATCATTGTATTATTGAACATGCATACAAATGCCAAAAACAAAATCATGACTTTCCCACACCGGGAATCAAACCCGGGCCACGGCGGTGAGAGCGCCGGATCCTAACCACTAGACCATATGGGATTGGCTTAGTTGTAGATTCATATTTGTTTTGGCTGCAGTAACATCATCAAACATACATGAAAATGACAAAAATAGAATCATGGCTTTCCCACACCGGGAATAGAACCCGGGCCACG
This sequence comes from Echinarachnius parma, assembly GCA_037951105.1. Lineage (NCBI taxonomy): Eukaryota > Metazoa > Echinodermata > Echinoidea > Clypeasteroida > Echinarachniidae > Echinarachnius > Echinarachnius parma. Next base: position 301,921 of record JBAMJV010002560.1, on the reverse strand, counting down.
GCGGTGAGAGCGCCGGATCCTAACCACTAGACCATATGGGATTGGCTTATAGTTGGATGATTGATGATTCATATTAATTTTTTGTAACATCATTGTATTATTGAACATGCATACAAATGCCAAAAACAAAATCATGACTTTCCCACACCGGGAATCGAACCCGGGCCACGGCGGTGAGAGCGCCGGATCCTAACCACTAGACCATATGGGATTGGCTTAGTTGGATGATTGATGATTCATATTTATTTTTGTAACATCATTGTATTATTGAACATGCATACAAATGCCAAAAACAAAATCATGACTTTCCCACACCGGGAATCGAACCCGGGCCACGGCGGTGAGAGCGCCGGATCCTAACCACTAGACCATATGGGATTGGCTTAGTTGTAGATTCATATTTGTTTTGGCTGCAGTAACATCATCAAACATCAAACATACATGAAAATGACAGAAATAGAATCATGGCTTTCTCACACCGGGAATCAAACCCGGGCCACGGCGGTGAGAGCGCCGGATCCTAACCACTAGACCATATGGGATTGGCTTAGTTGGATGATTGATGATTCATATTTATTTTTGTAACATCATTGTATTATTGAACATGCATAAAAATGCCCAAAACAAAATCATGGCTTTCCCACACCGGGAATCGAACCCGGGCCACGGCGGTGAGAGCGCCGGATCCTAACCACTAGACAATATGGGATTGGCTTAGATGGGTGCTTGTAGATTCCTTTTTGTTTTTGTTGCAGTAACATCATCAAACATACATGAAAATGACAAAAATAGAATCATGGCTTTCCCACACCGGGAATCGAACCCGGGCCACGGCGGTGAGAGCGCCGGATCCTAACCACTAGACCATATGGGATTGGCTTAGTTGGATGATTGATGCTTCATATGTGTTTCTGTAACATCATTAAATGATTTAACATACATAAAAATGCAAAAAACAAAATCATGGCTTTCCACACCGGGAATCGAACACGGGCCACGGGGGTGAGAGCGCCGGATCCTAACCAATAGACCATATGGGATTGGCTTAGTTGGATGATTGATGCTTCATATTTGTTTCTGAATATCATTAAATGATTTAACATACATACAAATGCCCAAAACAAAATCATGGCGTTCCCACACCGGGAATCGAACCCGGGCCACGGCGGTGAGAGCGCCGGATCCTAACCACTAGACCATATGGGATTAGCTTATTTGGATGCTTGTAGATTCATATTTGTTTTGGCTGCAGTAACATCATCAAACATACATGAAAATGACAAAAATAGAATCATGGCTTTCCCACACCGGAAATCGAACCCGGGCCACGGCGGTGAGAGCGCCGGATCCTAAACCCTAGACCATATGGGATTGGCTTAGTTGGATGATTGATGATTCATATTTATTTTTGTAACATCATTGTATTATTGAACATGCATACAAATGCCAAAAACAAAATCATGACTTTCCCACACCGGGAATCGAACCCGGGCCACGGCGGTGAGAGCGCCGGATCCTAACCACTAGACCATATGGGATTGGCTTAGTTGGATGATTGATGATTCATATTTATTTTTGTAACATCATTGTATTATTGAACATGCATACAAATGCCAAAAACAAAATCATGACTTTCCCACACCGGGAATCGAAACCGGGCCACGGCGGTGAGAGCGCCGGATCCTAACCACTAGACCATATAGATTGGCTTAGTTGTAGATTCATATTTGTTTTGGCTGCAGTAACATCATCAAACATACATGAAAATGACAAAAATAGAATCATGGCTTTCTCACACCGGGAATCAAACCCGGGCCACGGCGGTGAGAGCGCCGGATCCTAACCACTAGACCATATGGGATTGGCTTAGTTGGACGATTGAAGATTCATATTTGTTTCTGTAACATCATTAAATGATTTAACATACATAAAAATGCCCAAAACAAAATCATGGCTTTCCCACACCGGGAATCGAACCCGGGCCACGGCGGTGAGAGCGCCGGATCCTAACCACTAGACCATATGGGATTGGCTTAGTTGGACGATTGAAGATTCATATTTGTTTCTGTAATATCATTAAATGATTTAACATACATACAAATGCCCAAAACAAAATCATGGCTTTCCCACACCGGGAATCGAACCCGGGCCACGGCGGTGAGAGCGCCGGATCCTAACCACTAGACCATATAGATTGGCTTAGTTGTAGATTCATATTTGTTTTGGCTGCAGTAACATCATCAAACATACATGAAAATGACAAAAATAGAATCATGGCTTTCTCACACCGGGAATCAAACCCGGGCCACGGCGGTGAGAGCGCCGGATCCTAACCACTAGACCATATGGGATTGGCTTAGTTGGATGATTGATGATTCATATTTATTTTTGTAACATCATTGTATTATTGAACATGCATACAAATGCCAAAAACAAAATCATGACTTTCCCACACCGGGAATCGAACCCGGGCCACGGCGGTGAGAGCGCCGGATCCTAACCACTAGACCATATAGATTGGCTTAGTTGTAGATTCATATTTGTTTTGGCTGCAGTAACATCATCAAACATACATGAAAATGACAAAAATAGAATCATGGCTTTCTCACACCGGGAATCAAACCCGGGCCACGGCGGTGAGAGCGCCGGATCCTAACCACTAGAGCATATGGGATTGGCTTAGTTGGACGATTGAAGATTCATATTTGTTTCTGTAACATCATTAAATGATTTAACATACATAAAAATGCCCAAAACAAAATCATGGCTTTCCCACACCGGGAATCGAACCCGGGCCACGGCGGTGAGAGCGCCGGATCCTAACCACTAGACCATATGGGATTGGCTTAGTTGGACGATTGAAGATTCATATTTGTTTCTGAATATCATTAAATGATTTAACATACATACAAATGCCCAAAACAAAATCATGGCTTTCCCACACCGGGAATCGAACCCGGGCCACGGCGGTGAGAGCGCCGGATCCTAACCACTAGACCATATGGGATTAGCTTATTTGGATGCTTGTAGATTCATATTTGTTTTGGCTGCAGTAACATCATCAAACATACATGAAAATGACAAAAATAGAATCATGGCTTTCCCACACCGGAAATCGAACCCGGGCCACGGCGGTGAGAGCGCCGGATCCTAAACCCTAGACCATATGGGATTGGCTTAGTTGGATGATTGATGATTCATATTTATTTTTGTAACATCATTGTATTATTGAACATGCATACAAATGCCAAAAACAAAATCATGACTTTCCCACACCGGGAATCGAACCCGGGCCACGGCGGTGAGAGCGCCGGATCCTAACCACTAGACCATATGGGATTGGCTTAGTTGTAGATTCATATTTGTTTTGGCTGCAGTAACATCATCAAACATACATGAAAATGACAAAAATAGAATCATGGCTTTCCCACACCGGGAATCGAACCCGGGCCACGGCGGTGAGAGCGCCGGATCCTAACCACTAGACCATATGGGATTGGCTTAGTTGGATGATTGATGATTCATATTTATTTTTTGTAACATCATTTTATTATTGAACATGCATACAAATGCCAAAAACAAAATCATGACTTTCCCACACCGGGAATCGAACCCGGGCCACGGCGGTGAGAGCGCCGGATCCTAACCACTAGACCATATGGGATTGGCTTAGTTGGATGATTGATGATTCATATTTATTTTTGTAACATCATTGTATTATTGAACATGCATACAAATGCCAAAAACAAAATCATGACTTTCCCACACCGGGAATCGAAACCGGGCCACGGCGGTGAGAGCGCCGGATCCTAACCACTAGACCATATAGATTGGCTTAGTTGTAGATTCATATTTGTTTTGGCTGCAGTAACATCATCAAACATACATGAAAATGACAAAAATAGAATCATGGCTTTCTCACACCGGGAATCAAACCCGGGCCACGGCGGTGAGAGCGCCGGATCCTAACCACTAGACCATATGGGATTGGCTTAGTTGGACGATTGAAGATTCATATTTGTTTCTGTAACATCATTAAATGATTTAACATACATAAAAATGCCCAAAACAAAATCATGGCTTTCCCACACCGGGAATCGAACCCGGGCCACGGCGGTGAGAGCGCCGGATCCTAACCACTAGACCATATGGGATTGGCTTAGTTGGACGATTGAAGATTCATATTTGTTTCTGTAATATCATTAAATGATTTAACATACATACAAATGCCCAAAACAAAATCATGGCTTTCCCACACCGGGAATCGAACCCGGGCCACGGCGGTGAGAGCGCCGGATCCTAACCACTAGACCATATAGATTGGCTTAGTTGTAGATTCATATTTGTTTTGGCTGCAGTAACATCATCAAACATACATGAAAATGACAAAAATAGAATCATGGCTTTCTCACACCGGGAATCAAACCCGGGCCACGGCGGTGAGAGCGCCGGATCCTAACCACTAGACCATATGGGATTGGCTTAGTTGGATGATTGATGATTCATATTTATTTTTGTAACATCATATTGTATTATTGAACATGCATACAAATGCCAAAAACAAAATCATGACTTTCCCACACCGGGAATCGAACCCGGGCCACGGCGGTGAGAGCGCCGGATCCTAACCACTAGACCACATGGGATTGGCTTAGTTGTAGATTCATATTTGTTTTGGCTGCAGTAACATCATCAAATATACATGAAAATGACAAAAATAGAATCATGGCTTTCCCACACCGGGAATCGAACCCGGGCCACGGCGGTGAGAACGCCGGATCCTAACCACTAGACCATATGGGATTGGCTTAGTTGGATGATTGATGATTCATATTTATTTTTTGTAACATCATTGTATTATTGAACATGCATACAAATGCCAAAAACAAAATCATGACTTTCCCACACCGGGAATCGAACCCGGGCCACGGCGGTGAGAGCGCCGGATCCTAACCACTAGACCATATGGGATTGGCTTAGTTGGATGCTTGATGATTCATATTTATTTTTGTAACATCATTGTATTATTGAACATGCAGACAAATGCCAAAAACAAAATCATGACTTTCCCACACCGGGAATCGAACCCGGGCCACGGCGGTGAGAGCGCCGGATCCTAACCACTAGACCATATGGGATTGGCTTAGTTGTAGATTCATATTTGTTTTGGCTGCAGTAACATCATCAAACATACATGAAAATGACAAAAATAGAATCATGGCTTTCTCACACCGGGAATCAAACCCGGGCCACGGCGGTGAGAGCGCCGGATCCTAACCACTAGACCATATGGGATTGGCTTAGTTGTAGATTCATATTTGTTTTGGCTGCAGTAACATCATCAAACATACATGAAAATGACAAAAATAGAATCATGGCTTTCTCACACCGGGAATCAAACCCGGGCCACGGCGGTGAGAGCGCCGGATCCTAACCACTAGACCATATGGGATTGGCTTAATTGGATGATTAATGCTTCATATGTGTTTCTGTAACATCATTAAATGATTTAACATACATGAAAATGACAAAAATAGAATCATGGCTTTCCCACACCGGGAATCGAACCCGGGCCACGGCGGTGAGAGCGCCGGATCCTAACCACTAGACCATATGGGATTGGCTTGGTTGGATGATTGATGCTTCATATGTGTTTCTGTAACATCATTAAATGATTTAACATACATAAAAATGCAAAAAACAAAATCATGGTTTTCCACACCGGGAATCGAACCCGGTCCACGGCGGTGAGAGCGCCGGATCCTAACCACTAGACCATTATGGGATTGGCTTAGGTGGACGATTGAAGATTCATATTTGTTTCTGTAACATCATTAAATGAATTAACATACATAAAAATGCCCAAAACAAAATCATGGCTTTCCACACCGGGAATCGAACCCGGGCCACGGCGGTGAGAGCGCCGGATCCTAACCACTAGACCATTATGGGATTGGCTTAGTTGGACGATTGAAGATTCATATTTGTTTCTGTAACATCATTAAATGATTTAACATACATAAAAATGCCCAAAACAAAATCATGGCTTTCCCACACCGGGAATCGAACCCGGGCCACGGCGGTGAGAGCGCCGGATCCTAACCACTAGACCATATGGGATTGGGTTAGTTGGATGATTGATGATTCATATTTGTTTCTGTAACATCATTGAATTATTGAACATGCATACAAATGCCAAAAACAAAATCATGACTTTCCCACACCGGGAATCGAACCCGGGCCACGGCGGTGAGAGCGCCGGATCCTAACCACTAGACCATATGGGATTGGCTAAGTTGGACGATTGAAGATTCATATTTGTTTCTGTAACATCATTTAATGATTTAACATACATAAAAATGCCCAAAACAAAATCATGGCTTTCCCACACCGGGAATCGAACCCGGGCCACGGCGGTGAGAGCGCCGGATCCTAACCACTAGACCATATGGGATTGGCTTAGTTGGACGATTGAAGATTCATATTTGTTTATGTAACATCATTGAATTATTGAACATGCATACAAATGCCAAAAACGAAATCATGACTTTCCCACACCGGGAATCGAATCAGGGCCACGGCGGTGAGAGCGCCGGATCCTAACCACTAGACCATATGGGATTGGCTTAGTTTTAGATTCATATTTGTTTTGGTTGCAGTAAAATCATCAAACATACATGAAAATGACAAAAATAGAATCATGGCTTTCCCACACCGGGAATCGAACCCGGGCCACGGCGGCGAGAGCGCCGGATCCTAACCACTAGACCATATGGGATTGGCTTAGTTGGACGATTGAAGATTCATATTTGTTTCTGTAACATCATTAAATGATTTAACATACATAAAAATGCCCAAAACAAAATCATGGCTTTCCCACACCGGTAATTGAACCCGGGCCACGGCGGTGAGAGCGCCGGATCCTAACCACTAGACCATATGGGATTGGCTTAGTTGGATGTTTGTAGATTCATATTTTGTTGTTGTTGCAGTAACATCATCAAACATGAAAATGACAAAAATAGAATCATGGCTTTCCCACACTGGGAATCGAACCCGGGCCAAGGGGGTGAGAGCGCCGGATCCTAACCACTAGACCATATGGGATTGGCTTAGTTGGATGTTTGTAGATTCAAATTGTTTTGTAGCAGTAACATCATCAAACATGAAAATGACAAAAACAGAATCATGGCTTTCCCACGCCGGGAATCGAACCCGGGCCACGGCGGTGAAAGCGTCGGATCCCATATTTTGTTCCAATCGGATATATATTTCAGCTCTTTCTGAACCGATTTTGATCGAATAAAGTCAATAAAGTTTGTTTTATTTTTATTACTCTTAAGGTTCCATTACCTCACAAGTGAATTATTTCTAAAGCGTCCTCTAAATAAAAACTAAACATGTATCACATGTGAATAACATGCAAGGGGGAGTGCAGCCCCTATACCCACACTCTAAAAACACCCGGGTCAGAATTGACGCGAAAAAGAGTCCGTTGCGGCCACACTCCGTTCAGGGTCAAAATATGACTCGGAATAGGGTCACGAAAACCTGGAATGGGGTCACATCTCACCCCATTCCGAGTCATTTTTTGACCTGGAATGGAGTGTGGCCCCAACAGACTTTTTTCCGGGTCAGTCTGACCCGGTGTTTTTAGAGTGCACAATGTGCAATTTACCACAAGAGATAAAATAACTGGAATCTCTCACTGTATTTAAATCACAATTGAAGACCCACATTTCCCTCTTTTGTTATTAATCATCAAGTAAACATTATCATGATTATGTAAAGATTTAGTTTCTGATTGTATTTTGTATTTCTTATGTTTTTTGTAAGAGCTATGATAACCGCGTGAATAATGACAATTATCATTATTACCCAATCATCCCCATACTCATGCCAGCGCTTACCTGTATGGGTTTTTCAATTCCTCTGTGATATAGTTCAGTTGATTCCTTTTTTTAGTAAGATGACAAGAAAGATGGGAAGAAAGAATACAAAATAAAACAGAAAGTGATTATTTTTGTCATAATTTGTATATAAGGGTAGAAAATTAAATACTTGTTCTGACCCATTAATTCCTCTGTGATATAGTTCCGTTGATTATTTCGTCTATATTGTCTCGTCTAAATTCGATATCTTCATTCTCCGTGTACGATTTTCAAATCCTCATATTACATTTTAAACGTTATTGTACATTCGAATACAAATCCAATCTCATAAGCTCTTTTCAATACAAATAAATGTTAAAGGGGTCAAGTAACATTGTCGAAATCCTAAATACTTACTTAGAACTAGTGGTTCTCACATATTACATTGTTTTATTCGTATTATCAATAGTAGGTCGAAGTGTTCGGATTTTAAAGTCTCCTCTGTTAATGGAGTAATATTTTTAATGGGGTACGGGCCCCCTGCCCACCCCCCCCCCCCCCCCCTACTGACTTAGTATTTGTATATCATTATAACATACGTGTGTACATAAATATATTGAACCAAAGAATAAAACGTGTTGAAAGGCAACTTGCAATAATGCGTAAAGGGGAAGGAAATCCTATCCTTTTGACTTACTGGATGTGATGAGAGCATACCGTAACTCATGTCATTGCTAGTCACTTATTTTCTCTTGAATATTCCCGATTACAAAAATAATCAATATTATACGGACCACTGTCGTCTGCTTTCAATGCCCACAGGAGGCGGCCATTTCTTCAAATACTAAATTGTGTTCTCCGCCTGACACGTCATTTCACCGCGAGAAGTTGAAGAAATTGCCGCCTCTTGTGAGCATTGAAAGCAGACGACAATGGTCCATAAAATATTGATTATTTTCGTTATTGGGAATATTGAAGAGGAAATAAGTGACTAGAAATTACAGGAGTTATGTCAGTAAGTCAAAAGGCTAGGACTTCCTTCCCCTTTAAGTTTCTACAGGGATTAAAGAATAATGATTATTACCATCCATCATAAGCCCACAGTCCCTGGTAGAAGGCGATGCCATAGACAGCTACATTGGTGGCAGAGCCTGTGAAGGCGGCAGAAGGAGTCAAGTATTGGGTGTGACCTGAATAAAAAATTAGTCATGAAATAATTTGTCATTCATGTATACATGCATTGATTACTTCTTATTTATTGAATAAAATCAACTCTTTAATATACTCTGCATTTTGAGCACGCATGGTTTTCGAATTCAGCATGTTCAAATGTTATAGGTCCATGAATGATAATGACCGTATCGTCCATTTTATATTGATTTCTCTTCTCAAATATTTATATATTCTGTTTGAATACTGTTTTTTTACATTTTCTTTTACTCAAACATTTCACTTGCAACATCAAAAGTGTTATCATTTTATGATTAAGTGTACAGATGTTAGTACGGACTAAATATATACGTGATTCGGCTATAATTAAACACGTGACCTTTTCAGTTTTATATCAGTGATAAACCGTTCACTCCAAAGTCCATATATACAATAAAATATGGGTATGACTGATTTTATATCTCTAGTTTTAGTACCATATACACAAGTGGGATACATTCTGTATCATGTATATACTTTTAGATCTGTTTTTACTATATACCGCTTTATCATTTCAATATGATAACAAATATTCAGGTCACTAACTTATTACATAGGTGGGGAATCAATGACTTTGAAATATATAGCAGTTTTGAGTAAAATACAAAAACAAATGATAAACCCAATACATAATGTTCCAATGCTGTTAGTGTTATTACAAGTACCATCATACATCAAGGCTAAATTGCATGTTTGTTTATAAATCATTTCAAAATTACTGTATTTAAATGATTATTAAAATTAAATATTACATACGAAATTGCTGAATCGGAACCCAATGTATTTATTTGCAAAGTTTGTGAAATCGCTTTATTTACACAAACAATCACTTTTATTGGTAAATTAAGAGAATACTTGAACGAAACTGAACTTACAATTAACAATGTAATATTAAAGAGAAGAATATTTACCTTGAATAAGTCTCATGATACCCACCCCAGCGATGATAAGCAAGGCCAAGAACTTGGCAAAAGTCAGCACATTCTGGACGGTGGTTGCCCATTTGACGCTGGCGCAGTTGATGAACACTATCATAACTGTTATTGTAATTATAATAATGATAATCGTAATAATAGCATTTGTAATAATCACAATTAGACACCATTTAATCATGCTTTTATTCGAAAATACCATAAATTATAAGTAGTACTTAAAACAACATTACTGATCTGCAACAACACTATTAGTCACACTACTGCAATAATTTAATAAACACGATTTGTACGAGAAGCGTAATTATGGAATTTGGCGATATTTCTCAATTTAAGATGTCTATGTTAGCACTAGCAGTAACGAAGATATATATGAGGAAACCAACAGGGGTATACAAACAAACAAAAAAACAAGTAAAAAAAAACAAACATACTAACAATCAAAACACAAAAACCCACCAATGGCAGAAACAGCAAGTAGTTTGACGACGATACGCGGAGCACCGCATTCCTCGTCGAAAAACGGCGCCGCGACGTATTCTCCAAACGCGTAACAAATGGCGGCGGCGCTAGATGGTTTGATGAGAAGCGTACTAACCCATGAGTAGAGGAACGCGGCGATTCCTCCGTAAGAGTCCCGGAGGTAGGAATATTCCCCGCCTGACTTGGGAATGAGTGTGCCGAGCTCGGCGTAGCATAGCGCAGCTGTGGAAAGAAATTGCGGGAATAAAAAGTATTATCACATGACTAAAGTAAATACAGTACATGCCGCTGCGGTGTTATATTTTTCGAAATATACCATGGCAATATTACACCCCTGCAAGTCAAGTCAGATGATAAAACAGTTGTTAAATTTGTTGTCGGGAAAATCACGGAATATTCCTACCCTCGGGATTTCAAATGCTATTTCGTGAAGAAAATAAGTCCCTCGACTTCGTCTCGGGACTTATTTACTCTTCCCTCAATAGCATTTAAAATCCCTCGGGATGTAATATTCCGTGCTATACCCTCCACCGCCATTTAACAACAGTATAATAGAGCAACAACGCCCGATGCCTTGTAACAGAAGAGAGGAACGCCGCTGGTCCCCCATAGGAGTCCCGCGGAGGTAGGAATATTCCCCACCTGACTTGGGAATAAGGGTGCCGAGCTCGGAATAGGGATACTAGTCGTTGAGCAACTATCTTTTGACAATACTGCACTGAACACAACATTGCTCATCGAAAAACGGCGCCAAAAGAGTAATTATACATACAGCGGCGCCAGAAGAGTAACATAATTATTTATGCAGCGCCAGAAAAGTAACATAGCAGCGCCTGAAGAGCAGATACATGGCTCTGCAGAAGAGTAACATACAGAGGGGTCAACTGATGGTTTGATGAGAACAGCGTTGACCGAGGAGTATATAGAGGGGGGGAAAGAGCTCCCACATGAGATTTTTGCGGGCAAAATAAACTCCTCCCGACTTGGGTATCCGTGCGACAAGTGCAGCGTATAGCACAATGCAGCAGTTTAGGGCGAAACTGATACTAATTAATTGTAAACATGGCATGCATGGTAAAGCGAGTTAAACGATCAACCCAGTAGTAACTGTCAAATAAGACTTAGCGAAAATATTATAAAGACATTAAAATAACGGATATGTATAAACAAACATTGACAGGATACCAAATAATGAGACCCATGTCCACACTCTTCGTTTTTGCAAAAGATCACTTGGTTGATAAAAGTCAAGAATCCGAATCGTTCTTTAAAGAGTTTTTGAAATAAGGGGTACACTCAGGCTGAAATTCACAAAGGAGGCTCATGTAAAGCATGGAGTGCGGGTACCGTGGAGTGCTGCTTTTTGACAAGTAAAAAGAAGAAATCACATTTGCTAATTGATAACGATATATGCGGCCTTTGGTTCTTGTTAAGTAGCGGCATCACATCAAAAACGTTGGTGAATAATACATTCTTTATCAGTATACAAATGGCGATCCATCGATGTAAACCATGGTTTACACAAACCTCCCTTGAGAAGTCCAGCCATAATGTCATTGTCAAGTAATTTCAAACAAAAACACACAAAATATTACCAAAAGTTGACAGGATACCAGAGAGGGCCCAGATGATGAGCCCCATGCCGACGCTCCCGGTCTGTCGGAGGACACCCTTCGGGGAGACGAAGATACCCGATCCGATCATGGTCCCGACAATCAGGGCGATGCCACTCACTAGACCGACCCGTCTCTTCAGCCTCACCTACAACATATGAAAGTGACATATATCAATGTATCTTTAATTCTTAGCATAAAGTTTCATGGGTATTAATAATCATTAAGAAAGTTGAGGTTATCGGGTAATCAAGAAGTGGCAAATTTGAATCGTTGTCAAGACGAAGATACCTGATTCATTCATGGTCCCGACAATCAGAGCGATGCCACTCATAAGACCGACCCGTCTCTTCAGCCTCACCTACAACATATGAAAGTGGCATTGATGAGATTTATTTTAGCATTAATGTTTCATTGATATCAACAATTATGTGGCAAATTTGAATCGTTGTCTAGACGAAGATACCTGATCAAATCATGGTCCCGACAATCAGGGCGATGCCACTCACAAGACCGACTCGTCTCTTCAACCTCACCTAAGAGTATAAAAGGTATAGGAGTGGGTAATTAGTGTCTTCGGTGAGGCATATATATTTTGATCGAAATCGTATAACGTGCCATCTATCTAATCAGGGCGACTACAAGATCGCCTCATCTCTTCCTTCTGTGAAAGTTAACTGAAGGTTTCATTACCAATACCTTTAAATCCAAATAACAGTATTGAGAAACGCCCCACACTCAAAAAATTAAAATTAACGAGCGTTGAATTTAGGCCAAATTTCACTGGCGTGCATTAAATTTCCACCCATATTTCTGTGTGGATTTTTCCACAGAAGCCCTTTTTATACTTATTTAACATTACTGATCAATTAGCTTGACCAATTTTCGGTAATTTTATCCTAATACTGTTACATGTATTTGGCTTTAACGTCACCCCAACTGATATTCTGATGATGTAAAAAAGAGAGAGAACAAAGGTTAGCAATTTTACAATGTTCTAGAGATCACTTGCGATTCACTTTCGCCTCACTTTAACAGAAAATGAAAGTTATCATCATGTTATTTTACATCAAATGGAATCAGCACTTTTGTATGTGTTTGCGAGTGAAGTTGCAAAATATATTCCACTATTTTGTTTACAGAAAAAACATTTCCAGAGATCAGAATTCGTAAAACTTTGCAGAAAAAGTCAGGTTACATAATTCTAAAGGTATCTTAAATAAACTCGCATTTTCTTCAGATGACCCTTCTCAGCCCTTTGTGTCAACAATACGATTGTTATAATCGTTGAACGTGGATGATTGAGTTAACAAATTATTATTAGTTTTGTATAGAAAATATAATAATAGTCGTTGCCATGGTTGAGAAATAAACATATGCAATAATTTTTTTTTTGTTAATCTAGTATTATAATATATCTACGTATAATTTGTTTTAAATACTATCGAGTATATAGAATAGCAAATCATTACATGCCTATATTGTAACAGTTTTTTTTTATTTTTTATAGAAGGCTCCTACATCTATCTAAACTTTAGACCGGCAGCTCAGAGGTCTTTTGTGCATCGAAAAGCGTACTGATTGTTGAACATATGAATATTTAGAGGAGAATGTAACAAAACCAACAATATGAGTCTCCTGGGCTGTACCCGGTGGTAAAGAGGTCCTTTGCGCCTCCAAAGTTTGGCCCCTGGGGTTTGTGCGATGCTTCTATTTTGTGGCGAAGTACCGTGTCTAAGATTGGTACCTGCGGGGTAAGCGAGACAAATACAAAAGGATCAGTGGTCCGTATCAGGCCTTCTTCTGAAATTTTTACCTCGGCCGTTTTAAAAGACGAAATACACGTCGATGAATTGGGGATTATACCAAAAACCTCTTGCAACTTAACAAATATGTCTTACAGATTACAGAATACATATTGGATACAAATATCATCCGTTAAATTACCCTGCAGATGCCTCTGAATATTAAAAATAGACTCGCAAAAGTTATGTTTTAAAAGCGGAGCTTCCACATTTCCCTACGTCATATACGTAGAGTGAAAAAAAATCGCTGCACAAAGTCAGACAAAGGGCAAGTATAAGTGTGTATTGGGCCTATTGGCATCCAAGCTGCATGTAGAGGCCAATACTGTATACACAGGGGCAGGGGCCCGATTACGGACCAGTGACATTTACCATGGTAATTAGCATAATTGGCTCTAACTCATTCATGTCAATATGCTAGAATTACATACAAATCAACACAACGTAGCAGAGTACACATGCCGCCCTTACACATTCAACCGTAAAGCACATCTAGAGATCAGTGGAACTAGGCTGGTCCTGGGTCATGATCGTGCTCTCGATCTCGGCCACAGTTCACAGTTACGTTGTGCGCATGTGCAATACTACGGTCAAGTGAAAAGGACGTGTAGGCCTATTCATCGAATTGAAAGGACTTGTAATTGTTAGTTGTTACATCGATTATAAATTCCTTGACATGGTTGTAAAATTGTTCTCATGAAAGAGAACAAAAGATATTGACAACCATCGCCACTCTAAACATGACTGCACAGAGTAAAGGCTCTATTGATACATTTCTCCATCCCAATGACATTTGTCATCCCCCCCCCCCCCCCCCCCCCCCCTCCGTCGCTATGCCATGCGCTCATATATTGGTTCCTCTGCATTCGGCTATTTACTTTAGTTTTCATCCCTGTATATTTATACACGGGTGTTGTTGTGAAATTCATTTGAAAGTGGAAGCCATGTCTGATCTGGTTTTGGTGATGGTGTTCATTCGAATGTATTTATATGGCCTTTGGCATATTCAAACGTGCTATCAATATGTATTCAGTAATCTGTAAGACATATTTGTTAAATTGCAAGAGGTTTTTGGTATAATCCCCAATTCATCGACGTGTATTTCGTCTTTTAAAACGGCCAAGGTAACATTTTCAGAAGAAGGCCTGATACGGACCACTGATCCTTTTGTAATTGTCTCGCTTACCCCGCAGGTACCTATATTAAACACGGTATTTCGCCACAAAATAGAAGCATCGCACAAACCCCAGGGGCCAAACTTTGGAGGCGCAAAGGACTTCTTTTCCACCAGG
Source organism: Echinarachnius parma (assembly GCA_037951105.1). Lineage (NCBI taxonomy): Eukaryota > Metazoa > Echinodermata > Echinoidea > Clypeasteroida > Echinarachniidae > Echinarachnius > Echinarachnius parma. The sequence goes on along the minus strand of JBAMJV010002560.1, from coordinate 286,716 downwards.
TACAGCCCGGGAGACTCATATTGTTGGTTTTGTTACATTCTCCTCTAAATATTCATATGTTAAACAATCAGTACGCTTTTCGATGCACAAAAGACCTCTGAGCTGCCGGTCTACTTGTACTAATTACATAATAACACTCAAACGAACATTACTTACATGTTCACCTTTGCTTTGATCACCGTCATCTGCGCCCTCCTTTTTATCCATCGAGACATCATACTCCTGAGAATTCGCTGATGCTTTGTGTGGTCCTCTTTCCCTCGTTGTCATGGTAACCAGATGTTAAATTAACACGTTGGTAAATAGGTATTTATTTAAATGTTCTATCTGCAGACGGGTCGCCGATAAGTTACGTTATGGATTTTGATCTGCGTTTGTTCTAAAAGAAAACTTTTTCAAAAGAAATCTCGAAATACGAGTTGCTTTTATTTTGTTACGATTGTTAGAATTCTCAGTTTGATCCCCAAATTACAGTATGCAGTATCATCGGGCTCCTATACCAAGGGATAAAAGTTGAGTGGTCACTAGTAAGCGCATTATTTTTATATAATGATATTGCGATAAATATGTCTATTCGTTCCAATTAATTTGTAAAGAGTGGTGAGGTAGCTCTTTCGTCTTTGACTTTGTCAATATTGTAGTGAACTTTTAGTAATAAAGTTACTAAAATGTTGTGATTTATGACGGGTCAATAGCAAAGATTAGCATTTATTGTAATGTACAACCAGTAGGCGTACAAGGGAAGTTGGCTTTCATCCGTCAATAAAAGTTATAAACTTCGTCTTGGTCAACATCGTAAACTTTACTTTAAAAAAAGTCAAAGTCAACTATATACTACTAGATGATGTTAGGTCCAAAATACGCGTTTATGACCATGTATGAATATAAATACATGTATAGTCTTAGACGTAGTAGCTTGATGTTTATTTTGTTATTATTGGCTAATAGAAGAAACTCACTATTTCTTTCACCGCTAAGAAAAAAATAGTCTGTCAATAAATTTAATATCGTACCATGAAACGGTTCAAGATCGTAAAAAGGAAGCAGAGAGGGAGGATCGAGCCGCGCCAGTGTACACATTGTTATTCTCAGATGAGTTGAGCATAGGAGTAATAGACTCATGGGTATAAGGGGCTCATTTTCCCACTGGGGGCGAGCTAGGTCTTTTGCCTAAATACCATCTTCCCCATATTCACCTGACAAGCAAAAAAAATATATATATATATCATTTGTATGATTTTCCCGAATATGACATCTTTTTGCCCAAATATGATACGAGTTTGCTCACATGGTGGGAGCTTTTTGCTCGAATATGGCCGTTAAAAAAACTCCAGGGAGGTGCACCCCCCCCCCCCCCCCCCCGCCTCCCACGCCTATGAATAGGGCCGTCAGGGTTGTATTTAAGTTCTATAAAAGACATTTAAGATTGTTGTGCATGGGGATGTAGATGCATGCCTGCTGCACAGCATATCATAATGTGTAACCATAGGCTAGTTATATCTAAGATAAATAAGCCTGGTTCAGTGATATGTAGTGCATACATGTATAACACTGAACCAGTGTGTATTTCGAACCAAGTGCCATGAGTTCACAAGATGATAGCACCGCGCATCTGATTTACGAATCCAAACTAACTTTAAAGGGTACCACCACCCAAAAATAATATTCTTATAAATGAAAGGTAACATCTTTAGTATTCCATTCCATCAACAAGTTCACACAAATATGTTTCCAGAAAGAAAAGAAAAAAATTATAATTGGAAAACGCATCACCATTCTAAAGCATGCGTTCATGGGTCTGCATGTACGAGACTACTTTGTCCAGAGCGAACGAATCGCCCGGGATTCAATTGTCTCCAAACGTACGCGTGAATAGCATTGGCGCACCCGCAAATGTTTGGCCCGTACGGAACCAGGAAATAGTAGTGGTTCCGTAAGTGGTGGAAATGAATTGCTTTGTTTATGAATTACACAACCCTTTGCAAAATGTTGGGTATCTATTTGATATCACAAAACGGTACCAAAACATATAATTATGTGTTGTTCTTTGCCTGGTGGTCCCCTTTAACTAACTCTAACCCTACCCCTATTACATGTACTACTCCAATTAAACTTGTTCAAGTGCTGGAGACAAAGCTCTGCCACCCATACTGCAGAAGAGAGATTATTAGATGAACCTGGTTTTTATCCCATGTTTTTGTTGTTTTTAATGCAGAATGTGGAATAAAATGAAATGAAATATCGATCTCAAAAAATGTATTTGAAATTACTGTGTTTATATTCGATATGCACAATTTGCAAACAAAAAAACTAACAAACAAACGGATCCACCAAATACTCATGTTTATCGAATGGCTGATTGCTGTTAGCTTCCCTGAACACACTCATTCAGACATACATACAAATCATACATACACACTTACATAAACATGCAAATACATTCTGAGATATAATCATTCGCTAACAAATAAATATGTAAATAAACAAGAAAATTATGAACAAGTAAATTGTTTTATAACAAATTAATCAACTTTAATAAAGACATCCAATTTCACATTTAAAAAACGATAAAACATAGTTCCGATTATGTTATCATCATATTAAAGCTTCATATCATTTTGAACAGTTTCAACTTTTATCAAAACTTCCTCTCTTTTCAATGTTCCACGTTCATATTACATAATTTGCTTGGGTGAACAACTCAGTACTGAGTAATACGACTTCAAATTGTCCAATCGACAAAAAAAACATCTGCATATAACAAGGCACATTACAAAACATCTTACGCATCAATGATCGGGAGGACGGTGTGGGGGGGGGGGGGGGTCTTCTGTTGTACTTTGGATATAATCATGTTATTAACTGTTTGGGATCCCCGTGGAAACCAAACATAGCTCTTTTTTATTTTTTTATAAATATATCCAAAATGAGGAATAATTGCTACAAATCTGAAAATAGGAAGCCACGATATATAAGATGGTTTGCTAACCCAGTTCAGCCCAAAACTAACTGAATGCCCTTATCATTCTCACCCAACGATATATAGAATCATAACAAAATTGCACATTGAAGAGAACACCATGTTGATATCCAGTACAAATTAATTATTCAAATATTCAAATCATGATTTCAATAATTTAATTAATCTATATCAACTCAAGGTAACCTAAATCATGCAGCAATTTACTGATAAACGTCTCTACTACAACACATTTTTTCAAGATGAGTCAATGACCAGGGAATTCTAGCACCAATTATCTGGACCGGTAATACAGATATAGCATTTGTGATAACATGTTGTCTAAAAAAAAAAATGCTATCAATCCATACAAGTGTTACAGCAAAAATTAAATGGGTTTATAAGTGCATGCAAGAAAATGTCATATGCATCCAAAATGGTTAAAGTAACAAAGACTGCAAGAGCATCTAGCAAAAGTATCTACATGAAATAAATATGTCAAACAGTACCAACTGCATGATATAATATGCCATTTGTGACCGGCTATAGCAAAACCCTGCACTTGTCGGTAATTCATGTTTTGAAGAAATAGGCATTTTAAGTTTATATAATGTGTGTAAAAGACTTATGATTGTAAAATTGAAACAATCATATCTTCGCCCATTATTGGCAAATTTGTTAGAACAAAGCATCAAATGAAAGCTTGTGATAAGGCCTTTGTAATGGTATGAAAATCTACATTTCTATTTTTAACGATAAGTGCAGGGTTTTGCTATAGCTGGTCACATTTGTTTAAAATATTCTTTCAGGGAAAAGCGACAGAAAATCCTTGCACAATAATTTGTGTCTGGTATTAGCGTAAATCCACTCCCATGCATACTGTAAATAATGATAACAATAATAATACAAAATAATACACATCTTTTGTATAGTGCATAACACATTGCAATGCACGTCCCTATGCGCTTGTAATATTACCCTGGTCGTTACTGGTACAGTTCAAACCCGCACAATTATCTTGCACACCATCTCAACTCCCAGGAGAGCATACTACAGGGATGCCAGTGACCTGCAAGTTGAGAGCCTGAAATCGTGTCTTGATACCTCGTTTGTGTGCAAAATGGTACAAAGAAGCCTGAATTTGTATGTGCCCTGGGCCTGAAAGTTAGGCTTTTGCCTGAAAACTGGCATCCCTGGTACTAGCCTAGAGCAGCCATATAATAGCGCCCAGGCCAATGAACACCCAGCCAGGTACCCATTTAGTACCCTGGATAGAAAGCAGCATTAGGACATATATGTGACCGGCTATAGCAAAACCCTGCACTTGTCGGTAAAAATCAAAATGTAGATTATCATATCATTGTAATTTATTTGATGCTTTGTTCTAATGATTTGGTCAATAATTGGCGAAGATAGGATTGTTTCAATTTTACAATCATAAGTCTTTTACACACATTATGAGAACTTAAAATGCCAATTTCTCCTAAACATTAATTACTGACAAGTGCAGGGTTTTGCTATAGCCGGTCACATATGACGGGACATTGCCAGGGTGTGAACTTATGACCTCTAGATTTGAAGTCAAGCGCCCATCCGATTGTGCCACACCATCCCCATGAAGTGCTGTTATTCCATCCCTCTCAAGAACCATAGGGTGTCTAAGCAATCATAGCAGGACTTAAATATCTGGAATATCAAAGTCTGGAAGAAGGATACCAACGAAGTTGTAGATTACAATGGAGACCGCACACTGGAGGCCATGATTGGTACATGTGTGACTTCTAAGTAAATTGTCCGACTTTCAAAAGTTGCGTCATATCCACAGATGGACAAAAAAATTGACCTTTCTGATTCCCATATGCTGGTTTATATCCAAAATTTGAAGAAGAAAATACTTTTCCTACCTCTTCCTGGCTCCAAAGATTAAAAGAGGGTTATTTTACTGAAGGTAGCATGGCCAATGTCTAAGGAAGTCTGACTGTAAGACTTGTTTGAAACTGTCCATCTTTTATTTTCCCATAGTATTGGGAACAATCATCAGTCTTTTACATGTCGATTTTGATCAGGTAGTAGAGGACGAAAATCTCATGATTTTCACGCTTGTAGATAAATCTGCAGTCTCACATGTCAAGTTGAGGTGATCGTCAGCTGATGATAGGTAACTAAAATCTCCTATCACATCATAAGGATGCCCGCTGATGGTAGCGAAACTAGGCCTCTGGTGACATCTGGCAAAAGAGATAGGTCTGTAAGATTCTGGATAAGATCCCTGTAAATCCATTTCCAATAGTCTCTGATTTCCTTTAAGGAAACAATACCCTTGCGTATCAAGGTTAAAGAGGTCGCCAGCTGATGGTAGCGCATCAAAAATCTCCTGTCACATCATGGAGTTGCCAAGTGATGGCAGTTGGGCAAGGCCTCCTATAGCATCAGGCATAAGAGACAGGTCTGGAAGATTATGGACATGACACCTGCAAATCAGCAAATCAACCATCAATCTTGCAGTCTCTGAATTCAACGAGATAAATAATCCCCTAAATGACCTGTCAAGATCAAACAGGTCACCAGCTGATGGTTTCAGACCAAATCTCCTGACAAATCTTGGGGTCTCCAGTCGATGGCAGCAGGCAAGATCTCCTGTAACATCAGGGGTTAGACAGGTATGGAAGGTTATGGACACGACCCCTGTAAACAATCCATCACTTGATCAGCTATTAATCTTTGATTTCATCTAAGGTAATAATCCCCTCACAAGTCAAGATGAAAGAAGTTGCCAGCTGATGGTAGCAGACCAATGTCTCCTGACACATCTTTGGGTCTTCAGTCGATGGCAGAGGACAAGGCCTCCTATAACATCAGGCATGATAAGAGACAGGTCTCAACTATTCTGGGCACGACCCCTATAAACTATCCATCACTTGATCAGTTTTTTAGTCTGTAAATAACCCCCTCATAGATCAAGGTTGAAGAGGTCACCAGCCGATGGAAGCGGGGCGAGTCCTCCTGTGACGTCGGGCAAGAGTGACAGGTCTGGGAGATTCTGGATGTGCGATTTGAGCTCCTTTCTCACGGTAGTGACTCTCATCAGACGATCCTTGTATTCCTGCAAAATAGAAACACGATATGAAAATGTTTAGTGTATGTACAAAAGGCAATTGTTTCCCTCTTCATGTAATCTTGTATTCTTTCACAGAATTAAATATATATCGTTAACATTTAAAATATCTAATTATTAAAGTTAACATTGATGTTTTTTATCCCTCATGCGTATCAAATACATCAAAGTGACCATCTATAATTTACAGGATTGATGGTGTAGACATCTCTTATCCAGACTAATACTTAAAGACAAACTGGTATGAGATCAAATCAATGAACAAAAGAAATTCAAACAAAAAAATAATCGAACGTGAAGTTGTAACATTTTCTCTGAATGAACTTCTGTCTCTGAACAGCCAACTTAAAGGGTACCATCACCCCAAAATAATATTCTTATAAATAAAAGGTAACATCTTTAGTAGTCCATTCCACCACCAAGTTCACAAAAATATGTTTCCAGAAAAAAAATATATAATTGGAAAACGCATCACCATTCTAAAGCATGCATTCATAGGTCTTCATGTACGAAGACTACTTTGTCCAGAGCGAACGAATCGTCCGGGCTTCTATTGTCTCCAAACGTACGCGTGAATAGCATTGGCGCAGTCGCAAATGTTTGGCCCTTACAGAACCAGGAAATAATAGTGGTTCTGTAAGTGGTGGTAATTAATTGCTTTGTTTATGAATTACACAACCCTTTGCAAATTGTTGGGTTTCTATTGGATATCACAAAATGGTACCAAAACATATAATTATGTGTTGTTCTTTGCCTGGTGGTCCCCTTTAAATAAACCTGTTTCCTACTAGACTTTATACAGGGCCCACTAAGCTCCCTAGGGCGATGAGTAAATTAACCCTTTTTGCTCTAAAAAATCCTTCTCCAACTTTACCTCAAGTTTCTTCAGTGACATTCTGAGGTGGTGCTGCTGTCCTAGCCTGTACGAAGACAGCATCTTCATCACCGATTCTCGCTGCACCATCTCTGATGACAATCTGCTGTTGTAGTCCGACAGCATCGACACAGCCTCGTTGACAACGGTTGATAAATGCTCCGCTGCTTCTTTGTCTAATGATGGGAGAAAGGGGGAGAAGAATTCCTCATTTACAATTTGTATACTTGTTGTGTATGATTGAAACAAATACATACATAGTTATCATCAAGGAGCATTTTCTGTATCTGTCAAACTTTAGTAACATATACAAATTCAGGTTATATGAACAAAAAAGAAAAGTTATTCATAATGCGCACATCTGTCAGCAGACACTTGTGGTGCCCAATTGTCATGAATATTCATAAACAGCTTCAATTTTGAACTAGTTACCTTTGATCTTCTCCAGTAGAGTGACGTCCTGCACTTCTGGTGGCAGCTTTGCAATCCTCTCTCTGACTGAGGCATCGCTGGACGCGCTGCTCTCTAGGTCTCTCAGGGCATGGGCTAGCTCTTCAGGCTAAGGAAAGAACAAATCAAAGCTCTTATTACAATGGATTTAACCAATCCGAGAAAGTTTCAAGCATACCCAATTGACCTTAGCTTGAGAAATCTTGTTTTATTGTCTTTACATCAAAAAAAAATTCTGATCGAGTCATCACTGGGCGGATCGTCCTCAAGGTCTCTCAGGGTATGGGCAATTTCCTCAGGCTATCGCAATAACAAAGCAGAGTTCTCATGACAATGTATTTATCTGACTTGAAGTTTGGGTTAATCGGCTGGGGTCCTATCCATCCTCCCTCCAAATCCCTCCATCTCATCTCGTATACGTTAACATGTGCTTACATCATCAAGCTGAGGCAACTCCTCATATTAGTGACAACTCTCTGCATGTCTTCAGATTGGGCTTCTGGCTAGGGTCACCTCCAACCTCCCCCGACTCAAACACCATGCCCCCCCCCCTCCCCCCTACTCCACTCTACCTCCTCCTACACACACCGATTTCCCTCCAGAATCCCTCCCTCCCTGATTTGCACTTACATCAGGCATATCATCTAGCTCCTCTTCGGTAACAACTCTCTGCATGTATTCATGTTGGGCTTCTGGCTAGGGTCACCTCCAACCTCCCCTGACTCAAACACCCCATGACCCTCCCCACCCCCCCCCCCCCCTACACACCCCAAACTCTCTCTAAAAATCCCTTCCTCCCTGATATATAATTTGCACTTACATCAGGCATATCATCTAGATGTGGCAACTCCTCCTCTTCAGTGAGAATTCTCTGAATGTCTTCAAGCTTGGGCTTCTTGGCTGGAGTCCCCTCCTCCGCCTCCCCCGCCCCTCCCTCATCCTCCTGGGGTGGCGTGGCTGCCTCGTCCTCAGCCACAGCCACAGCCACATCTGGCTCTGGGACTTCTTCCTCTTCTTCCTCTGTAAATAGGGTAGAAAAACATAATTCCAAAAACGATTATAAACATGTTCTCTTTGTGGTAGTAGATATACTTGTTCAGAAGATTAAAGGGTCCACTTTTTGGGCTAGCGCGCCCTCCCTCATCCTCCTGGGGTGGGGTGGCTGCCTCGTCCTCAGCCACATCAGGCTCTGGGACTTCTTCCTCTTCCTCCTCTGTGAATGAGATGTAAAAAGCATTCTCTCAATAATCATTATAATTCTCCCTTTGTGGGAGCAGATAAACTTGATCAAGGATTATTCAAAGGACCCTTTTTAGCTTCGACACCCCCCCCCCCCCCCCCCCCCCCCTCCCCATCCTGCTGGGTAGGGTGGCTGCCTCATCCTCTGCCACATTCTGTTCTTACACTTCTTCCTCTGTGGAAAAAATGTAAAAACAATCCCTCGCTCTCTTTTTGGTAGCAGATAAAGTTGATCAAAAGATTAAAGGGTCCTCATCCGGCTCTAGGACTTACTCCTCTTCTTCCTCTGCGGAAAAGATGTAAGAATTTAATCAATTAATCATTATTGTAATCATGCTCTCTTTGTGGGAGCAAATTAAACTTGATCAAAAGATTAAAGGGTCCTCTTTCCAGCCTAGCTCACCCCTCCCCCATCCGGTTGGGGTAGGGTGGCTGCCTCATCCTCCGCAACATCGGGCTCTTTTACCTCCTCCTCTGCTTCCTCTGTGGAAAAGATGAAAAAGTAATCTCTCAATAATAACTCAAATCATGTTCCCTTTGTGGGAGCAGACAAGCTTTAACTTTGAATCTTTACAGATTTAACATTGAATCAAAATGTACTAAGCAGGATCGGAGTAGCAATGTTGGAAGTGGCATCAGACTATCAGGGGAAGAATATAATAAATTTGGTGGGGCTACTTTTCAAAAACGGCTTCATTGAATAACACACTGACACTTACTTTACACCACAATTGCACTGTGCATCTGTGTATACATCTGCAGTACATCACTAAATCTTGCAAAGTTTTCCGCGTCTCTTAGGCCCAACTTTTCACTAAAATAGGACAAAAGGTGAGGGAACTGAGAAACTCACCAGTACATCACTGAAACTTGCAAAGTTGTCTGCATCACTTACACCTCCTTATTCACTTAAAAAGAGGGAACTCAGAAACTTACCATTACTCGCTTGGTCTATCTTCTTCAAGACCTCCTTGTCAAAGACATTCCTGTCCTGCCAAACTTTCAGGACCTTCTTCAGGGCAGCATAGGTCTTCTGATCTTCTGTAGTGCTGTTGAAAGATATATATATATATAAATAATACAATTTTAAGGAAATTTAAACTCTATAAATAATTAGTTTTTAATAAAATTAGAGGAAAGAAACCTAATTATACTTTATGATCTTCTGTAGGGCTGTTAATAGCTACAAATAACATTTTAAGGAACCATTTACACAAACATAACTTTGAATTTTCATTCATTACTTGGCCATATATATATCCATCTAATGTGAAATTTTCACACATATCTCAGTGAACATATAAGATCACAAAAATACATGTTTTTATAAACCATTCATCACTTTTTGCACATGTCAACAAAGTTACTAAATCTCTTTAACAAACTGTTGTGTATCAATGTCGTAGGCATGGCATCTAGACAATGAATGGCTAGCATGCAACTGCTGATGTATTGTCTATAGATTGTGTGTATGGTGTTTATCTTTTATTGATTTTGTTGTAGTCTTATTTATCCAGGTTAGCCTCTTCAGTGTTCTTTTTGCTGTTCTCCCAGAGGGACCTGCATCAAATATTAATATTATTGATAACTTGGCCAATGGATTATACAGGGCTCCACACTCAACCTTTTTCTCAGTGGCCTGATCTGGCCAGCAAAATAACATAATCCCCTATTCTTGTGGCCTGAAAGAAAAATTACTGGCCCCAACAATGTTCATTTAAACATGTAATATTCAATATATCACTCTTTCTTATTCCCTTTGATTATAGATGAAGCATGACATAGAAGAAAACAAGATTGTTCTCATTTTGTTAATGTCAGGTTGAAAATCTGCTTGCCCGATCGTGCCACCAAAATATTACTTTTATACATTTTGGCTGGCCCAAGTGCAATTTCACTGGCCCCGGGCCAGCGGGCCAGTGTGAGTGTCGAGCCCTGGATTATACACTTCCGCACTTTATTGTGCACTCTCTCCACTCCCTGGGGAGCACCACTTCCAGCAGGTGCTATTTTATAGCGCACTCATGCTTTTACACACCCTCATTCATGCCAAATATCCATATTTCACCTGGGCGGGGAGCAGCAATGTGGATAAAGTACCTTCCTGAAGGACACAAGTGCTGTACTGGCGGCATCAATCTTGGTTTAAACCACATCTACAAAGTAAATGGTTCACTCAGGTGAACCATTTACACGCAATATATACAAATGCGCTGGAGATAACAATACCAGCCATTCATACACTGTTGCCGGTTCAACAGTTGACCGGCGTGTTTTAGGATGCATCGGTAAGGAAAACGGACGGGAAATAATCATTTTATTTCTACATTTTGCGGTCTTCAAAACAACAAAGTCGGTAATTATTATCAAAGTATATGAATTGTGGATCACATTAACAAAAGTTTGTTTGCATTTGCTGGTAAACTGAGGGAGAAATCAGCCGACAAACAAAATTGTTTCCGTTGGATAGTGCAGCGGGCGGAAGAGGTTGATCTCCGCACAACCCTATTGTAATGAACCTATGTGTGGTTTAAACCTGTTTAAATGGGTCATAAACTCATACTGCTAAGTATGAACATTCACATTGTAGATGTGTATTATACTTACTCATAGACATGACCGAACGCTGTCGGCATGACAGTGGCAAACTCTTTGTTGAACTCTGGTCCTTTCTTCTTGCTGTTTTGTACCACATCATTTGACAGGTAGACGAAACCCAACTTACGGGATGGTTTTGCTGTTTGAGAGGAGAGGCAAATTGGAAATAATTAACCAAACTATTCAAAGAATTCATCTTTCAAGGAAGAGATATACACATTTATTGTATATACTAATATAGTATAGATTAATTTCATAACCATACCCACCGACCACCAACATTCCAACAATAGATTGTAAAAAAAAAACAGAAAAATATATCAAGTGATCATCTACTATTCTAGATCAGATTCCATAGCTGACAAATATCATTGATGCGCTATTGTGCCATTTGTGTGTGTGTCTGTGTGTGTTTTCTTCATACTTTTGCAGTTTTGGAATGGCATTGCCATAATTAATAATCCAGTCTCCAGATGCTGAAATTGAAAATAAGTCACAAATTTTACAAAAATGTAATTTTAAACAACCAATAATTATTAGAAGAAAACAAGGTCAAGGTCCAAGAAAATTACAAATTCATTCCAATCCCTAATGTTAAGTTAATTGATCAAGTCTGATAGCCACAATCCACAACTTATGATAATCAATAATTAAGACTCGACCAATAAGGCATAAATTGTGTTGCAACAGATAGTAGACTAGTGATTTTCGAACAGTCGACTGAGCGTGAAGCAGCCCGCTCACGTCGGCTGAGCCTGAGCTGAGGAGTCCGTACAAAAACACGGGAGCATGGCTGCATCTCAGTTTCTATTTACCTTTTACGAGCGATGTATACCAAACGGTGACGATCTTTTTAGCATGTTTCCGATGATGGATGAGCCAGAGTGATAAAGTCTGAATACTCTGCGCGGTGTTGGTGAGTGCTCCCAGCTTTTCAAGAAGAGCCTTTTCACTGAAAGACGTCATTTTGTCACGATTATCATCCAAATTATTTCACAAATCGCAGCGCCCAGTGCAGCCGCAGTTTCTGCGATGAATGTAATGAAGCTAACTAAAGCTGGCGCTAGACCAATTTGTTTCACATGCATGATCGGTTGAACTGATCAAGCGGGTTTTAGTTATAACAAAATATTGATTGATTGAGTGATTTCAGATTGATTGATTTTATTTTATTGTCCAAATCCATGGAAATAATTTTTTTCACATGGTTACAAAGTATACAGTACTATAACAGCATATTACAGTATATAGCAGCAAGTATAAATCAATTAAACAAATATTTATAACCCATGAATTATACAAGGTTTTATTGTTTTTTTTTAATATTTTTATTTTGAACTAATAAATTCTCTACTGGCATTTTGCTAAGAAACTGTAAACAAGAAATCTTCTATGAACTCACTCTGATAATGGGCGTGGGGGCACATTCTTCTCGGGGGGGGGGGGGGTTGTCGCCATCTCCTTGTATTGCTATGTAAAATATTGTAAAGATACTTTGATATAAATTTTTTAAAGAGCAAAGAAAATGGGATTCCTCCGGTATTTGAACCCGAGACCCAGTTGGATTACTAGTCCAGCGCTCTATACCAAAGACACACTACAAGGGGTAGTGTCTTTGATTCAATATACGAACTTCATTTTTTATTGGCTATTGTACTGCACCATAGAATCTCAAAAAGCTGCGACCCACGTTTGTTTCAGGGAGTGTAAATCATGGCATTATCGAGTAAATTCGGTGTCAATGCGTGTAAATTCTGTCTACAGAAAGGCCTGATGAGAAATTCAGTTTTCAGTCAAGTGAGAGTCATATCTTCGTCATCACGAATTCTTTTAGAAAAAGGTATGATTATGTTTTATATTTTATGAGAGTGATTGAGCGCGAGAGGCATCGGAGAGGAGCTGGTGGGCACGCCCAACCCGCTGGCGTTGTATTCCTCTAGTGTTCCGATCGTGGTGTGAGGCCGCTGGCTGGCATGGCGAATTGCGCTCGCGCTCAGTCATGCCTGTTGGTTGGCACTTGCAGTTGGACAGTTTAAACCGAACCCTCGTTGACTTTCAAATTGGCAACATTTGGTATGTTTGTGAAGGAAATTTTATTTTTTCTAAGGATATTAACTTAATCCGCGATAAAAATGTTGAAATTTGACTAAAAAAGTCTTCGAAAATGGGGCAAAAGTGAGCAGTCTCCGAGACTGAAATTCGCTCAACGATCGGCCTGAAAATCGTGACGTCATCGGTAGAACGGGCCCGGCCGATCAGCTGATCAAGCAAAGCAATGCGCGTGCATTATACGGCGTTGTGTATTGCTTTTTGATAATGTATGATCGAGCTGGACAGTTTTATTTCGAGGAAAATGGAGGAAAATACTCTCGAACTGAGTTTCGCAATGGATTTTCCGAAGAAGATGAAGAAGAGGACAGGAATGATTAATCAGACAGCGACAATGATGACGGGATTTGGGAGATTTTTGGCGCTAGCTCACTATTGTACCCGCACGGTGTCGGCACGCTACGCCGCTAGCTGCCCGTGACGCGCTCGTGAAGAGTACCATACAAAACACAAATGTAACGTACCCAAAATCAACTAAATCTTCGACCATTGCTCAAATTATGGTCATGATTTCAAAGAAGTTACACAGATCAGGTAAAAAAAGATAACTACTTTGAAATCATGACCATTATTTGAGCAATTTTCGAAGATTTAGTTGATTTTGGGTACGTTACATATGTGTTTCGTAGGATACTCTTCACGAGCACGGCACGGCCAGCTAGCGGGCCAGCGTGCCGACAACGGAGTGCGGGTTTCAATGCGCCCTTTTCCCCAGCATCTTCCCCGACAAACTGTGCATGGACATGGTGCAATTCGCTATACAATTGCCGCAGTCATACGCCAGATCGACAAATCTATCACTTTCATGGCCTCTTTGACATTATTATAGTTATATTTCACTGTCGGCTTAGAATGCCGACAGAGAAAAATACAATATAATGTCAAAGTCAAAGAGGGCATGAAAGTGATAGATTTGTCGATCTACCATACGCCATGTACCTTTTCCCGACTTTGCGACTCGAATTCAACTTTGTCGATACTGGCGAACTCGCGATTTCCACCTCAAAACCATGCCTGAAATCTTCACTTCCTTCAGACATTTCCACCATTCTCCGATTTTGCAGATTTCAGGTCGAATCTAACAAGAAAAATGATATTGACAAGGTCGGCGTTCTATTGATTTAGCAGGGCAGCATAACTCGCGCTCGCTGGACTGGGGGATCGTTGGGGGAGGCAACGGGTACCGCTCTACCGTCGGCGGCCGTGGTTTGGGCCTATTCTACCTGTGACGTCATCAAATTTCTCTGCACCAAATCGCCGTCAAACGGCGAAAATCGGGGTTTAGAATAAGAGTTTACATTTGCTTTTAATTGTTTTCTGGCGGTGTTAGGGCTTCAAAATTAACTTTTTCATGCTCAGTATGTTCTCAGCTTTCAGAAGAGGTACAATATGCATATTATAGGATCTTCATTGAGTTTTCGGTTTAATGATTCTCATGTCAATGAATGCCAATATAGCAAAACCATGCACTTGTCGATAATTTATGTTTTGAAGAAATGGGCAGTTCACATAATGTCAGAATGTGTGTAATTTAAGACTTAGTCTTAGTTATGATTGTAAAATTGAAACAATCGTTCGTAATCCGTTTAATCGTATCTTCGGCTTCGCCAATTATTGACCAATTTGTTAGGACAAAGCATCAAACGAAAGCTTGTGATAAGGCCTTTCTAATGGTATGAAAATCTATGTTTTGATTTTTACCGACGAGTGCAGGCTGCAGGGTTTTGCTATAGCCGGTCACATTTAATGTCATTGTGTTCTGAATCTGGGCCTTCAAGCCACCCTTGGGTCACTCTCATAGGCAGGCTGCAGTAAACAAATTTGTGAGACTGGCAAAAATCATAAAATCATTTCTAGCTAAAATCTCACCAATTAATCAAACTTAACATAACAGGGGGTTAGAATTGAATATAATTTAAAACTTACATGAGCTTTCCAATGTCAGAAGCACTTTAAATTCCAGTTTTTAAAATATTTGATCTATGACTTGAAGCTCTAATCTGAGCATGAGCTTTCTGACTGTGCAGCCCTCAACTACAGCTTTTAGAACAGTTGTTTACATGTTTAGGCTTGTCTGCCAGCCAGTATTATCAAAAGGCTGAAGGGATTATTTAAGAGATTAGTGTCTGAATGACCTAACTGACAATGGGTTCTGCAAAGTACTCTGACTTATACTATTTGCAGGGGTGCAGCATTTCAATAGGTGTCTGGACAAGACAATAGTCAATACATGTGGCTTTTGTATCGCATTCCAAAGATATAACAATGAATATAGGTCAATTTGTGACTCTTAAGGAATTCTTTACAACCAGCTTTGAACTACTTATAAGATTAACACAATGATTCAATGAAGGCATGCTATAATTGTTTGTTGAACAAAGGCCAAAGCCATATTATGCAATTTATACAGACATACACAGCATCAAATTGATCAATAGTGTGAAAAACATCTAGTTTTAAGGCTAGGTAGACAGGGGAATACCCCAGTGTTTACTTGGACAATGAAGGCAGCTGACTATCAGGCTTTTTCAAGGCAATGGAGTAAGGGGTTAATGCAGCATGCTGTTAACCCCTTGTCTTGTAGGGGTGCCTTCAAACCATGAATTATTGTTATTTTGGGATTCAGACAAAGTCAAAGATGTTCAAATGGTATTAATTATTTGTTTTTTCTCGTTTAACTTAAATGTCCCTCTTGAGTCTTGTAATGTAAGGCGACTTCCTTACAGACTTGCATTAAAAAACATTGAAAGACACGGGTAGGATTATAAAAAAAAATTAAAATCCCCTAAATAAACAAATGATAATTAAAATGGGTTTGTACTTACCTAATTCCAAATTATTGGACTTCTAGTGACTAGTAGACAGTTTTCCACCTCAAAAATTTATGATTTGATTAATAAATACCTAAATTTAGCAAAATAACCTATAGTTAAATTGAAATCGGGTTAAATTTGAAATATTTAAAAGTGTTTCATCTGCAGCATCGTTTGGAGTGGACACTGTTCTGAAGCTTCACCTATTAAACGGCAACACCATGAAAGCCTTCATAATCATCCCTGTATTTTGTTTCAAATCTCTTCATTCTGCAGCATCAGTCGGAGTGGACATTGGTGTGCCTGCCCCCCAGAGAAAGAGGAGGGAGATTCGAAGAGCAAGGGCCTCTGCGCTGAGGGAGCTCAAAAGCTCTCAGGAACTGGAAGCAAAGGCTCGCCACAGAACATGTAAGTAATCTAACATCAAATATGACCCACTACCCCCCCCCCCCCCTTATTTTCCTTCACTTCGAATAATTTGTTTAAAAACATATTTTTATGTTGTATTCATGAACAGATCACATTTGATTGTTTGATTTAACTTCATTTACTCCCTTTACTTTCACCAATATCTTCAAATACCTCTATGAAGGAGCTGATATTATATAGAACTCCAAAGCTCTCTAATATAATACATTTTTGTTAAAGGGACTTAGTAACATTGTCCAAATCTTCAAAATCCAATTGAACATCTAGCGGTTCCCTCATACCTTGTTGTATTCTTATTAACACAAAAAGCATGGGAAAGGTTTCGGTTTTTCAAATTTCCCTTTCGTTAAAAAGATATTTACGATCGTCAAAACCGTGTACAAAGTGAGTGCAATGAGTTAGTGAATGTTACTTTGCATGTTTGCTCATTACTCGGCCATATAACGTCCATTTAACTTGAAATTTTCACACAACACCCAGTGGACATATCAGATAACAACAATATACATTGTATCAACCACTCATGGCTTTTTGCACATGTTGACCAACAAAGTTACTAGATCCCTTTAAAACTCTTTGTTCATGTACTTTCAGTGGACATCCCTCTTGATGTTGTCAAGAAAGTCTGGGAGGAGACTAGTGGGCCTCATCAGATACGTCAAGTAGCGTCTCACTACGGCATCTTCGATGATCTCTTTGACGGAGCTCATTTTACGCCCTACACCACACTGAGGATCATGTATGGGCAGATGGAGTCGCAAGAGATATGTCCAGTTTACAGGGGGAATGTCATTACTCCATCAGAGGTACATTAGTTGTACATTTTTAAAGCAGGGCTGGAAGTTGGCCTGGGGCCACCAAAATTAGCTTCGGTTCACTAAAAAATTATGATTTAGGGCCAGCAAATTTTGCGAAATCACTGTTTTACTTGCCTGACTAGGCAACTTTGAAAAAGACAATTTCTAGTATTGTTTTGAATAAACAACTGCCTTTAATGACTCTAGATTTCTTACCTCAAGACAATTGAATAATATCATTGGATGTCCAATTCAGAATCATCACAGCAGGCAACTTATAAAACCAGCTATTTGTTCTGAGTATAATTTATGCTATATAGATACATTTATTGTTTTAATTCTCTTGTGTTATTCTTAATGTTCAGGTTGCAAACTTCTGTGGTAATCATTAGGAACACTGAATGAAAAGTGTTTGACTGCCAATCACATAAATATATTTTGGTTCATAAAAGCAACAGAATATGTTGTTGCTATTTTTTTTCTTCAAAAGTTGTTGCTCTTATTTTTTATATTAATGAGCAGCAAATGTCATGGTGGTACAAATGATTTAATTTGGATGCAAAAAATCTGATTTCAACCAATTGATATACTCATTCTTCTATTCCAGGCTGCAGAGGTCCCTGATGTGAGTTTTGAGGCTGCAGATGACAGCTTATGGACACTCCTGTTGACCAATCCAGGTAAAAAAATATGTCTAGAATATTTTAATTCAAACATAATAAAATCTTTTTTGACACATTAGTTCTTTTGACTAGACTCCTGCACGTACCTTCACAAAGAAGCCTTTTCTGTTAGGTTCATGTGAAAGTATTGAGAGCAACTACTCTGTCAAAATTTGTAAAGAGTGGATTAATGGAAAATGGATATTTGATATTAAATACAAGTCAGATATTTCTTTTTCTCCCCAATCAAAGTGAGACAGGTGAGCATAATTGTTTTGATAAATTGAAATGCAAATTTGTACATTTAGGTTACTTAGGAAATCAATCAAATTATTTAAAAACCACACTTAATTGTAGTTACTGAGTAACTTCCTTGTGTAATGTTATTCTCTTTCTTTCCCTCCCTCCTTGTCACATTCAATAGATGGCCATCTACTGGACAATGAAGCAGAATATGCTCACTGGTTAATGTAAGTTTTTATTTTTTATTATGAAACATATATGTTCTTACACACACAAAAATACAATGATCTTATTTTATCTTATCTTATTTTATGTTGATCATTTTAAACATTCATGTTTCCAAAAAAGTAAACTATTATAATAATTATGTATGAACAAATAGTGGTGTATTATCAAATAATAGTATTTTGAAAATCATAATACCTTAGATATATGCTTTCTTTTGAATAAAAAAATATATTTGTTCATATTTTAACATAGTTTTATATGTTTTACATTTTTTTTAATGTTTTTTTAGTTACTTTTTATAATTGATTTAATATCTTAAATATCTATTCATATATATACTGTATATTGTAGTAGTATTTCAGGCCTCAACATGAACCTTTTTGCTGTTTCCCGACTATTACTGAAGGGTGTTTTTTTTCCCATAACTGAGCACTAATATTTGCTTTATGTAACGTTTTTCAGAGGCAATATACCAGGAGGAAATATCAAAGATGGTGATCTGCTCCTAGACTATCTGCCTCCGTTCCCAGCCAGGGGCATTGGTTACCAACGCTTGGTCTTCCTACTCTACAAACAAGACGGCAGGATAGACTTCAACATGGACCGGCAACTGCCATGGTATGTATGAAGGGGGCATCAAAGTTTGCGCACCTAACTCTAATCGCACCAATTTGAAAAGAAATATATTGATTTTCATAATGATTCGCATAACAGTTGATTCAGAATACAGAATGTAGTATAATGAACGTGCTTTCGTTCTAAGATTACTCAATTTCTATGACTTATTTTGTCTAGTTTTCAAAACCCTTTCATTTTTATTGGTTAACAAAAGGGGAGTCCACACACCAAATTTCCCTTTTAATTGTATGCACCTTTTTAACTCTTAAAGTGCCAGGGATTTTAATGCTCTATGGCATTTGTGTGTATTGCAAAAATGCGAGCTTGGCACGCAAGGAGTTAAAAGAAGACTTTATTGGCGAAATCTATACTTTGATAATTCAAATCATGATTTTAGAAAACCATTCCATACAAATAGATCATTTGAAACCTTTTAACTTTTCCCATATTTGATTTTTTTTAAACATAAATAATCAACGAGTAATGGAACGATCCTCAAAATCCAATACGTCACTGATGCCAAAATATACGTTTCTCGTGAAAATCACCGTAGGCCAATCTACTAAGTAAAACCATACATGAAATATAAATATATTTATTCATTATTTTCTTCCTATTTCCTCGCTACAAAAATAAGACAAGAACATTACAAATAATATCCGCAATATCAACAATAAAAGTACCCGAAATGTGGTGGTATACTTCATACAATCTTTAGCAAATTATGACAAAATTGGTAACTCCGCACGTGCCCTCATAGACCCCCGTTTATGGAACACACGCATTACATAAACAGACATAAAACGTGAGAGAAAGTAATTTACCTCATTTACTTCGCAATTCTTAGTTAATCAATTGAACTAACAAACAAGATTTGTTTACTTTTAAAAAGGGATCAGTTTGTACGGGCCAAGAAATCAAATTTTTCGAATACATCCTTGTCATGCTTGTCCGAGCTTTGGCGTATTCACGATCGATACGGTACAGCAGTTCACAAAGGGTAATTGTGCGCGAACAACAGAGTACAAAGGTCATGCCCGTACGTAAAGCGAGCACACAATCATAGTTTGGCTTCAATGACGTCACGACATCCGAGCAGATGAGTTCATTATCATATGTAAACACAAAAACAGGTACTTTTGAAAAACAAATGCAGACTTTATTGGAGGTTATACATTTGAAATTTTTGTGAAGATAGTATACAGAACAAGATATTTTTTTTTAATTCGTCAATAAAGTCTTCTTTTAAAGCAAAACAATGGCATAGAAGTTCACGCACACTGTACATATTGCAACTTTGAACACATGCTGCAAATCAATTGGGCATACTTGGATGCTGCGCAAACTTTGATGCCCTGAACATATTAGTAAATAATTCATGTTTATCTGTGCACAAAGAATTGCCGATGAGATTCGTGATTAATAAACATAATTGTGCAAAATTGTTCAACAAGTATTGAGCTTTGTGACCATTTTGATTCCATGGACAAACTATTATTTCTTGAAAAATGTCACGGCTCATAAAATGTTCTTGGTGTAACTTGTGCTGTCCTACATGAGCAACCTGTTGCATTGTTGTTGAATTGTCGAAACTCTCATTTAAACAAGAGGGACTAGTTGTTATGATTTGATTTGATGTGTTTGTTTTGCTGCTCCAGTCACATATTGATTGGACGTTCAGCACTCTGGATGCTACATGAAACATCAGAAGATGATTGACTTCATCTGAGATACTTTTAATTGATGACTTCTAATTTTATTAGTCAAAAGGATATAATGTTGATTGAATATCATTTTGTTAACTTTGCAGTAACAGTTTGGCTGATAGGACATTCAGCACACTAGAGTTTTACAAGAAGCACCAGGACGTCATGACCCCGGCAGGACTGGCCTTCTTCCAGAGTAGATGGGACCCATCCGTCCAGCACACCTACCATCACATACTGAGTGAGTACTTGAGTACTTGGTTGGTTCGTTAGTATATCCTCTAGATTAATGTCTCTAAATCATGTCCCTACATCGCTGGAGTATAAATGGGTACTTGGTCGGGCGATAAAATAGCCTGTAGCGCACTATATAATAGCATAGCTTGGGCTAGTATGTTCCCCTGGGAGTTGAGATGGTGCGCAAGATAATTGTGCAGGTTTGTACTGTACCTGATGACCAAGGGTAATAATGTGCCTCTGAATAGGGCACCTAGATACATGGTGCTCTATAAATGATATGTATTATAACCTCAAGAGTACTTGGTTACATTGTCGAGTACTGATTGCTAAATTGTAATTTGTGAGGTGAAATGTCACTATGTATATGTATGTCTACAGGCCTGGCAATGCAAAAGTTTCTGCAAAATAGGGAATTAAAATAACTGTAATTTTGCATGAATGTTTTAGAACTTGCAATTTACTTTGAATGGTGCTCCTCCCTTGCTCACAGGGCAAATGGTGGAATGTTTGTTTGTACGCATCTATAGAGAACATACCGTAATCAAAAGGAGTTTGTCAGTGGGGAAATTCTTTGTCCTACAATAGATATTTCTTTGTTCATATTGTGGTGTATATAGGAACTTGTGTTTAAGTATGACCCACCATAGTAGCATATTACATTGCAAGTATAATATTAAGAGAAGTTACTGGCTCATTTTATTGAAGAACATTTTTAGTTTGAAATTTAACTGTTTTTATTTGCCTATTATTTGCCTATTTTCTTACAGAAATGAGGGAGCCAGTATTTGAGTACGACCCTCCCAAGCAGCATATAGCACCGCAGGTGAAGTGGCCACACAAGAAGCCTATCTGGTACCTCAACAAATACCTCCCCAAGAACTAAAGACGGGATGAATATCTGTACAAAAATCCCACCCAAAATCTCAAAAATACCCTTGAGAGCTAGAGAAAGTTTGTTGACCTGTAGCCCCTATGAGTGAGGGAACCTGTGTTTGAGTATGACTCTGGAGGAACATAATATTTGTGACCGGCTATAGCAAACCCCTGCACTTGTCGGTAATTCATGTTTTGAAGAAATGAGCATTTTAAGTTCATATAATGTGTGTAAAAGACTTATGATTGTAAAATTGAAACGATCATATCTTGGCCAATTATTGCCCAATTTGTTAGAACAAAGCATCAAATGACTTGTGATGAGGCCTTTCTAATGGTATGAAAATCTACACTTTGATTTTCACCGACAAGTGCAGGGTTTTGATATAGCCGGTCACATATAGTAAGGCAGGTGAAGAGGTTTGCACAAGGAACAAATCTGGTGCCTCAACTAATACATTTCCAAGTATTAGAAAATGGATGAATATCTTCACAAAAAAACCCACACAATATCTCAGAAATACCTCATTAAGAGCTAGAGAAAGGTTGTTAACCTGTAACCCCTTAGGAATGAGGGAGCCAGTGTTGAGTACAAATCTCTGAAGTAGTATGTAAGACTGCATGTGAAGGGGCCACACTGGAAACACATCTGGTACCAACAAATACCTCACCAAGAACTAGAGGAGGGATAAATCTGCACCAAAACCCACCCAATATCTCAGAAATATATGCCTAAGAGATAGAGGAATAATTTGTAACCTCATCAATAAGGGAACATGTGGATGCGTATTAGTGGCCTAAACAACATTTCACACAAGTGAAATGGCTTCACACAAAAAAAAACGATCTTGTACCTCAACAAATACCTCCCCAAGAAAATAATAGAGAAAGGATTAATATCTGCAAGAAACCCACATAATATCTCAGAAATAGCTAGAGGAATGTTGGTAACTGGAACGCCTCGGGAATAAGGGAACCCGTATTTGAGGAGGACACCTCTCCATCTGGTACCTCGACAATTACATCTCCAAGAACTAGTGGAGGTGTGTGGAAAATCCACACGAGTAACCTAATACTCCTCTGTAAATGACATTGACATTGCTGCATCTGTTGGACTTACGAATGGGAAAATGTATTAGTGAGAAATTACAAAATTAAGGATGGTGATATGATTTTAAGATATTAAGGTTCTATATTAATCAGGCTTGTTTTAATGAGATTCCCATGTGCTTGATATAAAAACCATATCTCAATTATGACGCTATAGCCTATAGTAGCATGCATGATACCAATTGTGATACTATGCAAAAAAGCATGATTATTGTTAGAAATAGAATTAAGAAAGAATGTCAACAATAAGAGCAGACAAGATTATAGAAATCTGTCCCAATAATGCATTATTTTGAAACGAATCAGTTTTAAAAAACAATTTTCATCTACTTCCATGCATACCCAATGTATATATCTTGAATATGCACTGTATTTGCGTAATAAAACATCTTTTTAGATGCCAGTTTGCAATGAATTCCGCTCATGTTGTTGTTTACATTTTTTTGCATTATCAAAGTACAGTTCGGCTTCTTTACAAATATTCCCAAATACATATATCAGTTGGGTGAGAATGAGGAGGGCACCGAGTAGACTTTTGGCTAAATTTAGTTACGCATACCATCTTGTAGATCTGAGCCTCTTTGTGATACAGTTTCAGATATTTATTATGTCATATTTTGGGAATATTCATAAAAAATAAAAGAGAGCTACATTTAGGTTCTACGTAGCTTCCAAACTTCAAACTAGATTATCTCTGAAGTACAGAAAGTGACTTAGAGCCCCCTTTTCCGTTTCAACCAACGATATATCAATTAATGTCCACTTGTACTGTAGTTTCAATGATTGAATAAAGTGTTTGCCTGCGGGAATACATCTGTGTTGTGCGTTTGTTCATGTGTGTGTGTGTGTATGTGATTGTTAGTTTGTAATCTTTGTATAAATGCATGTGCAGTGGAACCTCTTTATAACGAGCTCTGTGATAACGATGTATCCGATAAAGCGAGGTATTTTCACAGGTCCAGGTTCAATGTATTTTATTGTTCTTAAGCCCTGATATAACGCGGTAAATTCAATGGACCAAAGGTGCTCGTTATAATAAGGTTTCACTGTATATGATCAATAGAATATGTGATCAGACTTTTTCTATTCTATTTTTTGTTCTTTCTATTCTCGTAAAACGATATTGGAAGTGTTTATGTTGGTAGCAAAGGATCAATATATTTGTCACACAAAACTACCATTTCAGCTTAGCTACATGATGACTACCCCTTCCCCAATTTCCCAAGTAACCCTTTTTTTAACAATAAGAATACCTACATGTACTATAGAAGAATCCGGTTTCAAGTCTATAGGGCCATAACTGGGGGCTTCCAAGAGTACAACAAACGATAATTTGAATAGGTTTTTAACCATTATGCAACATGTCAGGTGTCTCCTAAACAATCAGTGACCTTTGTTCAGCATGCTAGACATGCTTGAAGCCCCCCCCCCCCCCCCCCCCCCCAGTTATGGCAGATGAAGACTTGAAACCGGATTGGTCTATACCATAGTTTCAGCATGCATTCAAATGTCGTGCACATAGGTGTGATACTGTGATGTCACTGATTTGTATTGTCATTGATAACTATTTCTAAACAATTTCAGGCAAGCAAGAAATGTGTGACCGAGCGGTTGATAAGAAGGCAATCGTCCATTTCAAACCCACAACAGTACCAAAAGCCCAAATCAAAGGACAAGTTGTTATAGTCATAACTATGTTATAACAAAAGAAATGTGACATCACTACCAGTTGCGTAGCGACGGGAGGGGGGGGGGGGGGCATGGGCGTAGATCTGTCATTGATACCTATTCTTCAGGGGGGATGATCTATTCATTCATCCATCCCTCCCTGATGAATAGGTATTACGTAAGTATCTACACCCATGGGAGGGGGGCACACATGCCTCCCAATAATTTGAAGAAAACAAACAATAGGAAACACAAGAGGACTTTTTGAGAAAGAAAAAAAAAGTTCTGCCCCCCCCCCCCCCCCCCCCCCAAAAAAAAAAATCAGTCCCCGACCACGTTACGCCACTGATCACTACCCCTTGGAATCTATATGAGTCCTTGTTACGCGTGAATCAGTTGCCAGTCTTGTTTTGGATAAATGGATGGCAGCTCCCTTTTCATAGACATTGGTTGTTGCTTTGTCTGGCAAACTTTTCCAAATAAGGTATGCAAGTACAAAAGTAGTGATGTCGCATTCTTTTGTTACAACATGTGATTTATCCTTTGATTTTGGGTTTTGGCAGGGAATTGGAGCTCGATGACTGCCTTCTTAGCAACCACTCGGTAAATGTCTGGCTTGTCTGACATTGTTTAGAATAATGACTTATGACAGTGAATAGCTGTGACGTCATACTTTGACATATTCAAATTAATGAACATTCCTCAGTGATTATGACCAAGTATGTGGGAAATTTGAACAATTTGAATATCTGCATTCATTCGCTGCATGTTGTTGCGATCCCGAATTGTATGCATTCAAATTAACACATATTGACATGGGCGCGTAGATTCTTACGTAATACCTATTCATTAGGGGGGGGGGGTAAATGAATAGATCACCCCCCCCCCTGATGAATAGGTATCAATAACAGATCTACGCCCATGCATATTGATCCTGATAACGTGAATGCTTGTACAAGGTTAGCCCGATATAGCAATGAATAATGATGCATTGTGAATTCCAAGTATTGATTTGAATCGTATTTATAAGGAATAATTCAATTAAATAGGGTGAATATGTGAGTGCTTTTCGCGTCTCCATTTGCGTGATTGCAATCACGATTGGAGTTATTTTCACTCCAATCACGGTATTTTTGACCGCGTAAACACAAACTAGAATCACAAATCGCGAAACTAGAATCGTGGTCCAGAGGTGTTTTCTAATCATGATTCACTCAAAACACAGTTCGAATCGGTAGTGTAAACGGCTTGACCTCCAAAACATGATTTGGGAGGCGGAGCTTACGTGACCTTACATGCACTTCCACCGATAAACCGGGCGCTCTTCGCTTCGAATGCATCGATAAAAATACACATATTTTTTTATATCGATGTTCGAATGCAGTCATGCAGTGTAGTACTAGTGTTCTTCTTGTTTGATTGACAGGTACGTCTCCAGAAACGCGATTGTAATCACATTTGCGCGAAGTCTTTTTCGTCGTGTAAAAGCAAGGCAACAGATTCACCGTGATTGTAAACATGATTCCAATCATGATTGCAATCACTCGTGTAAAAGGGCTCTATGTCATGATCATCAAGCAGGAACGCAGAGATATTTGAACAGGTTAGCGAACCAGCTTATTCGTTATTTGTTAGGCAAGCCTTTGCAAAGCTTGCATGCTACAGTGGTTTCAATTTTCAAGGAGGGCACCCCTTTTGTGAACATTTTTTTGAACAGTTTGTTCCCTCATACGGTTTGTGGACACAGCATATCATCAAAGCTTGTCGACCTGCGCATGCGTAAGTATCCAATCACATATTCGTCCAATCAGACTACGATGCGTTGCGGAGGGCGGGTTCCCACAAAATAGTCAACCAATCACATCGCGTCGCCTATTAAATAGGCGTAATGTTGGAATCCATCGATGCGTTTGATACTTGACTTTCTTCTCCTCCAAATTGGGGCGGTAAATTCACTTCTGACGAGGCCAACTCTGAATTCAGACTTCAAGTTACATGCTTATACGTTCTACGCCAAACATCATAGCAAGTGGAGACAAACCGAGTGTCAGTGATCGTCATCAATATAAAACGGTGGAATTTCAACTAAGTTTTATAGGTACTATATCAGCGATTACATTCTAGTAACATCTTCAAACCATAAAGTAGCCGTTTAAACAAATTTTACTCCCTTTACTGCAAAATCTAGCAAGTATACAAGTACACCATGGCTCGCACCAAGCAGACTGCCCGCAAATCGACGGGAGGAAAGGCGCCCAGGAAGCAGTTGGCGACAAAGGCCGCCAGAAAGAGTGCCCCAGCAACGGGTGGCGTCAAAAAGCCGCATCGTTTCAGGCCTGGTAAGTGCATCGGAAATCATTTTTTAGATTATACCATTCATATTTAGATAGTAAATTTATGTTTAATTTGTTTAGATGGGAAGAATTTCCAACAAATTGAAGGTCGCCAGAAAGAGCGCCCCAGCATAGTGGTACTTATAGAACATAAATAATTATTTAAATTGTCCAGAAACTTCGATCGAAAAAAGAGGCAAAGACGAGCGCCATGAAGCTCTGGGCAGGCTAGCTGGTGTATGAAGAAGAAAACATCGTTAACATATTTTGTCGCAATGTCATGGCAAATTAAACAAATAGGAGGCTACACATTCTATTTTTGTTGTATAATCGTCTTTTTAGTCTCGTTCACTATTTTGTTAGTTGGCCAATTATCAATGATTGGTTTCTCTTTTACTTAAAAAAACATTTCAGGAAGATGAAATGACAGACGCCGTCGCCATGCGGACCGAGATTCCTGGCACGCACTTTGGATAAAACACCAAACATCGCAATCATATATCTAGAAGTGCATGGTTATAATAGTCAATTTTCTTTATATCTTTTTTTAGGAACCGTTGCTCTCCGCGAGATCCGTCGCTACCAGAAGAGCACAGAGCTGCTGATCCGCAAGCTGCCCTTCCAGCGGCTCATTCGCGAGATCGCCCAGGACTTCAAAACCGAGCTCCGCTTCCAGAGCTCCGCCGTCCTCGCTCTACAGGAGGCCAGCGAAGCCTACCTGGTCGGTCTCTTCGAGGACACCAACCTGTGTGCCATCCACGCCAAGCGCGTGACCATCATGCCCAAGGACATCCAGCTGGCCCGCCGCATCCGCGGAGAGCGGGCTTAATCGCTTCGTTGCGATTTAAGTCTTGATAAATTTTCTCGAATTAATATTAAAAGAACTGTAATATAAGATAACTATTATCGTTTTGCGACTGAGAAGTATTATGTCGGTGATAAAACAAGTTCGTCCATAACGTCTATTGAATTGCCCATAACGTCTATTGAATTGCAAGTTGCTACCAATCACAACATCTCTTGATAACCGTAATTGTATAATGGCAAAAACATAACATAACACGAATTACATGCGCAGCTAAATGTATTTTTGTTTGTGCTATTTTGTTGTAGCAGTCTCATCCTGATTTAAATGATAAATGAAGTAATGTGAAAACGTCCACGACATTTCCCCTCTTTACGATGTAAATAGAAAAACCAAATCGGCACTTGATGTGTATTCAGCAGTGCACCCTGATTATATCGGTTCTGCCTTTACAGGTGCCTCCATTCAGACAAGCCCATACATTTATCGCATCGCGTATTTTATTCGTTTTATTTTTATGAAGGGCGATTTTCTTGGAAAATTCACAATGGTTAATTATCAACTGAGTAAAATAATGAAAAAATAGATATGTCAAGATGAACCAAGGAAAATTTAGTTATATGCCCGTTTTACGAAGTATCAAAATGGATCTGGTATCAAAATGGATCTGGGATCAATTAATTCATGCTGACATGAAATTAACTTGGCGAAATTCGCTGCCGGAAATGGTGTTTATAAATACATTGAACTATTTCAAGAGACCTTATTTGGTATGTTATGTATTCTTTCATTTTGCACACCTTAGCTCAAATTTTAGTTTGGGGCGAATTTCTTGTAAAAAACCAATGTTATCAATAATATTGATGGTACGGGATTGAACGGACATTAATATTTTAATTGTTTGGTATAGACCTTTGTAAGATTAAGATTTGAGAGATGTAACTTCATAACTTTGGCAGAGCAACATGCGAGTCGCTCTGTGAATTGGAATGAAGACAATGCAATTAAGTTGAAGAAAATTAATTAAAGTGTCGAATGATACTAATTAAGTATAACGAACTAGACTTGAAACTGCCTCTTTTTAATCACCAGTTCAGTTGTATATATTGTCTACACGATTGTCAATTTGTAATAAATATTCGCACGCATTCTGTAAACGGCTGTAAATTTTTTTTTTTTCCCAAGTTCGTTTTCCAGGTTGATCCGAGTGAAATTTAAAATCTGTGATTATGTGGTGATGAGATGAGCGATATCATAACACATTGGCGTCTATATAAATTAAACTGTATACCGGGTGACTTATGCCATTTTTTGAGAAAGATGTATTTTCATCGAGGCTCTCTAACTTAAACCAACTTCTGATTTTTGACATTACTCTATTATATTAATATAATTTTAAAAGATAAGAAATGTGTTAAAAGTGAGGCTCGATGAAAATAGGTCTTTCCCCAAAACTGGCCATAGTCCCCCCGGCGGCGAAATTGTTAGTGTCCTCGAAGGACACGTATATAGTATAGTTCTTTCTTTACATTTCATCCCCGTTTGCTCTTCTATACTATACCTTTCTCCTCCCTTCCCTCACGCCCTTCCCTTTATTTCAGATTTAATTTTTGTAATAAAATAAAAAATGGTTTCCTAGTTTTCTTCTGCCGCATGTATACCGATTCTCTTATCTCTTGTATACATTACACCACAATTATTGATACAGATTTACCCCGAATTTACCGTTAAAAGTGCCTCAATTCAGGAGGGTAAAGAGCTTTTATCTACAACACTTTCAAAGCAGACATATACGCGTACGCACCTTTCCGACCGCCTCCCTGGGGCATGTGAATGGGTTAGGGGAAAATATAAAAAATGAATGCCAACATCGGGCAAGTAAAATCTGCAAGTCATAATATAAGAGTATCACACATTTAATTGACTATCTAGGCAGTCGTTTTAAACATTTTGAAAATACATTTGCCCAGACGCCGTCGAATTCTTGAAATATTCATGTAGCATTATGCAAAGCTAAGACATGCAAAATAATCCCCAACCCCCCCCCCCCCCCTCCCCCGCAAAAAATAAAAAATAAATAAAAAATAAATAATAAATAAATAAATAAATAATAATACAAATATGTAATAAAAAAAAAAAACTACAACTCTAGCAAAATAACTAGTTGAACAAAATGTTATTACTAATACAAAATGAGGTTTTATTCGATAAAATAGATTCACTGGCTGAACATGCAGTAAAATATAATTTTCCTGAGTACAAACATACATTATATATTATTATACAGATATTTTTTTAATAGGGGGGGGGGGGGGGTACTTCTCATTAAAGGTTTCCCCAAATATCCTTCCTCGGATTAAATCAACCATGCACGTAAAATTTAATCACTACAACATCTGCCATCGTCTAAGCATGCATTAATCTTTTATTTTTCTGGTTAGTTGACAATAGTCCCAAATGTTACCTCTTGCAATGTGGCTTAATTGAGTTAATTTACAATCTTTCATTTATCAGTGCACCCTTATTTTTTAGATGGAGTTCATACATATAAATATAAATCATATGGTGGAAACATTACTAAAATATAAAGTATAGACAAATAAATACATGAAACATAACCCCATGAGGTTATGTAGAACCATCTGAGATAACCATGCGAAAGCACCAAAAAGACTATGCCGGATAAAGCAAACTTGTGGATGTTTTTATCTCTTACATCGTGAATTTAGTTAATTTGCCATATATCATTTATCAGTGCACCCTTTCTTTTAGATGGAGTAGATACAAATAAATATAAATAACATGGTGGAAATATTACTGAAATGTAAAGTATAGACAAATATATACAAAAGAAATAACTATGAGGTTATAATATTATAAGTATAGAACAATCCGAGATAACAGTGCAAAAGCACCAAAGTGACTATCCTGGATAAACCAAATTATTGAATGTATCTCTATATTTGATTGTTTACATAAAGAACATCAATTTATTTGAATACCCTCACAGTGACGAAATAGTTCTAACGTGTTTATAATTCCAATCAACCAAATCTTTGTATAGATCAGTACGAAATTAGCCTTTAGTATCCCAAATGACAATAACGACACCAACATAAACACCAACACTAAAACCAACACCAACAACAACACCAACACCTACACCAGCACCAATACCTGTTCTATACTTGACCGAGTTATTCCAAACGACTCAAATTGAAATATACATCTGTAAACTCTAATGAGGTAGTAAGTTTTAGTCATGAAAATTGAGCGGAGTGGCACGCAAAAGGTCTGGTTTGCACCCCGAGAAGACATAAAGGCCCAAAGTCTCATCAGTTATGTATCATTATTATAATGGTATTTTTTTCTATATCAATATAAATGTAAGTCAATAAAATTAATATAATAGATATACTTTTTTTCACAAAAGAAAATCTCCATACACCCAAGCCTGACTGCCTGAAATATTACGACATCGGGATTAGCTTCACACACACACAAATAAATGTCCTATTTATTGTAATGCTCCATGTTGATTGGCTTTTGACGAATTAGTTACAATAAAAGGAAATGTTTAGTGAACGGGACCCAGTTCTCAACAGTCACAACAGGTTAATAATTGTCCATTTAGCTGATGAGAATCATGCGAGTTAATCACAGCACAGCTAAATGCCTTCCTCAATCATCATGGACAATTCGTCCACCTCTTCATCATCATCGACCCTTAGTTCACTGACCACCTCAAAAACAGCGCCACCATCATCATCATCGTCATCATCATCGGCACCGCCATCTTCATTGAAAAGGGCCTTCGTCCGGTATTTTTTTATGAGCGGTGCCTCATCTAGAGCTGTCGCAGGGGCAGTAGTGTTTGCTGCCTTCGATGTAATTTTTCGCTTTCGCCGCTTTCGGGCTGCAGAAACTTGACCATCGTTCCTGTCTCCGGCCACATTGGTCACCTTGGCTGTGTCCATCTTCCCCCAGTTGCTTGCATCTGCGATGTCAACATCCTCGTCATCGTCGTCATCATCGTCCAGTATCCAAAGGTCATCATCATCATCATCATCGTCGACATCGACATCTTCGACAGCAGTTGATGTTGCTGTGGTCAAGAGATAATTTGAATACAGTGGGATCATTTTAATTAATTACAAGTCAGGATAAATTACGTTATATGTGTTACATTCCAAAGAAGAACACCAGGCCAGTTGAATATAAATTATTAAAAGTACAGTGTTTTTTATGACGAGATCAGAGATCATTAGCCTCGATATGGTGCATATCTCCAGGGACCCGTTGCAGAAACAGATACAATCGACGGTAAGCTACAATTAATTGTAAGTCAGATCATGTGACTAAAAATGCACAAATCTGATTGCTTGAAATGCACAAGTTTTCTGACTTACAATCAATTGCAACTCACAATCGATTGTATCTCTTTTAGTAGGCTTGTTAAGAGGTCCGCCACTGCAATTTGGGGTACAATTCTTTTAGTAACTTAAACATATTCCTTGGATAAAAAGAAGAAAATTCATCCAAAGAGACACTCTGTATATATGCAAATTAGGCCTAATTTCCATAATTTATGCAAATTTATTCATGAAAATGGGATATTCCATGAAAATGGTGTTTTTATTGACATATTTTAAGGAGAACATATTCCTTGGATCAAAAGAAGAAAATTCATTCAAAGAGACACCCTGTTTATATGCAAATTAGGTCTAATTTCCATAATTTATGCAAATGTATTGATGGGAATGGGATATCTATGCCAATGGTGTTTTTATTGACATTTTCGGGAGAACATAATCCTTGGATCAAAAGAAGAAAATGTATCCAAAGAGACACTCTGTATCTATGCAAATTAGGCCTAATATCCATAATTTATGCAAATTTATTCATGGGCCCAGAAATAACGGAACGGGGCACTTCCCAAAATAAAGCCACGAAATTACTGGGTCCATCGGATAGTGTGTCTTTTTAAATGAACATTGATACCAAGAACATTAATTTTGGTCGTGTAGTTTTTGTTTTACAGCGCTGTGAGTGACACCATGTCAGGGTTCATTTTTCTTCAATTTTGACTGACCTATTGGCTAAAGAATGACCCAAAACGGCTCGTTATAGAATTACGGTGCTGTGGCTATTCAGTCGATTGCACATTAACAAAGGTGTCCGCATCATTGTTCACCGTAATTCTATGACGAGCCGTTCGGGTCATTCTTTAGCCAATAGGTCAGTGAAAATTGAAGAAAAATGAACCCTGATATGGTGTCACTCACAGCACTCTAAAACTAAAAGTACACGACCAAAATTAATGTTCTTGGTATCAATTTTCATTTGAAAAGACACACTATCCGATGGACCCAGTCATTTCCTGGCTTTATTTTGGGAAGTGCCCCGTTCCGTTATTTCTGGGCCCATGAATAAATTTGCATAAATTATGGAAATTAGGCCTAATTTGCATAGATACAGAGTGTCTCTTTGGGTAAATTTTCTTCTTTTGATCCAAGGATTATGTTCTCCCGAATATGTAAATAAAAACACCATTGGCATAGATATCCCATTCCCATCAATACATTTGCATAAATTATGGAAATTAGACCTAATTTGCATATAAACAGGGTGTCTCTTTGAATGAATTTTCTTCTTTTGATCCAAGGAATATGTTCTCCTTCAAATATGTCAATGAAAACACCATTTTCATGGAATATCCCATTTTCATGAATAAATTTGCATAAATTATGGAAATTAGGCCTAATTTGCATAGATACAGAGTGTCTCTTTGGATGAATTTTCTTCTTTTCATCCAAGGAATATGTTGAAGTTATTAAAAGAGTTGTACCCCAAATCGCAGTGAACACCCATATTTTGGGGTCTTAACAAGCCTACTATTTCGGCAACGGGGCCATGTTCTCTCCTCCCCTAGGTGTATACACCTTCATCGGTAATCATGTACAGTTTGTCTCATTCTTGTGTTTTTCCACACCTTCCTCCTATTTTTTCTCTTTTTCTCTCTGTCTCCTCCCTTGACCCTTATCATATACATCCCATTCTTTTCTCTCTCACCCATCAATTTATTGTCTTATACCCTTTTGTTTCCTTGTTAACACACCTTAATCATCCATATCAGTATATAACGTAGCTACGAAGGGGGGGGGGGGGGGGCATAATACCCATTACTTTTTTGAGGGGGGTACAATGTAACCTTGTTATAATGAGGACTTTCCTGGGACCATGAGAAGTATATATGAGGTATTTTGTTATATTAGGGTGAACAATTAGCATCAGAATATAACAAGCTTGGACCAGCAAACTTAATTTGTTATAAGAGGGTTTCCTACATTGGAGCTCTTTATAACGAGGTAACAGTGTACTCCACAATAATTTGACAAAATCAAAAGAAAAATGAAGTGTGCCACCAATGCAATCAGTAAGCTCATGCTAAGCCTCTGAACCTGATCTTCATGTGTGTATTTTTCATGACACGTACAGTGAAACCTCATTATAAAGAGCACTTTGGGCCCATTGAATTACCTTATTTATATTATATCTCATATCAGAGCATAGAACCTGGACCTGGTAAATTGCCTCGCTATATCAGGTACCGTGTTATTACATAGCTTGTTATAAAGAGGGTCCACTGTACAAGTGCCTCCATTCAGAAAGGCATTTTATCTCTCTCCTCCTGTTTGGTAATGTGTCCATGTGTCTTTAACGTCTACAGTCTAGGGTCTAGGGTCTAGGGTCTAGGGTCTAGGGTCATTTTGCCTCTAATAAAGATTGGGCTAGTATCGAAAGTTCAGGCCCCTTATTCACTCTCCCTTCATGTAGTTTACTTCTTCGTTTAAAACAAGTACAGTAGAAACTCTTTATAACGAGCTCTGTTATAACTAGGTAACTGATATAGCAAGATAATTTCACAGGACCAGGTTCTATATATTTTATTATTTTGAAGCCCTGATACAACAATCTGATATAACGAGTTAAATTAAATGTACCCAAGGTGCTTGTTATAATGAAGTTTCACTGTATGAAAAACAATTTCAACTCAACTCTTTCAACCAACAAAGCAACATTCTAATGAGATAGTCATATATCTACAACACCTTGAACACAAAAGAAATTAATAGATCAAACAATCAGATAATTACTATAAAAAAGTGAGGTTTTACTTTGAGCAAATAAATCCAGCAGCTGAATATGCCGACAAAAAAAAAGAAAGAAATGTCTCGAGCCCATGCTGAGAGCATTTCTGACAAAAATATATACACGGTGTACATTGACAAATCATGCTATTTGTTTCTACAATGTCTTATCACATGCTTTTTTTCTTTTAAAATATTTTTCCCTGGTTAATTCACAACGGTCTCAAATTAATTTATCTTTCATGAAACATGCTTTCATTTCTACAAAGAGCCTTATCACACTTTTCACATCTTTTTCACTGGATAGTACACAACGGTCCCCTAAACTTAATCCAGCCTCAAATTACTTTTGTTTTATCAATCATGCTTTCATTTCTACAGTGTGCCTTATCATACATCTTTCTTTTCCCTGGTTAGTTCACAAATGGTCCCCTTAACCTACTCCTGCCTCAAATTAATTACATTAAAAAAATCATGTTTTATTACTACACATTGTCTTATCGCACATTACTCTTTTACCATGGTTAGTTTACAAAGGTCCCCAACATTTACTCCAGCGTCAAATATTTATCTTTCTCTGAATCATGCTTTAATTTCTACCAAGTGTCTCATTATTAAATGGTTAGATGACAAATGTCCCTTAAAGTTACTCCTGGGTTCAACTAATTGCTGGTGACATTCAATTGATTAAACTTTTATCTCGAGTACAAATATAAATAAATATAAATCACATGGTGAAACATTATTACCAATTTTCTTGAGTAAACTAACAAATAAATACATATAATTCACATGGTCCAATGAGTTTGCGTGCATGTTCATCTTAAAAATTGTACCTGAATATCATCGCACACTGTTCAATAGTAGATATTGGATACTGGAATTCTTTCATATAAAAAGAACATTCTAAATCATTTGAATACCTTCAACTATCTTAAGTGAACTAAATGGAACAGAATTTCTTGTTTTCCATTTTGCATTTACATTTATCACAAAATTAAGATTTCCCTTCACAAATAATAGTTTTACTCATTAGAGAACCCTTTTCCCCAAAATATTGATATGTTATGTTTGGATAGGGGAAAAACATTTTTTTCAAGCTTACCTGCATTAGAATAGCACAATCAAATTTGCTTTGCTTGGATCTCAATGAGAATTTATGTGTCTATTTTTACCATTTTGGGGTGCCAAATTGCCAAGAGCCCCCATGCATGTTTTCAGTATAACACTAACATAATAAATATGTTTATGCTCTGATTTTTTGTAATATTCAAGTCGACAGATAAACAAAAGCAGAATCTGTCAAGACAAGAAAAACATTGATAGCAACCATGGCAAGTCTAATGACAAAAGAAATACAGGAATGAGACAGTGAACCAAAAACTAGCGGAGTAACAGTTAGGAAACATTGGACTGTTGACAATTACATGTACAAAAATCTAGGCAAAAAATGCAAATTTAACCACATGAAAAATAGTTTGCACATTTGTAAAAAGTTTAAGTCTTTGGTGTCATAGTAATATACATTCCCTTGTGCGCTCAATTTGAGCTCAATTTCGAATCAATACCATAAAAACATGGAACGCATCATTACAAGTTCATGGCTAATTGATCTGCTTTGACTACACTGACTTCAAAGGGAAAATGTTGGGAAATTACATACATCGGCGCCCCCAAAAACCTACAGAATTGAGGGACATCTACCAAGAAAAAAAATGTCCTCACAATTATTTAGCTTATTGTTTTATGGCAATTGACCCCAGGCCCCCCCCCCCCCCCCACCCTCTTCCCCTTCGAGTGTATAATTCAATGTAGGAATGGCATGCTGCTTTTGGGGACCCTTTTCTGTAAACAGCTGCAATTGCGTAAGAGCCAAGATTCCTGTAATGCTGTGGTGTATGGTACAAACTAGTAGTATTCCCTGCATCTGTACTTGTGTGATGAGAGTTAATTTACAAAAGGCTAAATCATGCTAACCAGTCTAACACCATCAAAGGTCCGCCTGCTATTTTCTTTTTCGTTCACATGATGCTGGATTTGGGGCATACTGTTGCTAATAAGAGCATACATTCTGTCGCTTCTATTCACCATTGTATTTCCTCTCGGGTATCATTAAAAAATGGGAATAATCCATGTATCTAAGACCACTGATCTCAACTTTTACTGTCCTCCGGAGGCTGCCATGTTCATATACAGTCATCACTAAAATGATATGTTAGCCGACTCATTAGAAGCAAGTTACATAACCTCTGACATAGCAGCGCGGATGCTTCAACAGGTAACGTAACCCGCTTGTGTTGAGTCTGCCGCCAGCTAATCTGTTTAAAAAAATGGCTGTCACCTGTGAGCATTAAATGCTGAGGGCAGTGATTGTAAACATTGACTATCTTCATTATAGCTGTTACTCAAAGAGGTAGTACACAACTGGAATTGAATGGATTTGTGCTCTTACTAGTACCAGTAAGTGGAAAAGATGCATTCAGCTTTCCTTTATTTACTTAAAGAACCTAAAGAATACAACGTACTTTGACACTTATTCCATGTTGATGACTTGAAACATATGTCTGCCGAAAAAAAATCCATGAAAATAAACACAGTAGTGATTTAAGACTAATTTTCTGATGCCAAATCTCACTTAGCAGCCAGTTTACGCCCCACCCACATTTAGGGTCCGGAATCGGCAGCTCATTCATTCATTGGCTTACGTCATGACGCGTCATCTACAGAATTTAGTTCACTAGTCCGTTCTTTAGATGACGTCACATTTTGGCGATTTAAAAGGGGCGTTCCCAGGACAATTAGATATTTACTAATTACCCCAAAATTGATTGATTTCATGAGAAATGATTACCAAATTATTTTTCTTCGGGCATAATTACATATAGAGAGCCGAATTGTGAAAATTAGGCAATCTAGACGCTGTTAGACAATTAGTATGATTTTAGTTTTCATATACCAAAAATAAATTCTACAATACATTTGCTGTTCCAGCTTTAGGCCTCTTAAAAAAAGGATTTAAAAGACTACCCACATAGAAAATTGACATAGAAAATTGTAATTTACTCTGCATTTGTCCGACACAATCAGAGCAATAACACAAACAAAAACATTAGTAGAAATGTCCCACTTGGGGCTGCGTGATTCTCAAAATACTCCAACATACAAATTACTTCTGTAAACTCTCTGAGGTATTACAATTCATGCAAACTGAGTCATTAAAATGATAATCTTTTAAATCGTTGGTTGAGAAAGAGAAGGGTGTTAGGTCATTGTATCTACTTCAGAGATAATAATGTTCCTCGTTTGGCTGAAATGTATAAATCAAATGAAATTATTTCTCATAAATATTCCCAAAATTTGAAAATTTAACATCCAATATGGATATGGTTCCAACCTCAGAACTCTTTTTAGCCAAAAAATGACTTAATGCCCTTCTCGCTCTCACCCATTGAAATGTTTTACCCATCAAGGACGGTGTCCCACATATTTGTGGGTTGGTAGTCCTACACTTCAGCAAGAAGATACAAAGTTATATGAAGTATACAAGGATAAAGAGCATAAATTTCCCTATTTGTATAGCCCTAATTTGTTACTCTACCTGCTTTAGTTATTTTGTAATGATTTTTATTATTGCATAAATCGCTATAATTTAGGAAAATCCTTAAATTGGCAACACATTGTGATATTTCAAAAACAGATTTCGGCATTCAAATTGGCAATTTTATGGCAAAGTCACTTCATATTTGTCTTAAATTGTCATTACTAAATATTTTCCAACTATTTTTATGTCACTAAAAGGTAGAAAAAAATAGGAGTTGCCAATTTGTAGAAGAAAATAATGATCAATTTTGCCTTAAAATAGCTCCGTCCTTGATGGGTCAAAAGTATTGTTAATCATTAAACTCTTATAAGAATATTGTATTAATGTATCGGTTTAATCCTTTTCCATTCAGGCAAGTCAGCCTGACAATCATGCGAGTCAATATTAACAGTTCGTTTCAAAAAAGCCTTTATCAATCATCAAGGATGACAATTTCTTCCACCTCATCCTCCGACCCTCCCACTTCATCGATCACCTCGATACCGTCATCACTGTCATCATCATTGATGAGGGCATACACTGGTGCTGTCCTGGCTTTCTTGATGAGAGGCAGATCATCCGTCGAGGACACGACATCGTTCACTTCGTCTGATGAGAGTTTTCGCTTTCGGGGTGCGGTCGCTTCACCGCCGTTGTTG
Organism: Echinarachnius parma; assembly: GCA_037951105.1. Classification (NCBI taxonomy): domain Eukaryota; kingdom Metazoa; phylum Echinodermata; class Echinoidea; order Clypeasteroida; family Echinarachniidae; genus Echinarachnius; species Echinarachnius parma. The sequence continues at coordinate 247,457 of JBAMJV010002560.1, read as the reverse complement.
TCTCCCGCCGCATTGGTTACTGCGGTCGTGTCCATCTTCTCTCCGTTGCTCACATCCTCGACGACCTCCCCATCGTCGTCTTCATCGTCGTCGTCCAGCATAACAAGGTCATCATCGTCGTCGTCATCTTCAACAGCCGTTGCTGTGGCTGTGGTAAGGAGATCATTTGAAAACATTGGGCTCAATACCATGTTACAACTCCAGTGGACACTACCTTGTGTTTTATCTCAAAATGTGTTTATGCCCCCCCCATTTAAAAACAAATATTACATCATAATTTCGATATCATAGGGACAAAATGGGTGGGTACAAGGCATTTGAATCCTTTACTATGAAAAATGATACCAAGATCTACATTTCAGTTCAGTAGTTTTGATTCTAGGGTGCATTTGGTGACACAATGTCAGCTTTCAAATTTGTCAAATTTCAACTAGAATGTGGCGTGAATATCCAACTCTTTTTTGCTTGTCATAATATAATTAGAGCTGTGATGAATATTAATTGTATAAATTACCATTCTTTACACTTGGGCTTGGGTCTATGAAGAATATTTGTTATGCGAAATTCAAATGGGTTTACAAAGGTATAATGACTATGACTAGTGAAATTAAGGCTATACAAATACAATCAACAATTAAATACCTTGTGATGGACCAGCTACATCTCCCTTGCCATTGGTGGATGAAACTTGGTCATTTGACTCTATTACCGGAGCTGATTGCTTCTCTTCAATCTTGCCTTCTTTCTCCGATTCAGATTCCTTCTGGGCTTCTGGTACTGTTCCCACAATCTCAAACTCTGCTTCTTCTTCAAGTTGCTCCCTAGATTATGCAAAACAGAGAAATAATAACTGTCAAACAGATTGATGAATTATTACTAACATGTTACCAGGTGCCACAAAACCCTCATAAATTCACAAAATGTAAAGCTAATATTGAGAAAATTGTTCACTATGTCACCGCAGTGTTTAAAGGCATGCCTGTAAATTGTCTCACTCCACGAAAAATACTTGGAGCTTCCTCGTTTCTCTTCTGCCCTGTTGTTTAGCTTATGGTAAGAGAAGAATAAAATAGGGTTAGATTTTTTCAAATGCCCCTTTAGTATGAAGATAATTATCATTGAAAATCATTATTTCATAAGCGTTAGCAACGCTTTTGATAAAAAGTACAATTGCCGTAGCTGAACACGTCCGGCCAGCGCGCGTGGGAAACCTTCCCAACCCGACTGAACTTTGAGCCGAGCGCGCGCAAATTCCATGAATTCTGTACCGTCTGTAAACATACACGGGTGCGGATATCGCAAACGGATGATTATTACTGCAACAAATCTACGGCAGGCCATCAGTATTCGGTGATAAAATTTGAACTCAATATTCGTTTTTTTCACTAGGTAAACAGTGTTCGTTTTCTTTCAAACTTTCACAAATCTTTCAATTGTATTTTACAATGATATTGATATAGGATTGAAGTCTCAAATGTCATTTTGTGCAATATCTGACACTTTACAGGCATCCCTTTAATGTCATAACCCTTTCTTTTTTAATCACTTTTTTTCATTAAAGTTGTTATTACCAAAGTATAACAAGTTATAAAGACCTGGAAAGCTACCAAAATCAGAAGTTTTAAACATTGTGTCTATATTGGAGTTAATCGTAACATATCACACATATGTGAAGAAAATCATGATAAAGTTTTTGTTTCTTTTATATATTAACATTTGATATATATTAATATATTCAGCAGTTTAAAAAGGTTATTAATACACAATAAAAAGTTTGTTGAGCAAGACAATAAAAGCATTTCATTACATATCAAAACAAGATAAGTCAATATAAGTGGATTGCCTAGAACCAAAGTGAAATCTGCAGAAGTAAATTTATGGAACACTTTTTTTTACAATTATGTGGGATAGTAACAATCCTGTTTCACTTCTTCATTAAAGAAAGTAATGCTTCTAAATAACTCGACTCACTCAAACTGGATGTTGATGATGAGCTCAAAATTCTGCAGAAAGTCATCAGCCTTGAGTCTGCTGCCGCTGATGATGCTAAACTCACTCAGCATGCGGGGCATATTCTCTGGAAATAAGAACAAGAATTTATCATGAATACTAGAGAGTAATTCTTTGGGCAGTGGCGTAGCATGGTTAGAAGGGGAGGACCCCATGCCCCAAAACATGATAAAATCATTTATGTAAGTGCACACATTATATTTCATGGATATTGCACAGTATCTTTCACAAGCTCCTCAAACCCTATGGCCAATTGCCCGTGAATGTTACCATCAGCAGCAATTTGAAATGATCGCTCATTTCTACATGGTGTTCAAATAGATATGGCTCTCTTCAGTCTCATTTCTTGTCCAAAATTTTTATTAAAAAATGTTCACCGATTATTCCCCTCATCTTTCACGTTCTGTTCCCTTTCAAGCTGGATCAAGTAAGGAGGAACACATACACTTACAATAAATATATTGAACATAACATTTAATATAAAAAGGCTGTAATCAAGTACTGGCCTCGACTAGCAGTCTTCGCTATTGCCGGTTCCTATTTACCAACTACAGTGTAACCAACAATTATTTGGACACCCTGAAAAATAGGAAACTAACTATTTTGATAATTTTTCAAAAATGGTCTTATATTTTATCTTGATTTCAACAAAGCAGCATCTTGTAAACACATACAATAAATTTTAGGCAGCTTTTTACCAAACATTTTCTTCAAAATTTGTTCTAGCATCATTTAAATTAAAGTGATTTTGTCAAGGTGTTCAAATAATTCTTGGGTACACTGTATATACATGTATTATGGTAATTTTGTTTATTCTGTAAATTGTATTTACTTTGTACAAGATGTTCGGTTTGGTAAATCAAATTTAATTTAATTTAATTTAATTTTAAATACTATTTATAGGCTATCTCACCTTCTGTCTCCTCTTCATCACTTGAAATGAGAATGGTTCCTACAAAGAAAACAAAAGAGATACATTAGTAGGGGAGGAACAGGGGGGTCCCATGCACCCAAAAGATATATTTTTTTAACATACATTTTTGTAAACCTGAATGTGTCTAGTTAAAGAATTTTGATGTTACCAAGACCAAATCGTGTCCCATGGGTGTGTTTGGCGGCCATCTTGGACACCATGTTGGATTTCAATGGAAAAAAGTGTAACTTACCTAAATGTTGAATAACGGGACATGAAAAGAAAATTGAACATGTATTTAGGGATGGTTGGCAACGAGGGATTACTTAAAGATAATATATCAATAATTAAACTAATTTGATAACGTAATTTGGCGATCATCGTGGTGGCCATCTTGGATTTTGACAAAAAAATACGACTTTCAAATATATCTTTTGGAATATACCTACTAAAAAGACCAATAAACATGACTGTTCATGAAATGCATCATGGAATATTTTATCAATATATTCTTGTTCATAATTTAATCATATGAATTCAAACAGGGGGTCTTGGTCGCCATTTTATGCCACTCTTGGCCACCATGTTGGATTTCACTGAAATGCATATAAATTGCTTATGTCTGAAGTAGGGTCATATAAAGACATATTAACATATTTATATGTGTGAAATGGTAAGGAGGGATTAGTTTCAAGTATAATTCTAATGATTCAACTAATTTGAATGCATAATTTGGCAGCCATCTTGGATTTTGGTGAAATTTTTTTTTTCTTCATATATCTTGTAAGATAAATGAAATAAACAGAAAATAAAAAAAACAAATAAACATGGTTTTTGATAATTTCGCAACTAGGGATGATTACAAAATATAATCTAAGTTATTGCATGCCTGCCATCTTGGCAGCCATCTTGGATTTTAATGACAAAATCTATATGTACGGGAAATAAATTATCTTTCTAAATAAGTACCGTAAATTCAAGTCAAACAATCACATTTTCTGTATGATAGTTTATTGATGTATGATCTCAGAATATACAATCTTTGACTTAACCGATCTCCAATCATCTGCTTTAGCAGAGCATTGGCAGAATTTTGCCTTGCCTTGAAATACATCGGACATGTGAATTGGTTGAAGGTGGGCTGAGTGAAGTCAGATCCCTCTGGAAATTTGGAACCGAACATAAATGTATACTGGGCCAAGAGCCCAGAGTGTATCCACATTCATTTAAAGGGTACCACCACCCAAAAATAATAACCTTTTTATAGAAAGGTAACATCTTTAGTATTCCATTCCTTCAATAAGTTCACAAAAATATGTTTTCAGAAAAAATATATAATTGGAAAACGCATCACCATTCTCAGCCATGCGGTCATGCGGTCTGAATGCGCAGACTATTATGCGAGCAGAGCCAGCGGCGCTCTATGCAGAGTGAACGAATCATCCGGGATTCTACTGACGTACGCGTGAATTGCATTGGTGCACTCGCAAATGCCTGGCCCGAGTGGAACCACGAGATAGCCGTGGTTCCGTAAGTGGTGGAAATTAATTGCTTTGTTTATGAATTACACAACCGTTTGCAAAATGTTGGGTATCTATTTGATATCACAAAACGAAACCAAAACATATAATAATGTGTTGTCCTTTGCCTGGTGGTCCCCTTTAAAGCTTTACCTTCAGCAAAATTGCCATACTTCTCTTGTACGAAGGAGGTGAGACTCAAAAGCAAGACTCAAAAGAGGAGCACAGGCTGAAACGTACACAAACAATGACAAAAAGTACACACTCATAACCCTGGAATCAAGTTAGAAGAAGACACTGCGAAGCCATCTGTGAATACAATCCTGATTCTACATTGGCGGTTATCGTGAGATGAGAGGTCACATGCAACTGTATATCCGCATCATCAGATCATGCGGAGTTTGTTTCCAGTATCAAGAAGAAGAAGAAGAAGAAGAAGAAGAAGAAGAGGTGTAAGACAGACCGTTCGACTGATCATGCTGGCAGTGGCCATGAGTGGCCAAGACTGCCGCTATTCCACACGGGCCCTCTTTTCAATCAAATGGTTTTACAATGGCACAAGGATTCATTAAGATGAAATCAGGTTCAATGAGACCTGAGTTACAGATGTTGAACTAAAAGACCACCATTATTGATTCGGAACATGAAACATACACAAAAACAAGGGAAAATATGCCAGAAATCTAGATCAAATTCCAATCTATCGCGGCCCTAGCAGCACTCTACATCGGAAAACGGAACTTGGGATGTTACGTTCCATCATGGGTCCGTCCCTGGACCTATCAAATTCACCATTCACACTTAACCTAGGGACATTGCAAAGCATCACGACGGGGGTTATCATCTCTACGTAGACGATACTCCACTCTAAGTTGCCTTCAAGCCATGGCGTGTCAGACCTTGCTGCATGCCAGAAGATCTAGGACTGTTTGACTGCGATGCAGATGTGGATGTCGGATGGACAGTGATTTCCTGAAACTGAACCAAAATAAAACATACATTCAACTTTCATAAAATACATTCAAGACATGTTGATTGAAGAACACTAGATAACTGTCAGTCTTCCGCCCCTTGCATGTGATCCCGTAGTTGTGTTTCATGTGCCGAATCAATCATAGTGGGAGGTCTCATTGAACCTGATCTTATCTTAATGCATCCAATTCTAGACCATTTGCTTGAAGAGAGCTAGGCTTGTCCAAAAGATCGTTAATCTTGGTCACTCATGGCCACTGTCAGCATGATCAGTCGACCAGTTCGTCTTGGACCTCTCATCTTGAAGGGTCGTTCCAATGGTCTGATAGGTCACAATAACCGCCCACGTAAAAGCAGGATCTTGTTCCCAGATGGCTCCGCAGTGATTTCTTCTAACTTTATTCCAGGGATAGGAGTGTGTTCTTTTTGTCACATTTGTGTAGGATTCAGCCTGGAATTTTACCAGACGTTGATGCCGTCCTGGATGTACTCCCCTTTGGGGTCTCTCGACAGTGAATTGTTAGTGTCTTGGACGATGAAGATCACTAATGATGCTTTGTTCTGCCCACAGAAATAGCATTACACCAATGATCCATTGTTCTTAGAGTCCTCTCAATTGATAGGCAGACCTAGGAATTAGCAATCATGTGATGTTTCATGTGATTTTCGGACATCCTTATACAAATGGATTGCTAAGACCATTCGTGTGACATGTGGTGAAGTCATTGACCAACCAATATGTTCCCAAGATACTAGAGGCGTTTCTGCATTTTGGTCGCTGATCATGCAATCGTTGACATCCAAACAGCTGCCAACTGGTTCTCACCAGTCCTCACGCGTCTATCAGCTATTGGACACCTCATTTGTACTAGAGAATGACACTTTCGCTGAAGGTAAAGCTTTAGCTGAATGTGGATACACTCTCGGCTCTTGGCCCAGTACATATTTACGATCGGTTCCAAATTTCCGGAGGGATCTGACTTCACTCAGTCCACCTTCAGCACGTTCAGGCAATTCACATGTCTGATGTATTTCAAGACATGGCATAAGTCTGCCATGCTCTGCTAAAGCAGATGATTGGAGATCGGTTAAATCAAAGTTGGCCACCAAGGTGGCTACCAAATCCCGAATTGGGGGTTTTAAAATTCTGACATCATGTTTCAATGCTACATCTATCAATAACTCTCATACAAAGAATGTGATCATTGGACTTGAATGCATGGTACTTATTTAGAAAGATAATTTATGTACATATACATATTTTCATTCAAATCCAAGATGGCTGCCAAGATGGCAGGCATACAAATAACTTATTTGTAATCATCCCTAGTTGCCAAATTATCAAAAATCATGTTCATTTGTTTTGTATTTTCCGTTTATTTCATTTAATCCCAAAAGATGTATAAAAATATGTTTTTTTTAACCAAAATCCAAGATGGCAGCCGAATTATGCATTCAAATTAATTGAATTATTATAATTATACTTTAACTAATCCCTCGTTGCCATTTCACCCACATACAAAGTGTTAATTTGTCTTTGTATGACCCTAATTAAAACATAAGCAATTTACACGTATTTCAATGAAATCCAACATGGTGGCCAAGAGTGGCACAAAATGGCGGCCAATACCTCCTGTTTGAATTTATATGATTGAATTATGAACTAGAACATATTGATCAAATATTCCACGATGCATTTTATGAACAATCATGTCTATTAGTCTTTTTATTAGATATATTCCAAGTGATATATTAGAAAATCGTATTTTTAAAAAAAAATTCAAGATGGCCACCACGATCATCGCTAAATTACGTATTCAAATTGGTTTAAATATTGTAATTTTATTTAAAAATAATCCCTCGTTGCCAACTATCCCTAAATACATGTTCAATGTTCTTGTTATGGCCCGTTATTCAACATTTGAGTTAGTTACACTTTTTTCCATTGAACTACAACATGGTGTCAAAGATGGCCGCCAAACACACCCATGGGACACGATTTGGTCTTGGTAACATCAAAATTCTTTAACTAGACACATTCAGGTTTACAAAAATGTAAGTTAAAAAAATATATCTTTTGGGTGCATGGGAACCCCCCATTCCGACTAGACTACATTATAAATGGAAACCAAAAGCAGGACTTCACACAAACTTTTTTATCACAGTAGCCAGGTCGGGCAAATTCAAATAATTTCTATTCAATTTTGGATGGCCTGTAACAAACATTTACTGGCCTCCGAAATCACTTCATTTATAAACCGTCTACAATTCAAAATCTCACTCCCTTGATTGGTTAAAACTGCAATAATGGATGATGCTTGGCATGGAAGAATACCAGATTTTTTGCAATTGTCAGTTTGAAATAATAGTTGCCAGATCAGCCAATTTACTGACTTTGGGCCATCAAACAAGTGACAATGTCAAGCCCTGCCAAGAGTATTGAATATCATCTGTGCCAATATATTATGGGCACCAAGCACTACAATTTGGTACATACATGTACACTGTACAGTAGAAGAAAAAGTGAAAATCCAATGGCTGCAGAATAGTTTTGGCTAAGATAAAAGCCAAATTGAAAATAATAATGATAAAACAACGCAGGCTTTCACACAGAATCATAATCTTCTCATGCCTTCATCATTTTTGCCAAAAATCATATGAATTACCAGGCCATTTATCATACTAAAATTCAAAGACAACTTAACATATTTCTCATCTGTTGTTTCAAATTTTCAAGACTGTATTTATTTACTCTTTGATGTATGGTTTGAACTTGGAAATAAAATTTCACACGAGTTAGATTTAGAAGAGTTCACGCTTGCGATCGAACACGTTCAAATGTTGTTACATTTTAAACAGTGGTGCGCGCACACATTGAAGAATAAGGAACCTAGAAGAAGGCATATTTCTTGCATATAGAATAGCATTCCTTCTGATATTTGTTTTGATAATGATTGGGTCTGGTTCCTAAAACCTGTCTCAGTCAAACCTTCAAGGCAATGAAGAATATTTTGCTGTATTATTTTCATGGTCATGTTTTTTTTTTTCACGGAAAGAGCCTTTGAAATGCAGATTCTATTCAAAATGTATGCTTTACAGCTTTATCATATCCACAAAGTATGACGAAAGTGTGTTATGGTGTGCATATATATATTTTTGAAATTAATGAATGAATGAAATATCAATATTATATCAATACTTATTATCATGAGTATAAGTATTATCATTATCATGATTAATTATAATTATTATTATACCATCATTGTTATTATTAGTAGCAGTAATACTGTTATCATTACCAGAAATGACCATGAATTATATTTTACTAAATGGGTCATAGTATACATTGTAAGAAGCATACATCATACAACAACTAGCACACCATCATCTCTCCTACCCGTATTACTGACACCACCACCACCACTACTGGTCCCATCACCACAACGACCATCATTACCACTACTACAATAAAACAGGCATAGATCAAAGGCATTAAATAAATATAATAGAAATTTCCTTCTTCCTAATTTGTTCACACGCCAGTCTGCCATCTAATTCAAGTTTTAATGCAGAACAACAATTTATATTCATAAACATGTAGGTAAAGAATTATGAGGGTAGTTATTGTAACAAGAAAATTACATTAGTTAAGCAAAGAAAAGATGTTATAATCATCATCCAAAGAAAAGAAGAGAAAAATAATCATGTCAAAAACTTGCTTCATGATTAATAATGTTGTATCCATAATAGGATTGTAGATGCACATGGGATGCTACCAAGTTATGATGCTGTTAGTTGATCAGGGTGGTGTTGCATAGAGAGATGCGATCAATCACAAAGTTGGGATTAATCGCAAGTCAGAAAATGCGCCTAAATTTGCAAATCTGATTGGCTCAAGTGCGCATGTTTTCTGACTTGCTATCAAGTCTTTATACAACACCCCCCAGGACACGTCCAAGTCACAGTGTTATAAGTTAAATGCATCTATAGGTTTGTGCATAGTTAAGTTGATCCTACATATTGTTTTCAAATTCAATCTAAAATATCGTAATAAGTTAATAACTAAGTGAAAATTCAAAGAAAAAAACTGGTTTTATACAGAGGAAAAATAGCAAGGCATGAAAGAATCACTAGAGTTGAAAGTGAGTTGGTCGATTCAAACAGTGTAACTAAAACCCTCTAAAGAGATTATGATAAGACCACTAATTTCCAAGGACATTATAGGAATCATCTTGTGCTGGGATTTTTCTGATAATCCAATTGTTTATAATAAATTAAAACACCTTGTTTAGCTTTCTAAGTCATTTGGAACAGATGTCAATGTAAAATTATAACAACAAATTAGGATTTCTAATCATATATAATCCTTTTAATGGTAAATTCAATATTTGTGAGTCAGTTAACAATTCTACATGAAAGGCAGATATATTTTGCCCATTTTGACAACAAAAAATGTGTCGAAATTAAATTGTAATGAAAGAGGGGCAATGTATTTTGCCACTTTGTATATCTACCAAATGTGTGGTAAAATTGAATTGTGATGAAAAAGATGAGTTAAAGGCCATTCAACATCCAACATCACAGACACAGTGCAGTGCTTCATGCTGTAATCTTTCTGTACTTACTCTTTCATGTGATTTACGACCTCTTCTAGAAACCCAAGGTAGCAGTTGATATTGGCACACCACTTTACCAACCAAACTTGAATGATAAAGTTGGAGGTACAATCAAACCTGTTCTAGCAACTACCTGTCTATAAAGGCCACCTACTCATATAGACCACTGTTCTTGACATCATTGAAATCAGTTTGCATGTAAATGAATCTGTTTTGTATATATGTTTGACCCAGGGAACTATTACTTGGGTGTTATAAGAGTGCATAAGAGTTATAAGAGTTATCACATTTTTTGCAGCTGAACTTTATTTATATTGCTGAACTACCGCATTGGTTTCTGACATTTTCAATGAGAAAGGATCTTTTGCCGAAATTCATTTGTTTCTGACAAGTTCTAGTAACTGCACAATGTTCTTATCTCTCCTATTACCAACTTTTCTTATGAAGCTTTTAGTTTCCTTTTTGTTCCATCTAGTCTGGTCTGTAAATTGTGCAATATTATTTTCTTCAAGATTACCTTTTAAGGAACTATAACAATGATCAGCGTGTGGTATCTTAACCCATTCAGGACTGATTGATTTCCTATAACATGTAATCTCCATAGACCCCAGCCCGAGTATTTCCGGGGCCAGTCATGAGCAGGTTAACCTTCTGAATGCCAAATATTACGTCATTTGAACCAGTTATTTAGACAAATTTACATGAATAGCTTAATCCCTATTCATCTACAACCAATAGGAAGGAATTTTGGCTTGGTAAGAAGTCTCTGTATCTGTACAAATCATTAGAAGTTCATCTATTGTGTGCATTTTAATAGGATCAAACCAAAAGACCAAAAGACCTGTGTCACTAAAAGGGTTAATGTTCATTGATGCAACTACCATCAGGTATTTTGACTTCTCTTCATTCAAGCTTTCAAGGCATTCAAGGCCTTGCAGGCTGATGCTTGTATGTAGGGATTATTGTTGACACAGCAGTTGGTAATAGGGGCATGTCTGTTGTCGGCCGGATCAATTCCCCTCCAGTGAATCCCTGTAGAGTAAAGTAAATTATGGTACTATTCAAGTTCAATAAAGCATTCCATGAACAACAAAGATACTATGTATATTTCATCTAGTTGGTGAATTTGTAAAAAGCCTTGCAACTTTTAGAATATCAGCTTATAAACGGTGGTCAGTATCTTTAACACCTGTTCAAAAAAGCCAATGTTATGTCAAGAAAGTTCCTGACCTTTTTTTTTTTAATAATTGAAAAAATAGAAATAATGAACACATTAACTAGATTACATTGTTCCAAGGAAGCAAGCACCTGTAGAAAATATTTGCTCTCACAATGGAACTATGAAGTGTGACTGTTCAGTTTCCAGAATTGAAAGTAACACAATCGACACAAACACAGCTCTTTTGCAGAGTTCACCCCCAATTACATACATGTATTTCTCTACGTATGGGACTATCTATGAAAATATGCTCAAAATCGAAGGTAAAAGTAAGGTACTTTGAAATCAAAATCGAGGGTAATAGTTTGAATCGCGGGTATAAGTTAGATACTTTTTAAAAAAAGTTAGATACTTTTAAATCAAAATCGAGGGTAAAAGTTAGATACTTTGAAATCAAAATCGAGGGTAAAAGTTAGATACTTTGAAATCAAAATCGAGGGTAAAAGTTAGATACTTTGAAATCAAAATCGAGGGTAAAAGTTAGATACTTTGAAATCAAAATCAATGGGAAAAGTTAATATGCTTTTTTTTTTAAACAGGGTTAATAAGTTATACTTAGAAATGTATTAATTTACTAAAAACTTACCTATGAAATGAATGTCCACTTTCAGTCCTTCTCATGTTGGTGACACCATGTTACACACAACTTTGAGGCATGATGCTTATCGGCAGAAGTAATTTTTCCTGGAATTTGGTGTCTTAAAGGTTGGTATCGACAAAGTCCTTTTCCCTTCTTCCAAATGGCCACTTCCAAATCAAATGGTCATGGATAGTTCCGGGTTGCGCGCACTCTTCTAAACCTAACTCTGTTTCAAACTCTCTCTCAAAACTCAACAGTACCATAATAAATCACTGAAACTCTTCATAATCTTACTGCATCTTTGAACTGGCAAACCAAAATGCAGTACAATATAAGCATTCATTCATAAAAGAACCAAGTCATTATCTGACCCATGGCATTGTATACATTTAACCTCATTGCTCTAAATAGAGCAAAATGGCAGTAGTTTGGCTGGTTCATTATTAACTTGCATAACACAGGCAAAGGACAGGTTCTGCGAAACTCATGAACAATATTTTTGTTTAAGTGGATGTTATCCCAGGAATTGCTCAATTTGATGATTTGTGTGCAAATCTTGCAGTACTATGGTAAATTTTGTTTTCATTGGATTCCTCAAAATTTGAATGGTTTTCATTCTACTCACTGCAATTAACCAAGGTCGGGCATATAATGATCAGACAATGGTTAATAATTTATTCACTGCGGATGCAAAGTATAACAAAACAAAGAAATACATAAGAAATCCCCCCTTAATACATATAAATAGAGAACCAGCCAACCAACTACCGTATTTGCTAGTGTATTATTAACCGCACCTTTTTACTGACAGAAGAACCCACTAAAAGGGGGGGCGGGGGGGGGGGGGGGGGGGGGGGTGCAGTTTCCGGCAGGGAAAGATTGATAGGATGTTATGTTTGGTTACGATCTGGAAGAAGTATGTAGTTGCTGTTGTTTATGCACTGAAAGAGGTTTGCAAAGTTTAGGGAGAAAAGCCAGGAATATTAAGTTTAATCTTATTGCACTAATCCCCAGTAAAGTTAGATTATCCAGAAAAGGTTATTTCCCCTTTCAAAAGACAACCTAAAGTTGGGGGGGGGGGGGGCGGTTAATACATGGATGCGGTTTTATACAACGGCAAATACGGTAACCATCTTATAGACAGGTTTAACTACATGTATTTACCTTTGCCATCCTGAATCTCCACATCTGGTGCAATCATTCCTAGACCCACCTTGAGAACCTGTAAAAAGTGAAAGTTAACAGCAAAGAAAGTTCAATCTCTTTTTACTTCAGTAATTTTAAGAACACAACTATCCCTTCTACTCTATTGAACGATGTGATTGCGCAAATGTGAAATAAAGCATTTGTATCTTTTTTCTTTAGAGTCTTGAGCATCTTTTGATATCAAATGTATGCGCCTCTCGACTACTGTTGTGGTTGCACATGTTATTTCAAGGTCCCATGTCACACAGATAAATGCAACAAAAGTGCATAATGTTTATATTTGATTGAATAAACTTGAAATTGAAAGATTTGTACAACGTTTCAGGCATATCTGCTACCGTTCCTCTGATTACTTCACAGGACAAATGGCTATTTTCACATTTGCATTTCATTCCCTATCAATAATATCTACCCCTACCATTGAAAGATTTTATTGCTCAAATGTGAAATTCATAGTTTGTCTCGCAAAATAACAATCAAATTTATTCCAAATTTTGGGTGCATGTGCTACCCTTCGTCAGGTTCTCGAGACAAACAGTTCATTTCATGTTTGAATTTCATCCGTGATGGTTAATGTCTTCTGATATTATATTGCATTTTCCCCTTGCCCACAAGGATTGAGGGGGGGGGGGGGGGGGGCTATGTGCAACGTCTAAGGGGATTTCAGAATCTTAAAGCGAACAGGTTCATTAAATGGCATACCTTATCTCGTAGAACTTTGACCGTTGTTGAGTTTGTGTTCAGCTTTATCGTCACCTGTAACAAGAAAGATATTTGTTTATTGTCACTTTCCAAGTTTATTTCCACATCTGAATTGAACAATGCATAAGCTATATACAAAAGAGTGAATTATAAGCAAACATTTGACACATTTAACAAACATGCAAAGTGAATTAGTGAATATGAGTTTACTCTTTAAAAATAGCAACTTAAAAACAACAACTGGGCAAATCTGACTGGAAAAGAATATCTCACAAGATTTCTTGTAGGAGAGCAAAGGCAAACATCGTCCTATGCACTAATGTAAAGGAAGTTCGGAAGATGTGCGGTGCCATCTTGCGACCTCCTTGGGCAGTGTGGAATACGTACTGGCTCAGCATTTTGCAGTGCACACTAACTAGTCTAGTTCTACATGGTGATCCACGGTGTAGCATTCTCAGGCATGACGATCTTTAAGTCAAAGTATGAAGTCAAGTCAAAATAGGTTCCTTACCTCTGGTTTGTCAGCACAGACGTAGCAGGACTTGTTGGGAGGAATGAGAGAGCATGGGACCAGGAGCTTCTTGTAAACGTTGGGTGTTCGGATCATGTACACCTGTAAATAGAACGAAAATGAAGTAAATTCAAATATAGGGGAACCCGATCGCAGGCATATGAAAATACTGTTAAAATAGTTTACAAAAAGATTAAGAATTAAGCATTTCTCTCATACCTTGATGTATTCTTATTAACAATAGAAGCATGGGACAGGTTTCGGTGTTTCAAATTTCCTGTTCGTTAAAAAGATATTTACGATTGAAGTGTTCAGATGTTAAACTATCCACTGGATTGTCGTAACCTGGTACAAAGTCAGTGCAATGAGTAAGAGTGAATAACACTTTGCATTTTTGCTCATAACTTGGCCATATAACGTCCATTTAACTTGAAATTTTCCACAACACCCAGTGAACTTTTGCTCATGTCAACAACATTACTAGATCCCTTTAAATACAGAAATATCATCTGTAAATTTCATGTGCACTGCTGAGATCGCACAAATGTCGACTGAACGCCCACATTGGGACCCGTATGAACCTGTGGCTACACAGTTGATCACACGGTTGATCAGCTTGACCAAAAGAAATTAATTGAAAAAAATCAACAAGTCTTACCGATTTACACTTGTCCATTCTGTTGCGTAGAACCTTGAGCGCCTCGATGACAATGAGCCCGGCAATGACGGCATTGGTTGTTGCGATGGCTGGAATGATGTTGCCTGCCATGGCTGCAATAATAACAACAATAATAAAATGGTAACATATTAAGTCTTAAACCGTTCAGGACTATTCCAGAAAATACTCGGGCTTGGGTCCATGGAAAATACATGTTGTAGCAAATTAGTTCGTCCTGAACGGGTTAATATTAAATAAATAAAAATAAGCAACAACAAAAAAGGCTTTGCCAGGAATCTAACCCTAGACATCTGGATTGCTAGACCGGTGCTCAACCATTGAGCCACAAAGACCCTCAGCAAAGCCTATTTTTCTTTGCTCATTTTCATTTATTTAACATATATCTGGTCAGTTTTGTTTAAGTTTGAATTTTAAAGTCTTAATATTGTGACCTATGACCCCATGAGCTTTTCCAAATATGCACAGATATCAAGTTCATTTGATTAGTCCGATTGCTTAGATACTGCAATAAGGAACGGTGAACACACCAAATACTAGATAAGGCTGATACCAGAACTTGGTTTTGTAACCTTTTGACCCAATGAACCTCAAATGTAATCAGATCATTAGCTCATCAAAAAACACACAAGTACTAAGTTTATTCTTTATAAGTCTATTTGTGTTATATTTTGCTATAAGTAGGGGTTATACCCAGAGGCATTTATTGCATAACAATATAAACCTTATTATTTTTGTGTGCGAAAAGAAAGGTTTTACAGGAGGGGTGGGAAGAGGTGAGAGCAGTTGATAAATTATTTGTTTATTATATATATATATATATATAATTTGATACATGGTTACCCATGGGAAGGAAATCACCAAAAGGCAAAAATAATATACAAAATAGATACTAATTAGATACATTCAAGAAAAGTAAGGAACCAAACTTACACTTCATGTCAAACCTCGTCTTAATTTGTATACCAAAGACAAAGGCTCTGATGATGGCTGTTATTATTTATAAGTCAATTTTGTAGATATAATGCAATAAGTTGGGGGTACACACAGAGGGATTTATTGCATAACCATTCATACCTAATTATTGTATTTTTATGCAAATTTTGTGTACAAAATGTATGGTTTTGCACGAGGGGTGAGAAGCAGTGCGAGCGGAAGACAATTCATTTGTTTCTTATTTATATAATTCAATATATGGTTAACTGTGAGAAGGAAATCACTAAAAGGCAAGAATAATACAAAGCAGATTAGCCCTTTCCCATCGAGATTCAGAAATCTCCATTGACTTTGTACATAGACCACTAGGTTCCCATAAGCCAAGGGTTAATTGAAGAAAAGTATGAATCCAAACTTACACTTCATGTCAAACCTCGTCTTCATTTGTATACCGAAGACAAAGGCTCTGATGTTGGCTGTACACGCCACAAAGTCCATTGCTGCAACATCATCCTGGGTGATCAAGTAATGCAAAATATCAGAACATAAAAAGCATTAATAGGAATATTTTTAAAAACCCTTTGAAATGTTTGTATATTTTCACTAAGTGACAGCATTTGACTTGAGTTTGGAACTGCATACTGCAGATTGAATGGCTAATCATATGTATTTTTTTCAAAATGGAATCACAACAGTAACTTGCTTATTTTCATCTATCCTAAATCCAAGTAAGTTACACAATGTCAGAAAATGCTTAAATTTGATTATATTTCCTAATCTATTCACCCAGGTATACGATACTGTGCTACGGCACACTTAAAGGGGACCACCAGGCAAAGAACAACACATTATTATATGTTTTGGTACCGTTTTGTGATATCAAATAGATACCCAACATTTTGCAAAGGCTTGTGTAATTCATAAACAAAGCAATTAATTTCCACCATTTACGGAACCACTGCTATTTCCTGGTTCCATACGGGCCAAACATTTGCGAGTGCGCCAATGCTATTCACGCGTACGTTTGTAGACAATAGAATCCCGGGCGATTCGTTCGCTCTGCACGCATTAGTCTTCGCAATTCAGACCGCATGAACGCATGCTTTAGAATGGTGATGCGTTTTACAATTATATATTTTTTCTGGAAACATATTTTTGTGAACTTGTTGATGGAATGGAATACTAAAGATGTTACCTTTCTTTAATAAGAATATTATTTTTGGGTGGTGGTACCCTTTACAAATATAAAGATGTTTTGCATTGTTACCTTGTCCCACGCAAGTTCACCCCTCTCTTTTGCTTGAAGACATAGATCTGCAAGGCTCTCTTCGAACCCCTTGGCACACTCTTTGAGGCTCCATAGCCTTTGGTCTCTTAACATAGTCACATCATTGGTGCTTGTACCTGAATAGAATTGCAAATTAACAGTTATTAAAATTAATTTTAATACTCTAAAATGCATGTTGTAAAATGATTATTAAATCTAGCAATCTACTGTCCATTAAGTTATGTTTGCCACTTTAACACCAGCAATATTAGAGTACCATGACATCATTGTTGTAAGCTTTTTAAGTTTTTGTAGGTGGAAATTCAAATGTGACACTTTCAACCCTTAGATGTTCCCATGTGTTTAAAATCATTAGATAGCAATTCATATATATTGTGAACAGGGAGTTTGCTGATTAGCAACACAAGAACATGACAATTATTTCCTAGACCATCTGAGCAGCTACCGACCCCTACCAAATGGCCATCAGTCATGAAATTGCATACCCATAGAATTGCTGTCAGATCTGAATTGGCACATCCCTGTGTCGCCAATATACATGAGTGCCCTCCCACGTGAATAAGTATGGATAGACTTGTATTTTTTATGACATTTTCATTACATGATAATAAAGCGGATATTCTATTTAACTCACTGCCTGAGTCAGGTAGATTGTTCCAGTCCAGAGGGGTTGGTGGTCGTCTTTTCTTCCATAGCATCTCCATCGACAGAAGGTACTTGATGTCCTCATGGAAAAACTGGAAAAAAATAAAAATAGAACATAACAACTTAAAGGTCTAATTGTTCCTCTTTCTTTGCAGTTCACTGTATATGACCCACTCTGTTACAAAGTAATTATCATGTGTGTTTCTTTTATTTGATGAACAAAATTCTTCTGAGTTTATTATTAGTACTTAGCTGTGAAAATTTAAAATAGGATGTGCAAGTTGTATGGAATCTACTTGAATAGCGGATCAATTACATACACACTAGTTTGCACGATGCGATAGAAAGTTTGAACATCTAGCATTTATTCCCTCACAATTGTCTCACAGCCTAATTGTTTTCTGAGTTGATTCCCCTGATGATGGATGGGAAAAAGAGGTGTTTGAACCCATAAAAATAATAAGTTATAAAGGCTTACGAAATAGCGAGTGAGATTCTGATCTAATCAAAATATACACATTCCCTCTGATTCCTAAAGAGCTCATACATTTTCAAACAAGTCCCGCAAGTTATGGGTATAATGTGCTGTTGACAAACCTTGCGGAAGAGTTTCTGCCCATTGTAGCCGCTCGCTTCGGCCCACTTCCTCGTCGACTCTCTCTGCACGTCGCCCATTATATTTGATGAGTGGTCTACGGCCTGCTGACCCGCATCTCCGGCCGCCTCAGGGTCCGCCGTGTCCGGCGAGACATCCTGGTCTGGGTCTTCCTCTCCAAACAGTTGACTGGATGGAAGAAATTGAGGAAAAATCAGGGTTTCAAATTCATATTTTCGCAGCTATTAGAAATTGAATTTGGGCAACCAAAAGTTTATTTATTCCAAAAACGGCTTTCTGGAACTGGGCAGACAAATATGTTTCTTTTGTTTATGGTCATCAAAATCTGGTCTGGATCAACCTCTCAATACAGATCATTGAAAGGAAGGAATAACATGGGTGGGAACATTAGGGCTTGAAGTTAGCACTGACCTGCTGGCCCTGGACTACCAAAAATGAGCTTTGGGTTACCACAATTGTTTATAATCCATCCAACAATGTATGTTTAAAGTGCTTAGAGATGAATATCAATCATAACAGGCAGTATACAGATCAAAAACATGAATAATATTATTACATTAAATAAAACTGATGTTAAATTTCAGTACATTGCATGATGGTTGTTTGGTCTATACGCAATTGGTCATTGCATATGGTCAAGTACATGATACCTTCAATTTCCATTTCTCCAACTCTAAAACTGACCCCCAACCCCAATCCTTACCTTAATCCCAACCCCTATTACCCTAACCCTAATCCTTTTCTTAAGCCCCAAACTTGGACTTAACTTGTAGACAAAATGAAACATATGTAGACCCAATGGGTGTAGACTAAGTGACAATAATTGGCCTTACTTGAATAGATGCTTGGCCCACACAATGCAGTGAATCGGTTCTGAGGGTGTGTTGCGAATGGTGCATCCTGGGAATGTCTTTTGGGGCGGGGCGGGGTGGCACTCATAGCACTCTGTCACTCCCTACGAGGAAACAAAAAGGAACAAACACAACTTATTAACAGAAAGATAGTCAATAGCACCATTCTCTAAACTATAGTGATAATACGACGATAATAAATGTACTCTTTACATTTAGGAATCGAAAATATAAATGTTTATATGTATACATGAAACAACAAAAAATAAACTAACACAGATTTTTGACCTTGTTTTGGCTCTTATCATCTGGTAATTCAAATGCACATCTAAAATCGTTCTTAAGATAGTTATATAAACTGTGTGGGACATAAATTAATACCAGGCTAATTCTCAGCCCTAAGGAATTCTTCCTTCCTAGCTCCAGCAAGAATTAGGCATAGCCAGTACAGAAGCCATGACGTCATAAAAACCCTTTTTTCGTATGTTTAAATTTGAACTCCATTTTCCGTAAGTAAGAGCATCAATAATAATGTCCAAATACCGAAAAATCAATTGAATATTATTGGCTGAGATATGCCCATCCGAATGAATTTTACTTCAATGGGCAATCAGTGTTATAGTGCACTGGTTCATAAAGTTATGAACCAGTGCACTATAAACACTGATTGCCTATTGACAACAAAAATCATTCGGATGGGCATATCTCAGCCAATACGTAACCTATTCAATTGATTTTCGGTATTTGGACATTATTTGTTATGCTCTTTTTGAAAATGAAGTCCAAGTTTGAAAATTCCCCAAAAAGATGTTTATGACATCATTGATGACATCACACTTCACCACTCTATACCTTTGTACAACACAAAAGGGCAGAGTGAAAGACTTGTTTTGTTTTAAAAACATAAGAATGTGGCATCATTACTTTGGTCTTCCATTTACTGAATACTGACCTTCTTTATGAGCGTGACCTGACCTAGATAACCAGCAGTGCCACTCTCTACAAGGGGAACGTCAGCAGCCAGACACATGCGGTTCACATGGTTCCTTGCAGCTAGGGGATAATATATCATAAAAGTAATACATTATATTTATTGTTGGTATTATACTATAGTAATGCCAGATTTCCTTTTTGTTATGCTCCAGTCTATTTTGGACATCCTAACTTAATGGTTTGTACTGACATAGTACAGTTCTCCAAGCTGGAGTAAGTCGAGAAGAAGAAGAATAAAATGCATTTGTTGACAAAATAATTAATACAATGTTAGCATGTTTGTGACAGCATGTTTCTCAGTTTGTGCAATTTATTTTTTGTACTGTACCGTAATCGTCTGATGTTTAAATATCCTGGAAAACATGTGTCTATTTAACAGTAAAAAACTACTTAAAGGGGACCACCAGGCAAAGAACAACACATTATTATATGTTTTGGTACCGTTTTGTGATATCAAATAGATACCCAACATTTTGCAAAGGGTTGTGTAATTCATAAACAAAGCAATTAATTTCCACCACTTACGGAACCACTGCTATTTCCTGGTTCCATACGGGCCAACCATTTGTGAGTGCGCCAATGCTATTCACGCGCACGTTTGTAAACAATAGATTCCCGGGCGATTCGTTCGCTCTGCACACGTTGCAATTCACCGCACACATAGCAGTCTTCGCAATTCAGACCGCATGAACGCATGCTTTAGAATGGTGATGCGTTTCCAATTTTTTTTTTTTCTTTCTGGAAACATATTTTTGTGAACTTGTTGATGGAATGGAATACTAAAGATGTTACCTTTCTTTAATAAGAATATTATTTTTGGGTGGTGGTACCCTTTAACCACATAATAAAAAGTGACATAGCCTATCCGGGGGGGTGTTGCATAACGAGTTGAGATTAAAAGTCAGAAATTATGAGCCTTTGAGGAGCCAATCAGATTTGGGCATTGAGGCACATTTTCTAACTTGCATTTTATCACAACTTTGCAATTGATCACAACTTTTTCATGCAACATCCGACCATTCAGTCCATGCCAGTGTTCAAAAGTTTGATGAATAATTGTAAAACTATCATCAGCTGTTAGTTGAACAAATAAATTGTAAATTGGCTAATGGTATGGTATCGTGTCCTATTACCGGATACCGTTAGTTTGACGGCACAAAACAAACGTTAGATGCATAAAATCAAAGTGGAAATTATACGAGCAGCTGTATAAACTCATAAAGAACACATTTGAAGTAAAATATTTTCAAGAATTTACCATTTTTTTTCTCCAAATCAACTTTCTTGTAAACCCTTTCAAAAATGAAACCTCTTCCTGACGCAAAATTTTGTGTTGCATTACCGAAGGTGAATGTTTTGCATGGGAATGTCATTGACATGCGCGCTGCCACTGGTGCGCGGCAACACGCGCGTATAATGCATTAGGACGCTTATTTTCTTCGGGAAATGACGGAAAATGTTTGCTAAACATCCACTTATTATCCTCCGTTAATGTCGACTTTCAAATTCAACTTTTAAAATTCAAACATTTTTCCTATGTGAATTTGCATGTCCGGCAATACAACCCGTTCGGTAATACAACCCCCTGCTATACCTCTGTTATCCAAAGCATTCAGCACGATGGTAAACTTCATGAAGAATTCTCTGTTGTACTCTGGGCTGAAACCAAAAGAAAAGGAAAACCAACATACATGAGGAAAATACATGAGAGAAAGGCAATACATTGAGATGACGTTCAAAATCATGCTGCACACTGCTTCAAATTTACATAAAAATAGAAACAAATGGAATGTAGACAGGCCTCAAAATTATAATCTTGCACTATCTTAAAAGTCATTACCATCCACCAGGATGCCCCCCCCCCCCCCCCACCTGTCTTATTTCCAAAGCTGGCACGTTTTAAAAAGACTTTTCAACTACTAACAAATGTATATAAATGCCGCATTTTCTTACTTCATAACACTGTCATGCCTGGCTTCTATTGAGACATCAGGGTTGAAGGTCAAGACACTTTCTTTGGCAACCTGCACAGCAAGGATAAACACAAAGTAAATGAATGATTAACTATTAAGTATAGATCTTAGATAATAAGAATCTTTAAATTGTAAATAATTTGGTTTGAAGCAATCACAAGTTAGGCATCTAGGCAAATTAACTGTATCATATGACTTCAAATCTCTTATAAAAATGTTCAATTTAAAATTTCTTCATGTAATAAATATATAAACAAGCATACTGTGTTTCATATGAATAGACACAAAATGACATGAGCTAAAAGATAAACAAAAATACCTATACTTCATGTAATGACTGATTTTATCTTGAAAAAATCCCAAAAGAAAATGTGGGCAACCTTTTTTATTTGCTCTGAAAAAAATGTATTGTCATGTCAGTTAAGCCATGCTATTCTAATCTCATTTTATCTTTTTAGTAACACCAATATAAAAGATATAATACCTGTAAATAATTACAAAATAAATTACAAAATTACAAAATAGGAACCTTGCCCTACAAAATATTTACCTGAGCTTTTGATTTTCCGACATGCTTTTTCTGGAACAGAAACTGGCGATTCAGATTGCTCACATCGATTGTGTCTAAATCAATCTAAATGTGAGAGAAATAAGATGAAGGATGATGACAGTAAGAATCCAAACTAAACTTGTACAATCAAATTTGAATAAAACATTATTAAATAAGAATGAAGAATAAGTTGATGACCCCGAGACAAATATATATTATACAGACTAGTGCGCAGAGGTACGGTTGTAATGTACACACGGAGCATATTTGACTGTATGATACACTGTGTTTTCCGCAAATTTGGCTTGTTTTAGGGGAAAATTGCGGCGTACATACATACGCAGCGAACGAAAATTTAAAAATCGCGCAGCAGACGAAAGAAAGCTCAGACAAAGAGCTGGAAATAACAACTTGAGACCATAGAATCAGTAAGTTTATTTCTAGATTACGGTCGGTATGTGTCAAAAAACTTTGTTATAAGACTGGGATAGTGGGATATGTCTTAGAATTTTGTTTTTTCACCCGTTCGCCAGCCATACCGTAACTCACTTATTGGAGCTAGGTCTTCGCACGGGAGTCGTCAATTGTATCGTCTAAGACTTTAGAATGGCCGACAGTAGAAGACTGCAATTAAATGTAAAAGAGGCCATGAAAACAATACGATCTCATTCACATCTACTAAAGTACATGGTCCAGTAAGCTGGACCATTTACACGCAATATACGCTAATATGCTGGAGATAGGCATACAGGCCATTTGTTCACTGTTGCGTTCAACAGTTGAAGTGTTGAACGCTGTGTTTTAGGACGCATCGCTCCAGAAAACAGACGGGAAATAATCATTTTTTTCTACATTTTGCAGTCTTCAAAACAACAGAGTCTGTAATTATTATCAAATTATAATATGAATTGTGGATCACATAAAGTATAAACAAAATTTTGTTTTGCATTTGCTGATAAATGGAGGGAGGAATCGGCCGACAAAAATGTTTTTTGTGTTGTAGTCATACCTGTACTATGTGTAAAATACTTTGTATGTTACACATGGCCCCGCACACCATTATTCTATACCGCTAGCGTCCGGTTGTCACCATTAACAACGCATTGTCAACTGGGTCAAAGTGAATTAGGTGGCCCTGCTGGTGGTTGTAGTGCAGCAGCGCAGGCGGAACTCGGAAGAGGGTCATCTCTCATTCTCTGCACAATGCTATTGCAATGTAGCTATGCACTACGAACTATTGCACGAACGGATGGCTTCCGGGTTTCGTCGAGCGAGCGATGTATTCATCTAATTACGTGACGTCACTACTACGGCAGCATCGGGCCGATTTTTATGAATGAAATGGATGCGCATGCGCACTAGCTTACCCCTACATCTGCGTGCGGTGTGCTACAAGATTCTGCTTGCAACTGTGCTTCATCTGGTACCAAACTCGGCCTTGTTTCCACTTTTCTTCTATTTTTCACGATTTTTTGAAAGTGCTGTTCAAGAGCGGAAAGCCCATACGATACCTTGGTCTTACTGTGATTTCGGTAAGTAGTATACTTTTCATGATATTCTTACGAATTTCCGTCGGTGTCGCATCGTGTTCGTGGATGTTTCTAGATTGATAATGTCTATGTATAATACCTGTGTTGTGGTTGTATGAGAGCAGTCGCCACCCCTACAAGACAAGGGGTTAACAGCATGCTGCATTAACCCCTTACTCCATTGCCTTGAAAAAAGCCTGATAGTCAGCTGCCTTCATTGTCCAAGTAAACACTGGGGAATTCCCCTGTCTACCTAGCCTTAAAACTAGTGCTGTAACCGATCATCGGATCGGCATGCCGATCACGATCCGATCATACATGATCGGACTGTTTTTGCCGATTTCCGATCATGCAGAAAAAATCGGAAGATCGGATCGGCAAAAAAAAAAAAAAAAAAAAAAAAAAAATCCGTTTTTTTTTCTTTGGAAAATGATCCCAAAAAACATATTTTGGGAATATAAATGAATACCAAAGCAATATATATCCATATTAATAAGCCCAAGGTAATCTTGTATGGGTATGCTTTCATTTAAAACTGATTACCTCTCCTTTTACAAAATTATTCGCGCCTATTTTGAGCTTAGTCCCATGTGTTTCTGAAAGGTTACGCCAAATTAATCACATGGGACTAAGCTCAAAATCGGCGTGAGTAATTTTGTAAAAGAAGAGGCAATCAGTTTGAAATGAAAGCATACCCGTACAAGATTACCTTGGGCTTATTAATATGGATATATGTTGCTTTGGTATTCATTTATATTCCCAAATTGTGTTTTTTGGGGATCATTTTCCAAAGAAAAAAAAACAATTTTTTTTTTTTTTTTTTTTTTTTTTTTATAGCCGATCATCCGATCCCGATCATCGATCCGATTTCGAAGATCGATAAAATTTTGCCGATCCGATCAAACGATCCGATCATCAAGGTCAGTTACAGCACTACTTAAAACTAGATGTTTTTCACACTATTGATCAATTTGATGCTGTGTATCACTGTATGTCTGTATAAATTGCATAATTGCTTTGGCCTTTGTTCAACAAACACTTATAGCATGCCTTCATTGAATCATTGTGTTAATCTGTTCAAAGCTGGTTGTAAAGAATTCCTTAGAGTCACAAATTGACCTATATTCATTGTTATATACTTTGGAATGCGATACAAAAGCCACATGTATTGACTATTGTCTTGTCCAGACACCTATTGAAATGCTGCACCCCTGCAAATAGTACAAGTCAGAGTACTTTGCAGAACCCATTGTCAGTTAGGTCATTCAGACACTAATCTCTGAAATAATCCCTTCAGCCTTTTGATAATACTGGCTGGCAGACAAGCCTAAACATGTAAACAACTGTTCTAAAACCTGTGGTTGAGGGCTGCACAGTCAGAAAGCTCAAGCTCAGATTGGAGCTTCAAGTCATAGATCAAATAATTTAAAAACTGGAATTTAAAGTGCTTCTGACATTGGAAAGCTCATGCAAGTTTTAAATGATATTCAATTCTAACCCCCTGTTATGTTAAGTTTGATTAATTGGTGAGATTTTAGCTAGAAATGATTTTATGATTTTTGCCAGTCTCACAAATTTGTTTACTGCAGCCTGCCTATGAGAGTGACCCTAGGGTGAGCAGTCGCTGTAATATGCATGGAATTGTACCGTCTCAGATGCTGGCGTGTAGTATCGCTCACGATACTTTGAGAAGGGGTGGGCATCGTGGCCGCCCGCAATTGCGCCCGCGCGTGCTATCGATACTACCTCCATGCGATATTCTACACAGAGCTGCAAAGCTGATTTCGGGCACGTGTCACGTGCACTGAGGAGCTACGTCACTCATGAGCAAGGCAGCCAATGAGATCGCGCGCTGAGCTGCAGCCAACCGTTGTACAGGGTGAATGGGGAATAGTTCGTAGTGCTATGCATGAGCTATGTGTGATCTCACTCAGTCTCAGTCACTGCAACTTCTTTCAAATTCAATTTCAAGTTCTACACACACACAATTAATGAATTATACATTCCATTTTCAGTCTTGAATTGAAACAAGATTAGAACAAGTCCAATTATTCAAATATACATTCAGATTTCAGAGAAACGGGGTCGGACGATGGTGTTATATCCAGACTTATGGATCCTGCTGAGTATTGACATAGAAACAAAGTAGAAGCAGAACTAGCATAAGACTTACAAATAAAATAGATTATTTGAATTTGAAATACATTTACAGTTACAGGAAATAAAAACACAGTTTTCAATATATGGGCCAATGTGTAATATAATTTTTAAACAATAGATTACAGCACAAGCAGTCAATGACGGCATACTTACGACAACTATAGATCTAAATCCAGTAAGAACCAGGTTTTTCAAAAGTTCGCATCCTATGCCTCCTGCTCCTACAACTAGAACTTTACAGGTAGACACAGAATCTGCCAGAGATTCCGGCAAAATGCCAGCAATTGCAGCAGCCATTTCGTACAAATTGTGTTACGTTGGTGCGTGTGCGCCGCCGGTATTATCTAAGTGTATCATCGCGCTCTGCTTGGCGCTCTATTATCGCTTAACATAGTGGGCTACTCAGGGGCTACCTTTGAAGCTGGAGGTGCACCAGGCGCCTAGCTTCGGCCTATCCACTTCGTATATTCCTACACAATTAGTTTGTAGCTCGGATAGCAGAGCGCCAATTGTGAGCCCTTGTCGACTGCGCGCGCGCATGCATTATAATATGCGGGAAGATTAAAACTAAAAGTGGAGCAATTACAACTCATCATTTATCAACCTTCAGGCTTATTTCAAAGCAAAGATATTGTGCAAGTATGAACCAAATCAATAACTGAAGTATGAATAATGCCGACAGGAAAGAGCTAAAGCGTAAGTGAAGTCTGTAATTGAATATTGTATCTATTTTCAGTTATCTTGAATAGAATAGATTTATCATTTTACTTTAAAGTAAAAACTAAAATGTTTAGTTTTTACTTTTTTGTTAATGGACTAGGTTAATTTTGTAAACATCTTTGGAAATTGACTCAACTTGTTTGACTTGGAACTTTAATTAGAATGTGATTGAGAATGAGAGAGATTCTTGCCATCTTGGACTTGGGAGTCTTGAAAGTATGGTTGAAGTTGACCAGGCATAAGACTAAGTAACTAAGGCTAGCGCCGTTCGCACGGCGCCTGGTTAGGTTAAAGACTAAGTTATGTTTAGTTGAATGAATGTTGTGCAAAATAGAATTCACAGTGCGCATTTGAATTGAACATGTTGAAGTTGTGCAATTGTTAATGTTATTTTGTTAAATGTTAGCTTGTACTGTATTCTATTGCCTTATATTGGTCTAATAAAAGTTAATCGGTGGTGCGTGATTGTTGCTGTTGTGTTTTTTAATGTTGTGGTGTCTTGTTCATTTGTTCGCGACCATGATAATTGATACGACTCTTCTTTTCCACACCAGAGTAAACGGGTAAATGTGTAACACCGGCCAGCGCTGCCGCCCTGACTCCTGAGTCCTGACCCTGTCACTGTGTCATCCATTATCACTCATCATGTGAATGATTTTTGCTCTGAAATAGCGGAGAAAAGGAAGATGAAGGGGGAAAATGTGAAGATAGCTGCATAGCCATAGGCATAGCATAATAGTTTAATACTGTTATTACAAATGTAGTTGCATATGGCAGTCATCAACATGCTCCCAATAATTTACTAACATTTAATTATATAAGTAAGAGACTATATGAATATCTATAGAAGAGTAAAATGGAATTTGCCTGAAGTCATTATTGCAGGGATAAAAAGTAAAGCTGTAGTGTTACTGTTAGGTAAAGAAAAAATCCTGACTCGGAACCATCTCGGTAGAATTCAAAAGTGATAACGGGATCTTGGCTCGTCCCGGTTCCCTTGTGTATGAGCAAAATGTGTTTTAGGACTGACTGTACACTAACTCTAGAGAACGCTAGCGCTAGAGCCTCCTAATACGGGACCGAAAATGAAGTTTTTGTGTGCAAGCTAATTGTGCTTAAAATTATACATTATGATACGGTACTTACCACCGATACATTCTCCAATATGTGATCCAACATGACGGTGGATTTTTCCCTCTATTCCGCTAAAAATCAGTGATTTATGCGCCTACTCGACTTCTCTCCGTGTGTTAGCGCGACTCCGCACAGATTTTGAACGAAAGATGATCACGATGGCCGCCGATGCATACGGCGAACGGCGCCATGCGATACACATGAAACTATTACCGCGCATATTGAGTAGGAGGTCGCGAAAATACAAAGATAGGATTAATAAAAATGATATAAGTTTTAAAATAAGTTAAACATACTGTAGATCTGTTCATCTTCCTTCTTCCTTCCTTCTTAAAATCAACATCTATAGGTTTGCAAAAATGCCGACTGAAATCGCAGGAGAGTGGGAAACTGAAAGAAGAGGCTGAACTCTGCAACTTTATTGGGGAGCTGTTGGCACGATCAGGTAACTTGTACGATCTATGGCATAGATATGTCAGTGATACCTTTTGTTCAGGGGGGGTGATGAATGGATAGATCACTCCCCCCTGAACAATTTAGGTGACACTGACAGATCTGTGCCATTTAACTTGTAAAGAAATGTACTGAATGAGCAGAGCAAAAATGCATTATGACTTAAAGTTAAAGTCAAGTTAACTTTAAGAGACAAGATGAGTTAATTAAGAAGTTATTAGAATAACTTTTATTAAATATTTAGCTAACATTTCATTTTATGTGAAAATAAATTAGACTAAAACAGATGATAGACAGATTAGAAACGGCTTCTTACTTTATTTGTATTGCTTTCTCATAATTGTTGATGTCAATGTACAAAAATCTCTGTTGTGTGGGTCTTTGGGACATAAATTCATATTTGTGGGTGATTTTTCAAATCATAAGGTTAAGAAAATTGTGGAAAATGTTACATTTATAATTCTTTTGAAAGAATTTTACGTATGCCAAGTATTGTTACCATTTTCATCTTATCATGTGATTCCCAACATAAAGGTGACTATGAGGAAGCAATCAAGGAGCATCGCAGGGAACTGCAGCTTTCCGAGTCGCAGCAAGACGTCATCGGTGCCGCAGTCGCCAACCGAAAAATTGGCGAATGTTACAACGAGCTCGGAGAGTACAGCAAGGCACTTAAACATCAGCGCAAGCACCTCCAGCTGGCAAAGTCGGACGTGAATGTCCTGGAACAGCAGAGGGCTCTTGCCACGATCGGTCGCACTTATCTCTGCTGGGCGGATAACCCCGCGACGGACATCGGCGAGAAGGCGGAAATCCTTAAAGAAGCCCAGAGCGCCTTCCTGGAGTAAGTTACACTTGTAAAGGAGCGTATGAAAATAAACTTGAATTGTTAACAATTTATCAAGCCTCTTAGTATTTGCTTTTGTTAGGGTTAGAACAACAAAAATCTAGATTTCCATTAATACAATTTCAATAGAAATTACTTTGTTTTAAATCATTGACATTGTAAAATCCTTATAGGTAATTATTAAATCACATTATAAGGTTAATCAAGAATAATGATGTATAAATAATAATCAAATCTGTTTTCTATCAACTCATGTTTGTACTTTCTGCAGGAGTTTGTCACTGTGCGATGATAGCTCACTTCGCTCAAAGATCTCAGAGAGGGAACTCATGGAGATGAGGGCTAGACTATTGCTCAACTTGGGTCTGGTCCACGAGAGCCTGGGCAGCTGCAAGAATGCCACACACTTCATCCAGAAAGCCATCTTTATTACAGAGTGAGTAATAAATCCTATTATCCATAGCTCTAATGTTGTGTGTTATGTATAATCTTTGGCTGGGCATTCATTAAAAAGCGCTCAAATTTTTGCCAAGAAGAATGAGAACAAGTGATACATTGCTTTTATATTTGTCTCTCCTTCTGAATATTAATGTTCTGTCTCTTTCAGGAAGCACAAGTTGCTCGAAGACCTTTAAAGATGTCATTTATCTCTTGGGGATGTGTTCCAGAGAGCCGGTGTATACTCCAAGGCTGGTCGTTCATTGGAGAGTGCCCTCATTGTTGCCAAGACGATTTAGATCAACCCTAACCCTTACCTCTCTTTATAAACATTATTGTTCCATTGTTCTCTTTCAGGAAGCACAAGTTGCTCGAAGACCTTTACAGATGTCACTTATCTCTTGGGGATGTGTTCCAGAGAGCTGGTGTCTACTCCAAGGCTGGTCGTTCACTGGAAAGCGCCCTCATTGTTGCCAAGAAGATGAAGAGCAAGGAACTGGAGAGCCAGTGTTTGTGTGCGTCAGCAAATGTGAGTGTTCTACAATCACTCTAAATAGCTACCAGCTACGCAAGCTAGGCTGTATTCGCAAATACTTGTCTTGTTCCACTGGCGAAATATGAAGTCATGTAGATGTGTCTTTATGAAATGAAATGAATTGTAGTTCAAACCAAACATTTATAATTATAAAGTAATTCAAACATATAGGGAAACTGACCAAGAATATATTGTGATTAAAAGTGAGCAAAGAAAAATGGGATTCCAATGGGATGGTGAATGGTCCCGTTGGAATCCCATTTTTCTTTGCTCACTTTTAATCATAATTATAAAGTAGCAGAAATTAGATAAAATCGCAATGTCAGAAACTTTTTGCGGAAAGGAGCCTAGCAAATGCAAAATCCAATAGTAGAGGCAGTATAATGAATTGTCATGTCTTTCTTGCAATGTTTATTCTGAAACCCCACGCATACAGGTGTTTTTCCAGTTGGGTGACTTCACAGCAGCTAAGCGTAGCCTGAAGAAGGCCTACAAACTGGGAGGGCAGATGCCGGAAGAGAGGGAAAACATCACCAGAGTACTACAAACAGGTTCGTTGGGTGATCAATTATGGTTATTTAAATATGGGACTGCCCTTTTAATTCAATAGAAAGGTAGTTGGACAAACTTTAATTGCAGCTTTTAACTTTAGAGAGTGCATATGTAACAACAGAACAACAGCTATAACAAAATTCTTGTGTTGGACTATATAAAGGTGAAATGACTTGGTAAATCATGACTTACTTTGTTTATAGTTTATAGTTTCATGCTCCATAATCCTCTCCATCCCTCCATTGTGCTACCACAAGCCTACTGTGTAGTTTCATATGAATTGTTGCATTTTCTTTGTTTATTCGCAGCCATTCGTTGTGTCAATCTGGATTCCAAGCTGCTGAGTTTGCCTGAAGATGATTACGAATCTCGCCTTCCCGTCTATGAGATGCTTGGAGATTTATGCTGTAAAGTTGACAGCTTCAAAAGAGCCATAGAGTTCTATCAAAAACAGGTTAGTTGTCTTATTAGTTGTTTTTATTATTATTGCTAGGTTTAGATGTTTGAATTTGTAATTTATGGGTTATTATCTGATGATTGTGAATCTCGCCTTCCGGTCTATGAGATGTTTGGGGATTTGTGCTGTAAGGTTGACAGCTTCAAACGAGCCATCGAGTTCTATCAAAAACAGGTCAGTAGTTGTATTTGTTGGTTTAGTCGTTTATTTGTTTTGTACTTCCAGGAACTCATGCTTTGCCACTGAAATAAATCACAATCTGTTTTATTTCTGATATCTTTGCTTTCATAAACACTTGGAAAATGGCTAAATTGTGACTACTTTACTTTATTTACCCAAAGCTATTAATATAATGTTGTGATATTTGCTAAAATTTTGTAGAGCGACAATACTGTTGAATCATGTTCTTTGTTTTTTGTAGTGTTGTAGTGCCTTAAGTATTTATATTATTATTAGTATTATTAATAAAACTTTGATCACCAGGAGCTCCAGCTGTACAAGAGAAATGCGTGTATACATTCTCAATTTCTTTTATTGCCACGTTTTTGTTTGTTTTTTAAAGCTGGAAATGGCTCAAATCCTTGTTCATATTCTTAATATATTCAATGTTTAATATATATACAATATTCAACGTTGCCATGTTGTTTTTTTGTAGCTGGAAATGGCTAAAGCCCTTGACAAACCTGCAAAGGAATTGGCCTCCATCTTCGTATCTCTGGCTGCGACTTATGCCGATGATAGTCAATACTTTGAAGCCATTAAGCTGTACCATCAGGAACTAAAACTACGCAAGGGAAACTTCAAAGAGGTAAGTTGTTGCAGTAGTGCAGCATGTATATTTAGCATTGGAAAGGCACCATCTTGAGATTTTAACAAAATTGTATTTGCAATATGTTTATAAAACATTTGAGAGTGTTCAGAAGTCTTGTGCAAAAGCCATCGACTGCGCCAAGGTTAAATATTGGAGATATGCTGTCCAGTGGTCTTACAACAAACCACCAGACTGCTCCAAGGAAGCAATGTACTTTCACAAAGTCTTTGTAATGTCATTTTTTACCAACCAGACTTTTATATTGCTTTATCGAACAGGAGACAAAAACTTGGTTGAATATTGGAGATATGCAGGAGAAAGCGGGCGAAGGGTTTGAAGCTGTTCAGAAGTCCTATGCAAAAGCCCTGGACTGTGCGAAGGAAGCAGACCATCCCAGGTTACAGGTGAGACATTAAGGTTACAACAAGT
This sequence comes from Echinarachnius parma, assembly GCA_037951105.1. NCBI lineage: Eukaryota > Metazoa > Echinodermata > Echinoidea > Clypeasteroida > Echinarachniidae > Echinarachnius > Echinarachnius parma. Next base: position 214,615 of record JBAMJV010002560.1, on the reverse strand, counting down.
AAAGTTTAGAGATGAACAGGGACTTAAAGTGATCCATTAACTTTATATTTCCCCCAAAAGTAATGTTTGAGTCTTCAATCATATACCAATTTCATTGTAAGATTCTGGAGAATGATATGTGAAAATTTCATGGAAGAAGAATAAAGTTTACCTAGTGAAAACAGAGAAAATCAATGTCTGATTTAACCCAATCGTTTGCGTGAAGTAGCCGAATTCGGATACTATGGACGATTGAGAATCCAAATTTAGATACTCTTGACTACAGTCGGAAACCATCTATAGAAGCTCTCAAATTCAATCTTAAATATATCCACGATTATGGAGATGTTTGAAAAAATCTAAATCATTTCATTCTTTTGTTCCAAAGCTCCAAGTGATTTGATTGAAATTGTACAAAGGTAATAGATCACTTTAATGCATATATGAACACAAAGTGGGCAATCTGCAACTATGTTCTAGTTTAAAGTTTGTCATGCGTGGGGCGCGCTACACCATAATCACCATTTCGTACTGTGCTAGTTTGTGCACACTGCACACTGAGTCATTGTGTGTCACACATTGTGAAAAAAGGCGTTTGCAAGATGGCAGCTTGCAGTATTTAAAAATCCTGGCTACCTTTAAATACAAGTTAGATAGAAGAAGGGATGAAATGGTAAAACCTGTCATCATCTCTCTGCCATTGATGTGTACGCTGGAAGAACATCAAATCCTTGAAGATGAGAATTTTTATTTTTATTTTTCTTCTGTCTTTTTTTTCTCACTCAGTTACAAGCCTTAAGGTCACAGCTGCTCCTTATCGAGAAGCACAGCATAGAGCATCTCCTAAAACCCACCCAGAGGATGCTACAAAGCCTGAAGGAGGAATATCAAATAACCTCACAATATTGATGAAGATGTGATACTATTTTTGACACATATTTCCTTGTATTTTCCTTTTCACTCAGCTACTAGCTTTACGGTCACAGCTGCTCTTAATTGAGAATCACAACATAGACGATTTCCTTACACCCTTACAACTAATGCTTAGAAAGTTAAAAAAAGAATGTCAAAACATGGAGGTAGAGGATTAGGAAGATGAGATTGTGTTCTAAACACAATTTTCTTTTAATTTCCTTTTCACTCAGTTGCAAGCCTTAAGATCACAGCTGCTCCTTATCGAGAAGCACAACATAGAGCATCTCCTTAAACCAACCCAGAGGATGCTGAGAAGCCTGAAGGAGGAGCATCAAATCACCTCAGATGATGAGGATGAAGATTCTCAGGATATCGGAGCTGCTAACTCGGAGCAGACAGAAGAATCTGTGCCACTTGATGAGCTTTCAGATTCAGGTCTGTTTTTATGCCTCCGCAACGAAGTAGCCGGAGGCATTATGTTTTCGGGTTGTCCGTCCGTCCGTACGTCCGTCCGTCCGTCCGTCCGTACGTACGTCCCGTTCTCGTGATCGCGTTATCTCAAGAACCGATTAACGGATTTTCACCAAACTTGGGTCATGTATGTATCTTGGGGGGTCAATGATCTGATTAGATTTTGGGGTCATGAGGTCAAAGGTCAAAGGTCACACAGCTCATTATATATGCAAAAATAGCTTGTGATCGCGTTATCTCAAGAACGGATTGACAGATTCTGACCAAACTTGGTACATGTATGTATCTTGGGGGGCCAATGATCTGATTAGATTTTGGGGTAATGAGGTCAAAGGTCAAAGGTCACAGAGCTCATTATATATGCAAATATAGCTCGTGATCGCGTTATCTCAAGAACGGATTGACAGATTCTGACCAAACTTGGTACATGTATGTATCTTGGGGGGCCAATGATCTGATTAGATTTTGGGGTAATGAGGTCAAAGGTCAAAGGTCACAGAGCTCATTATATATGCAAAAATAGCTCGTGATCGCGTTATCTCAAGAAGGGATTGACAGATTCTGACCAAACTTGGTACATGTATGTTCCTTGGAGAGCCAATGAACTGATTAGATTTTGGGGGTCATGAGGTCAAAGGTCACAGGGCTCATTATAAGTAAAAGTAGCTTGAGATTGGAAATCTCAAGAATTGAATATCAGATTTCAATCCAACTTGATACCTGAATGTATAATAGGGAACAATTGTAGTCATTAGATTTTGGGGTCATGAGGGCAAAGGTCAAGGTCACTTATAGCTCATAATTGTGATACGTCAAGATCTAAAAGACAGAGTACCATCAAAATTGAGTTGACAGAATTAATTCTGTGTACATGTTGATTTGGGCTTGACATAAATAAATTGCATAATGGCGGAGGCATCATTTTCGACTGCGCGCAGTCGAAGATCCATCTAGTTTTTTTTTTGTATTTGTGCTGATTTCATAATCAAGTGAACACTGTCTGCATTGTGATTACTTGCATTATTATTGAGCATGAAATGGTTTGGGTGTCTTGCAACATATTTTATGGCTTTTCTAGTGATAATCCCTATAAATAAATCTAAATTTGTAAAGAGTTTTTGCACTTGTATTGTAAAGAAAAATGGCAAGATATGGCTTTTCTTTTTGTTTTTCTGATGCTGAAATTGAATGGGCAACTTGTAACAAATGATACTGATAGGTCTTTACATCAGAATACTTTTGCTCATGTATCTTGAGGTATCAAAGAATTATTTTTTTTTTTTTTTTTTTTTTTTTTTAAAGTTAGTTTTGTGTTTTTTTCTTTCTTTAATACATTTTTTCTCTTACTTTAATTTTTTTTTCTTTTTTCAATATGCTAGAGTATATGTTTATCATTTTTACAAGCCTATATGTGCTTTTTTTATGATTCCCCCACTTTTGTTTTGTTTATTCATTTAATTGTAACCAATCATGCATTTGATGTTCATGCATATCATATATTGTACATTTGTCATTTTTACAAGTGGAAATAAATTGAAATTGAAAAAGAAATACAAATGACTTTTTCCCTCAATGTTGTCCCTCAGATTCTGGATCAGATGAGGAGGAGTATGACAGACCCACAGCATCGGAGAGAGTGAGAAGGACTAAGGTGAGACATATGTTCTTCACTGACTATAGAATCTGGGGGGTGTTTCACAGAGATCCTAATTTGATCTTGGCACTAAGATGGTCTTAAATAGTATGGAAAGCCATTAGTGTCTTGAAACATTTTTGTAAAAGTTATGTTGAAATGCATAAAATGTTGATTCAAATCATATATATTTTCTAATTATTTCATGAATTTCATGTGAAGATTATGAATCTCTTTGATAATTAGAAAATATATGATTTGAATCAACATTTTATGCATTTCAACATAACTTTTATAAAACTGTTTCAAGACACTAATGGCTTTCCATAATATTTAAGACCATCTTAGTGCTAAGATCAACTTAGGATCTTTGTGAAACACCCCTTGATGTAGTAGTTGATGCTTAATTTTTAGAGTTACATTTTCCATGTGTTTAATTGAGAGAAATACCCTAAATGTATAGCCTGTGTGGTAAAATTAGAATCAAGAATGATGTCTTGCTCTGAGAAGAAATTTTGCCAAAGGTAAATTTGCTCTGAAACTATTCTTGACTCCCTATTGGTTGACTAGATTAGTTCTCACAATTGAGCTTTAGAATTGCAGTTTATCACCAAGAATAAGTTAGAAAAAATAAGAAAGTTTGTATTGTACCCATATTTCCTCTTATTTCTGTTTCATTTTTCATTTGCACTATTATGTCTTCAGTTTTCCAAGGTGAATGAGAAGGGTGAATCTCTGATGCACAGAGCGTGCATTGCTGGCAACCTGAAGCAGGTGAAGAAGCTTGTAGAACAGGTATGTATACAGCAGGGTTCTCACAGGGCCTGGAAAGTCATGGAATTTGACTTTGGTGATTTGCTGGCCTTGAAAGTCAGGGAAATAGTAAAACAATTATCTTTGGTCATGGAAAATCATGGAATTTTATTTTATCTGCATTTCTTCGGTACTGGAGTACAACTCTGGGAAGGATTATATTCACAGTGTTCACACAGGGCCTGTAAAACTTGGAAATCTGTGGAATTTGTCATTTTGACCAGTTTGTTACAAACATAACTGAAAGATCTGAAAGAAGTTGAAGAATCTTGTTTACTAATACTGTGGTGAGACGTCATGGAATTATTGCTTGGATGGTCATGGGATTCGACTTTAAAGTAAGGGTGTGAACCCTGTACAGGTGGATCCTATTAGAGAATACCAATTGCCTTTTGTTTGTCCACAAAAATCAAATATTACATGTATCAGATGTATCTGTGAAAATTAGCATTTTTTTGTGCATAAATGCTTTTGTAGTTTGATAACAATGGACATTTAGCAGCTGATTTGTGCTATTTACTTTTGTATTGAGTATAAATAAAAGCAAAGTTATATTAAACAGCGGATTGTGTGCTTCAATGTTTCATAGTTCAACAAAATTGTCTTCATCATTAACAGGGGCACCCTTTGAATCCCCGCGACTACTGTGGTTGGACGCCCCTCCATGAGGCCTGTAACTATGGTTACACAGACATCGTTGAGGTGCTCGTGTCAGCCGGTGCAGATATCAACGACCGCGGTGGAGACCAGTGCGATGGCGTGACTCCCCTCCACGATGCGGTGAATTGTGGGAACTGGCCGGTTGCTAGGTTACTCGTTGAGAGGGGAGCAAACAGAGCAGCCAGGGAGAAGTTTGTGAGTGATGAATTTGTTTACTTTAGAATATTCTTTGAATTTACCCCTCGCGTATGGCAATGCTAGAACTTAACTTTGGTGTAAAAACAAGGTTTTTCATGATCTGAAACAAAGAACAACATTACAAATTATATTTGGTTGCCCATTCTGGCCAGTGGAATTCAGCATCAATTAAATTGTGTGGCCTGGAGCTAATTTTTAGTGGCCCGGGCCAGAGTACCTGTGCTAATTTTGGGCACTGCTATGGGAGCCTGGTAGGGTATGTAGTACTTTAACCTGTTTCCTTAAAGATTCTGAAATCCTGATAAACTTTGTACAATACAAAATCTATCAGGATTTCAGAATCTCTAAAGGGAACGGGTTAGAGTATCCTTCTTATTGTGATGTTTTGGAGACATGTTGAGAACTGTAATCAAATGAAAAACAAATCATGTTCTGTCATCACAGTCACAGGCCCGTATTCACAAAGGAGGTTTGTACAAACCCCGGTTCAAACCGCGGTTTACATCTATGGAATTCCAATTGTAAACTGATGGAGAGAGAATGTAAATTCCTTACTTGTTAACAATGTTGATGGTACACATTCTCTCTCCATCAGTTTACAATTGGCATTCCATAGATGTAAACCGCGGTTTGAACCGGGGTTTGTACAAACCTCCTTTGTGAATACGGGCCATTATGTTTGTCTTCATGCAAGTATAACTTTTTCCTTTGTTTTCACATTTCCTTGTTTTAAATAGGGAAAGACTCCCCTGGATGCTTTGAAGATATGGTTAGAATCCTACTCTAGCGACATCGATAGTGCTACGAGAGAAGAATGCTTCCATGTGGCAAGACTACTCAGGGAAGGTGTTACAACTAGTAAGCAATGTAGCTAGGTTTCACCTCATACTTTCATAGAACTCTTTATAATAAAAATTAATTTCTACAAAGGGACTAGTTTAATGTTTTGAATGGTTAAAATCCTATTTCAGACTGTCACAAAAGTTTTGGTGTAACCAACTTACTTAACCCGTTCACTTCGAGATTCTGAAATCCCCATAGACTTTGTACATAGCCCACCCGGTTCCTGTAAGCAACAGGTTAATTCTTGCTGATAACAAATCAAACTACTCTGACAGTACTCCAAAAAATAGATATGTACCGCATACTCAAGGAAAATGTTTGTATTGCACAGCTATTAAACACTCCACCCATTTTGTTTAAACATTTTTACTTCAACAATTGTTAGACAAAGAAAATGGACAGTATGAAAACAATTTAAAACAGCAGTTTATAATCAGTTACATTTGTACATCTCCAAAAGTTTGTACCAAAAAATTGTAAAGTGACTTTTTCCCCTTCATCTTGTTTCTTCCAGGTAATACTGCAGAACGGGTTCCACCAATTGATAGGCCTGCAGCCCATAATCCCATCCTAAATAGTGATCTCTTTGATGCAGAGGAGGGTTACAGCCAGGATTATATAACGCCTTTCCAAATACAGAAGAGAATTTCACCCAAAGGTGCGACTCACGGAAACAAGTCTCAAAAACATCACATGCAACAAGAAACTTTGCTGAGGCACAAGAGGAGGAGCAGTGCCAGTAATCGAGAGGTCGGAGCTCATAGCTTTGGTGTAGCGTCAAGGAGGAATGCAGCACTGGGCCTCGGCGATGACAGTGACGATGGAGATGTTGAGTTAATGAGCACTGGAAGCGATGATGACAATGGTGATGTAAGAAGAGGTGCTCACCATCGAAGCAGAAGCGCATCAGAAGATTCATTACCAGACATTGCTCTTTCAAGTAGGACGGGGACGAGCCCTGTAGATTTAGAAATGCCACAGGACACTGTTCACTTAGATAGGATACCCTCCACTTCGAGTGGGCATAACTCTAGGACAAATAATAACTCGAGGAATGATGCTGACTTTGATCATCGTAGTGATGAAGAAGATGACCATGGTGCCCGTAATGCTTTCTTGAATGGCAGTCTTCCGCATGGTGATGTCGGCGCCCCATCTAACGCCAGGAAGACTTATAAGGACGTGATGCGAGGAATTGGAAGTGCAGCAACAAGGATCACAGAAGAACCTGTACCTGGTTCTTCAAGCCTTAGATCGCCACCAGGTGAGAGGACAGCTGCCCTGATTCCGGAAGAGAATTACGTAGAGGGAGACGACTGGTTGATTGATGACATGGGTCCACAACCGAGCAAGCGGCAGCGTGTAGATATAGAGGGATCGTTCAGGAATATCAACAGCGAAAGAAGGGACTCTAATGAAGACTTTGTCCTAGATGACCTTCGAACCCAGAGGTCTTCAAAGACTACATCCAGATCGCTGAGTCGAAAGTCCAAACCAAAGCAGGTGAAGCTGACAACACTGGGAGTATCCATCCAACGATCAGCATCATCATCATCTCACCGACCCAGCATCAGCAGTAGTCCTGATCGTCATGACACAGATGATTACATTGATGATCAGGAGGATATCATGATTGAACAGTTCCCCACCCAGCGAGACAGAGACCATGGAGCGCCTGTTCATCCGCATCAGGGTGCATCAAACGCACCCATCACTGGGTCGAGCAATCAAGTTCCCCTGTTGCCAGGACCTTCCACCATGATGCGTGTCCAGGTCAAGGTGCAGGATAAGCTCTTCCTGATTCCAGTCAATCTAAGGTGAGTCCTTAACTTATTGTTTCTAAAGCCCAATACTGATTTGACAAACAATTCGGGATCTGACCTATACTACATGCTTTGAATACATGTGTCTTTCTTTAGTTCAGATACACAGTTCGTTGAATCTGAATTGGATCGTGCTGTGGGCTGTATTGTTTTGATAAGGCTCATGTTAAGAACATTTTGCTTTGATGTTAATGTTAAGAACATTTTGCTTTATATGATTATTGCTGATGGGAACAATCAAACTATTAATTATACAGGTATAGTCTTCTCTTATGTATTCTGTCATTCAAATATTTTAAATATTTATGAATCCTCAATGATAACTACTGAAAAAGTAAAAGTATCTGAACAGTGGCCCGGTTGCCAATGAACACCAGAATTGTCATTTTCCCACTAGAAACTCTTATATTGGCCACCAAAGCATAAGGATCTACCATGCACACGTATATGGTGGGAGTCTATCTGATCTGTCTTTTGAGCCATCTAAAAGAAAAGCTTCAAGTTAAGGGATAGCCCTGTTTTAAAGTGGTAGGATTCCTATTTGCCTCAATGTTTTGCTAAAAATTGATGTATTATTGTCTTCTGCATTTAGGAATCGACCATCAATGCAATGGCTATCAGACCAAGCGGCGTCACGCTACTTCACACAGTGCGGACTGAGGCCAAAGCTGTCTCTCTGCACACCGGAGGGGGCACTGTTTTCTCCCGAAGACTCAGTCATTGATCTGTTGAACAACAATGAAGTGGTGAGTGTGTGTCAGTGTATTTCATATTTCATACTTCATATTTATCTTATCTTTTTAGGATAATTTTGTGAGAAAAAATTAAGAAAAAATGAAAAAGAATTATTTGATTGATGATTATTTTGTGCAGTTACATTTAAAACTAATTGAAGAAGAAAAGTGTATTGACTTAATTTAATGTTTTTCATAAAGTAAGTACTATCACATTGCATATTCATGTTCAACATTGGTCACTTGACATATTTGATAAGTGTCATTTTGAAATGTAATATGTTACAAATGTAAATCATCTTTCCATCCAATTTCATGCTTGATTTCTTTTCATCATTTGTTTTACTGTGTAGGTTGTTGGAAGAGTTGACTCCTGGGATCTGCCTCCCCTTTCAGAGAGATACAGACAGGCATGTCAGAGGACAAAGACTGGTGAGAAAATTGATGATGATGGTGGTGGTGATGGGGATGATGATGGTGGGGATGGTGGTGGTGGTGGGGATGGTGGTGGAGATGGATGGTTGTGGTGGTGATGATGGTGGTGGTGGTGATGATGACGATGATGATGATGATGATGATGATGAAGATGATGATTTCATTGGTGTCTATCTCGTAGCATATTGTCACACCTCGCTTCATTTCATGCATGCTACAGGAGAGAATACAGACATTCTATCCAGACTTCAGGTGTGCAAGACACAGCAACAGAAGCAGCCCCCCTCATACCCCTCCTGTCAGCTCTCAAATTCTAGTACTCTCTACGTGCATTGGTCTTCAGGGGCCAATCTATACCTCTTGTTATTCTAAGCTTTCACTGATGTATCTATCTTTCCACTTCATTTCATGCATGCTACAGGAGAGAATGCAGACATTCTATCCAGACTTCAGGTGTGCCAGACCCAGCAGCAGAAGCCCACACTCGACATGTCTGATCTCTACCTCCGCCCAGCCCCCCTTGCACCTCTCCTGTCGGCCCATCAGTGCCAGTACTCCCTACGATCTCTGATCCTCAGGGGAAGTTAGTCAACGACCCATCTAACTATCTATCTATCTATCACTCTATATATCTATCTCTCTATCTATCTATCACACATATATATTTATATATACCTCTTTTTATTTTGAGCATTCCAATGATGTATCTATCTCTGTAATGTACTGACAAATCTCACTTCATTTCAATGTCTGCTGCAGGAGAGAATGAAGACATCCTATCCAGACTTTAAGAATGCCATACTTGAGACACAGCAGCAGAAGCCAACACTCAACATGTCCGATCTCTACCTCCGGGCAGTCCCCCTAGCATCCTTCCTGTCTGCCCTCCAATGCCAGTACTCCTTACTATCTCTCATTCTCAGGGGCCAATTTATACCTCTTGTTATTCTAAGCTTTCACTGATGTATCTATCTTTCTACTTAATTTTATGTCTGCTACAGGAGAGAATGCAGACATCCTATCCAGACTTCAGGTTTGCCAGACCCAGCAGCAGAAGCCCACCCTGGACATGTCCGATCTCTACCTGCGCCCAGCCCCCCTCACACCTCTCCTGTCGGCCCTCCAATGCCAGTACTCCCTACGCTCCCTGGTCCTTCGAGGCAGTCGCCTTGACGACCCATCTGCTTCCCTGCTTGCTGGGGCCCTGAAGACACTACCAAACCTGACGAAGGTTGATTTGTCTAGCAGTGAGCTGTCTGCAGAAGGGTTGTGCAGCATTTCGGACCTGTTTGATGACGCCAACAGAACAGGAGTTGCGTTGGGAGCAGGCAACAAACCGCTTCAGGTAATAATGCAAAGCTGCCAAATCTCCCTGATTTCACTGGAGACTCCCTGAAAATAGACCAAGATTACTGCATTGGAATTTCATCCCATCAGCCAATCTTCCTAATTATTGAAAGATTATTGCCATAAAGTTGTATGCATTTGATAGATATCTCCCTAATTTCTGATGAAATTTCCCAAAATTGTCTGGATTGTTGAATTTCAATGTTAGTAGCTCTGATAATGATGAATTATATAACCCATCGAAGACTATTATATTTTGGATGTGCTGCGGTTGGGAATCAATTCCATGACCCAGGACTATATGCCTTGTCATTCCCGCGATAGCAGCACAACTTATTTATACAAACCTAGAGTGGTGGATTCAGTCTTATACTGCCTTGTATCGGACTCTCTGCTGAAGAGTTGTGTAGCATAGCAGATCTTTGATAGCGCAACAGAATAGAAATCAAAGTGTTGCAGCGGCACACGAAACGTCATGATCTTTTAGATTCCTAGTTGACCATACATTGCGAGACAAACGAATATCACTAGCGATATTATTTCAGATACTATATCCACAATGGATAATATATTTACTATTAGAATAGAAATCGTGTCTCAACATAAGAAACTGCTGCAGGTATTTCAAAAAAATTTGATTTACTATCTTTTAGAACAAACATAGGAAGAATAATCATGCCAAACCTGACCATCGGTGGTATTTATACATAATTTATGACATACAACCTCAATGAGAATAAAGATTAATTTAGTTGACCCTTAGAGGGTTTACTATTAAACCAATCAAATATTTCCCTTCATTCGTTCACCACATTCCTGTTTTCTATCAAACAGTTATTGGAAGAGCTAGACTTGAGCTACAACTACCTCACAGACTCTAGCGCTCTGTCGCTGGCCACCATCGTCAAACACTGCCCTATGTTGACCCTTCTTGCTGTCAAGTCATGTGACCTCTCTTCTAAGTTCTTCCAGCTGCACAGGCCTCGGTTGGTTCAAGCTTTCCAAGGTAAATACATATATGATGTAATTTATATATACATGTATATATACAAGCCTCCACACTGACTTTATTCCGTACTGGCCCGTTTGGGCAAGTAAAATCATACATTTTGACGTTTTACTTGCCCAACGTAAAATTGACTTGCCCTCTTACTTTTAGATGAGATTTACACATGAAATAACATTATTCTGTCATAGTTGAACAATTATTTAGTTGCCCAATTGGGCAAGCAAATTAGACAATTTAATACATTTTAATTGCCCAACACTAATTTTTACTTGCCCTGGACAAGCGGGCAAGTGCTAATGTCGAGCCCTGATATATATGTCTGTTTGCTCAAAATCCATCATTGCACTCTCTGTATCCCAATCACCGAAAACTTTTTGATGAGTCAATCGCGCATATGTTTGTACGAACTCCAAGCGAGAGACAGTTACGTGACTAAAGTAGAGCGGTTATGCACAACTCTACCGCTCATCGAAAAGATACAGGATCCTATGCGCACGCACTTCGTAGCACTTGGCCACTAGTGAAATAATATTGTCTATTCAATCTAAACCAGTTCTAGATGTTTTCAATTTCATGCAAATTTAAATTTGAAAAACTCTTAGACTAGCTACTAGCTAATCATAATCCAACTAAAAAAATTGTTATGGAGGTTTCGTGTTAAATATTTGGACCTCTCTTACCCCATGGCTTCAATACTCACTCAACACACTCCAACAACTTGATTTCTAACCATTTGTAACTCATGTTTAACTCTTGAATAATTACATTTTCAATATCATGAACTTATATTAATTTTTCCAATAAAGAAAGACATTCCAACTCCAAGACCTTGTTAGCTATAATTCAATCCCATTTATATCCAACCAATGTCAGTATCTTAGGGTATAATCACATCCGTTCATTTTTCTTCAGGAGCCAACTCTCTGACCACTCTACTGGTATCCCACAACCACCTTGGTTCTACCGGTGTGGAACTTCTATTGGGTTGTCTATCCAGACAAACCCTCCAACATTTGGACCTGTCCAACACCATCCCGTCCCGGAGTGACGGCATCCATCTAGCCAGGCACCTGGTCAGGTTCTTCTCAGAGGTAAAAATATTAGTAGTAGTAGTTCTGTCAAACCTGTGTATAGTGACCACCCAAAGGAAAATGGCCGCTATAGACAGGGTCCATTACATTAATTTTCTCTACAACCCTCAACATCTGGACCTGTTTAACACCATCCCCTCTGAGGTAAACATAGAACTTTCTTTTCTTTAACCAATTTAAATTTTGCCTTCAGATCAGCCACTAAATATAAATTATTAACTTTAATAGCTATGTCCATTATGTTACGGGGTTAAGGAAGGGCTTTTGGTAGGTCTTTCCTCCATATTCAATACACATTAATTGTGAAAATGAAATAAAATAGTATTTGGTCAATAGACGTCAGCCCTCCTTGTGAAACTTTGCCTTTGTGATTATGGCCAACTCCTTAAATGGTGGAACGTGTTTAGTGCGGAAATACAGTATCAATTTCTGTTAGTTTCTCTAAAAATCCACTCCAAAATCAGGATCTGTAAAACAACATCCCCTTTTGAAGCGATGATATTCATTGGTATATTGTCCCTCTCCGTTCACCAGAATAACAGAAGACTGGTGTTTGAATTGTTCCTCAAATATTCATGTGTCCAACACCATTTCTTCAAGGAGCAGACAATGGTGTGAAATTTAGTCATATTTACATGAAGCTTCTTAATTCAACAAAATAATATTGAATATTCAAATTGTTTGTTATTCTCACATATATATATACCTTTAATTTTATAATAGGACACTGCGCTTGATCAGCTGCATCTTTCTGGCTGCCACCTCTCAGACTTGGATGTGGATTACTTGAAAAGGTATGTCTTTTAAAGCACATTATTATCCTCAGATAATGATATAAAGCGCTATATCATATAACAATTATTATCTGTATTTTTATTATTATTATTATTATTTTGTAAAATATTCTTAAAGGACAATGAAATCCAGACAAATTTTTGTATGCACTATAAGACACTGAATATAATGAATAGTCTCTGAAAATTTGAGCACAATCGGTCAAGAAATAAGAAAACTATGGCTCTTTGAAAAGAGCCATGTATTTCTTCGAGTGACTCAAATTGGCAACTCACTCTGGCAAAGTTGTGGACAACTCCCCATACATTTTGTACACAAAATTTCAGTTTTGTTCAATTTTCTCAAAATGTATGTTTACCCTTCGTTCGAGTTCAAGTTGTTCGAGTTGTAGAATGCTTTTATACATAACATATCATGAGTTGGGGGAATGAAAAAATGTGACTATGAAGAAAACTGTAAAAATGGGAACATTTGTGTACACAACGTATGGGGAGTTGTCCACACACTTATCAGAGTGCGTTGCAAATTTGAGTTCCCCATAGGAATAAATGGACATCTTCAAAGCGCCATAGTTTTCTTGTTTCTTACCTGATTATGCTCTAACTTTCAGAGATTATTCTTCTTAATCTCTTCAAGACTATGAAAGCAACATTTTGCTTGGGTTTCATTGCCCTTTAAGCTTTAACAGTGTTTAATTTGATTCATGATTGTGTTTTTTAATGCCTCCGCAAAGAAGTGGCCGGATGCATTATGGTTTCGGGTTGTCCGTTTGTCCGTACATACGTCCCGTTCTCGTTATAGCGATATCTCAAGAACCAGTTGACGGATTTCCACCAAACTTGGTCCATCTATGTATAGTATCTTGAAGAGCCAATGAACAGATTAGAATTGGGGTCATGAGGTCAAAGGTCGCAGGACTCCTTACATGCAAAACTAGATGGATCTTCGATTGCGCGCAATCGAAAATTATGCCTCCGCTATCTCGCGATTTTAATATCAAGCCCAAATTAACATGCACTGATTTAATTTTTTTACATATTTTTCATATATTTGGAGTCCTGTGACCTTAACCATCTGATCCTAATATTTGATGGCTCCCTAAAAACATTCAGGTACCAAGTTTGATTGAAATCTGACATTTAGTTCTTGAGATTTTGGCATTACAAGCTTTTTTGCATGCATAATGAGTCCCGTGACCTTGACCTCAATCTCATGACTCCAACATTTTATGGCTACTTTAACTCTTTATGATACAATCAGGTACCGAGTTTGATTGAAATCCGACATTCAGTTCTTGAAATTTTGCCATTACAAGCCATTTTCGCATACATATTGAGTCCTGTGACCTTGACCTTTGACCGCATGACCCCCTAAATCTAATCAGATCAGTGGCACCCCGATATGTACACTCATACCAAGTCTGAAATTGATCCGTCAACCGGTTCTTGAGATATCGCAAGAACGAGGCTTTTTTACACATACATTGAGTACTGTGACCTTGACCTTTGACCTCATGAACCCCAAAATCTAATCAGATCATTGCCACCCCATTATCTACACTAATACCAAGTTTGAATTTAATCCGTCAACCAGTTTTTGAGATATCGCGAGAACGAGGCATTTTTGTATATATATTGAGTCCTGTGACCTTGACCTTTGACCTCATGACCCCTAAAATCTAATCAGATCATTGTCACCCCAATATGTACACTCATACCAAGTTTGAAATTGATCCGTCAACTGGTTCTTGAGATATCGCGAGAACGAAAACGGGACGTACGGACGGACGGACGGACGGACGGACGTACGTACGGACGTACGTACGGACGGACGGACGGACAACCCGAAAACATAATGCCTCCGGCCACTTCGTTGGCGGAGGCATAAAAAAAAAGCTCTTAATAGTGATATCTCAAAAATTGGTTGACAGATTGCCATCAAACTTGGTACATGTTTGTATTTTTGAGGAGCCAATGAACTGATTAGTTGAAACTGTCACTAGGTCAAAGGTGACTGTGCTCATAAAAATTGCACAATGGCAGAGGCTTATAAATATGCGACTATAAAAGAAAACAATTCCATGGAACCTGTCCATCAAGGTCACCTGTTTACAATTTCCACTTGTATCCCTTAAAAGGTCAATTTTGCCCAAGTTTGACTTTAGCCCATTTTATAATCTTTTTACAGATTTCAACCACTGTCAAAAAACTGGAGGACCTTTGATCTGTCGGCAAACCCCAGGCTGACGTCTGTGGGGCTGGCCGATCTTCTCCAGTCGTTCCGCAGGGATGCCGTCTCCGTCGCAAAGCTGGACGTCTCGGGGTGCGGTCTGGGATCCCCGCTCTACCCTTCTCTGCTGGAGGCACTGACCGGTCTCTTTCCGGACCCCTTGGCACAATCGGGAGGAGGATGGAGAGAGGGAGGAGGAGGAGGAGAAGATGAGGTTGGATTGAGAGATGGGCTGGTTGAGGTGAGGTTAGATGGGATGGGGTTGAGCAAAGTTGACAAAGAGGTGCTGATGAACGTGTGGAACGTTGCGCATGGGGAGCGCGCTGGGCACCACATCGATTCCAAACGATGTGTGTTGTTCGTAATCCATGAATGAATCTTGCTGGACAACTATTTTGTTAATATTCATTGGCATCACATTGACTCCAAACATTGTCTTATTTGTACTGGATGACTGAATCTTGCTGGACAATGAATTGCTGGTATTCATTACTTTGAAATTTAGATTCAACTTATATCACTGAAATTGACATGTTATATTTATCGCCATCACATTGGCTCAAAATGCCGTTTCTTATTTGTACTGGATGACTGAATCTTGCTGGACAACTGCTGATTTTCATTGATTTGAAATTTAGATTCAACTTAAATCACTGAAATTGAAGTGTTATTTTTACCAATGATGTTACTATTTAACATTTCAAATTCAAAGCATTGATATTGAAGAATTGTTATCAATTAAACAGGGGTAATACATTAGCCCATTATCACATTTAAAAGGCCCAGAAAAACGGCGGAAATAATAATATAAATAATAATTATGAACATTTATATAGCGCAGCTACCGTATTTGTCGGTGTATTACCCGCTCCGGTGTATTAACCGCATCCCTAACTTTTGGGGTTTTCCATGAAAAAACAAAATTTTTTGATAGTAAAATTCTTGATTTTTAGATGGTAAAAGTAAAAAACATAATTCTTTTTCAGAGAGTTTTGGTCTATGAAATATAATTCAATTTACTGAAGTCTCTGAAGCACATAAAGGAAATTATGAGCCCCTTCCCCTGATTTTGTTGAGTAATTGAGTTTACCAGAAAATACAACACGGAACACTATACATGGGACTGTAGTAAATTCTAGCAGAAAAACGAAGACAAAACAACAAAAATTAATTAAAACGGAGATAAAAAAACTGTACCTTGATATGTTATTCCTTCTTACAAGTTCAGATTTGGTTAAATCTACCCTTGAAAATTGTTTTCAAGGGTTGAAAATTGTTTTTGGAGATGAAAAATTGCGATCGTATTAAACTTGCAGGGGCTGGTACTGTGCAGGTTTGATTTGACTGAAATTAGCAATCAATCACGATAGGATTGGCTAACTTAAGTCAAGACTGAAATTAGCCAATCCTATCGTGATTGATTGCTAATTTCAGTCAAATCAAACCTGCACTTGCAAGTTTAATACGATCGCAATTTTTCATCTCCAAAATTGTTGAAAACAATTTTCAAGGGTAGATTTAACCAAATCTGAACTTGTAAGAAGGAATAACATATCAAGGTACAGTTTTTTTATCTCCGTTTTAATTAATTTTTGTTGTTTTGTCTTCGTTTTTCTGCTAGAATTTATTACAGTCCCATGTATAGTGTTCCGTGTTTTATTTTCTGGTAAACTCAATTACTCAACAAAATCCGGGGAAGGGGCTCATAATTTCCTTTATGTGCTTCAGAGACTTCAGTAAATTGAATTATATTTCATAGACCAAAACTCTCTGGAAAAGAATTATGTTTTTTACTTATCCTCGGCACATTTTGACCATCTAAAAAAATCAAGAATTTTACTATCAAAAAATTTTTTTTTTCATGCAATTTTTCCTATCTCCGTGTATAAACCGCACCCCCCTTTTCGTCGGTAATTCCGTCGGGAAAACCATGCGGTTAATACACCGACAAATACGGTACTATAAATGTTTGACTTCAGACTTAGCAACGTGGAATCATTGGCAATCGATGGCACCAAAAATGACTTATAAAAAGAATTCTTTCTCCGGGCTATTGTGTTGAAATCTGGGTCAAGTACCAAATTTATATGTAAATTCAACTAAGTTTGTGGTTTGTTTTATTGATCTATAAAAACAGATCATGGTAGTTGGAATGGGTATACATATGTAAGGGACAATTAGCTTGTTGCAGTAGCTAATTTATCATGCAAGTCCAAGAGAAAGTTTTTAATTTTCATTTCTTGCAGCATTCTTTCGTTTAACAGGCTGTAAATTTTAGGGGTAGTTTTGAACTTGTCATGTTCAAAGCATATATATTTTATGTATGTATTTTAGACAAAAATGACTGGTTGGTATAAATCTTACATTTGTTTATAATCATGCCATTGTGGATTTCATTCATACAGTATTTAAGTATTTACTGGACTTCATAGAATGCCATTAAAATTAAAACATTCTGAATATATATATGAAGATAATAATTTATTGAGTGAATTTATTGATTGGTATTTTATAGTTTGACCATTATAAAGTAAATTTTGGTTGAACTTATTTGTAATTTTAGGATTGACTGAACCATTTAAAAATAAATGTTGAATTTTCTGTTGAAGAGCATCGTACTGTACTTGCTTTCTGAAGAAGAAAAAAATGTCAGAAAATACAAATAAGCAGGTTGAGGTCAGTTATATATGTTTTGCTATAATTTATATAAATATTGTGAAATTCAGGAAATATGAAGTAGATTAATGCATTCCTCTTTCAATGTCTGTATTCTTATGTTTGTCAATTATTCATTTATTTGTGCTTTGTAACCATTTAGTAAATATGAGAAATGAATGAATAATAATTCAGCAATACTTTTGCTATATGCTCATAATCTTTGATCATGCCTTTCAAGATCCTTTTCATGTATGTTGCATTGAATTTGCCTTAATCAGCTGAAATGTCTATAAGATGTGCACTATGCTCATGCCTGTGTGTGCGTGTGTGTGTTCGTGCGTGCATGTGTGTGATAAGCTTGGATGTGTGTGTGTGTGTGCGTGTTTGTGTGTGATAAGCATGCATGTGTGTGTGTATTTAGCTTAGTTTTATTCTAAGTCTATTTTAGATCTATAGGGCTAATTATGCTTATTCAGAAAACTGTATTATTAGTGAATTTTAACACTGTTGCTCACTTTAAAGCCATACCATCCCAAATAGATTGAAACTATGGTTATGTTGATTAATAAATCTGGCCAGAGGATTTTTTTATTTTAATTGTATTATATGCATATTGATACTTTTAATTTTCTGTCTGAGATTTAGATAAGACTCAAATTTCTTTTGTTGAATATCACATTGGTAGACAAGAAAATAAAACACTAAACAATGCAATCATAACCGTTCGTTCTCAAATTATGATATTAGGAATTAAAAAGTCTGAATTATTATTTTTACCATACATTGTATTCCCATCTATTCACATGTTTGCTGATTAGTTTAACACACATATCCCTGATAACAAGCAATAATCAATGCATTGGACATTTGGTACATTTATGTTAGTGTATTCATTTATTGAAAACATGAGTTTGCTTTTCTAGAAAAAAAGACGTAAAAAGTAAATATACAAGGCAGCATTGTATAAAATATAAATATATAAATGTTAAGCACACATTTTTAGGTACAATGTAAATACATGTATGCTTCCGAAAATACCCTGTATGCCTTAGTGTTTGCAATCATTTTGAAGTATGAATAATCCATATCATTTGTTAAACCAAAGCAAGGTCAATGTTGAAAAGAAAGAAAAGAGAAGTATATAGTTATTTATACAAGAGTTTATCATAAAAATATCATAATATTAATGTCACTCACATTTTGATGAAATGTGCTTCAGAAAATACCCTGTACGCCCACTAATTCCAATGAATGATTCACATATGTAGATATTCATTTATTATTTAAACCAAATCTATTGAAGTTAATGTTGAAAAGAAAGAAAGAAGTATAAAGTTACTTATACATGAGATTGTTATAAAATTATCATATTAATGTCACACAAATATTTTGAGGTAATGTGCTTCAGAAAATACCCTGTAAAGGCCTGTATATGCCCTGTAATCCCCATGAATGATTCATATAGATGTCAATACGTATTCATGTATTAAACCAAATCTATTGAAGTCAATGTTAACAAGAAATAAAAGAGAAGTATAATAAAGGTTTTTATACAAGACATTATTTTAAAAATATAAATCTCATATTTAATGTTACACACCCATTTTGAGGTAATACTTTTCAGAAAAAATACCCTGTATGGTCTGCAATTCCCACGAATGCTTCAAGACAAGAGAAGTAAACACAATTATTTATACAAAGCAATATTTAAACATTGAATATATTAATGTTACACACATATTTTGAGGTAATGTGCTTCATAAAATACCCTGTATGCCTGTTATCAGTGTTTGCAATTCACATTAATAATGCATATATGTATTGAATAATCATTTGTTTAAACCAATTCTAAATCAAAGTCTAAGACAGCAAATAGAACTTAAAATGAATATACAAGCCAACATTGTCAAAATATAGATATTATATAAATGTAAAGCGCACATTTTGAGACGACATGTAATACACGTTTGTTTCAGAAAATACCATGTGTGCATTAATATCTTTTATCAGTATTTGCAATGTACAATAATGATTCATATCTTTGAATACTAATTCATCAAACCAAATCAAATTTGAAATTGATATTGCATAAACAAACTCTGGTATTGAATCAAACAGTTTTTAATATCCAATTATCAACTTTTCTCGCTTTGCATCACTCAATTATATCATATATGGAATTCAGTGTTACATATCAATTCATTCGATAATAAATTAACCAATTAACGTAACACTGAATTAATGGGTCGGAAATAATATTTTTCAAGTACTATATTGAAATGAGAGAAAACAAATTATCTTCAAGGACAACAAATGCTTATTTAAAAAAAAAACTATATTTGAAAAACAGAAAGAACATTATTGTTGTTGACTATATTGCAATGACGGAAATAGCATATACTTGCATTGAAATAACACTCTGTATTTCATTTTACATTGAACAAAGTGCATAACTAATATACAGGGGCTCTTACAGAACATGTTCAATTTGCGACGTGAACCTCAACGCCTTCAACTGATTTAGGCCCTGTTGCAGAAAGAGATACGATCGATTGTAAGTTACAATTAATTGTAAATCAGATCATGTGTTCTAGATGTGCAAATCTGATTGGTTGAATCGCGCAAAGTTGCTGACTTACAATCAATCTTAACTTACAAATTGTATCTCTTTGTGCAACGGGACCTTGGACTTGTATTTGAAAGACTCAAATTGAAGTGTTACATATATATAATGTCAGTCCCACTCTCTGTTGACAAATTAGGAAAATAAATACAAACTTGTTTATAATGTGCCACTTATTAGTTTACCCTGTATATGTCACTATGTACAATTGCGTATTAATAATACTACACATAATAGTAATGTCACCAATTTATGTACTGCAGCGCCCAACATGAAACATCTAAAACTAAGGGCTTCATAATGTTGTTACCCTGGTAATATAATATTATATAACAACTTTATCATTCAATAAAATTATTATTTCGCCAGTTCTATAACCTGTATATTTCACAATGTACATAAACCAGGCTGGATTCAATCATGTTCAATTAACTACAGCACAATTAGTGTCTGGTAATTGAAAATACAGAAATGTATCAAATGAGCTCATGAGAAGTTAAGACTTTTGACAAAAACATTTGCATTTATGTGAATACCGTGGAGAGGAAGCATACTTATTTATGAGTCCTTTATACTACATTTACTTTTACACGGATTCTAAACTATCCAACACACTCACATACAAACAAAATAACCAGAAAATTGATTAGAATTGTTATTAAATCAAAATTTCTATTGCATAATTTCAAAATGAACCAATCAACATTTTCTAATGGAAAAGCCGAATTACAATAGGCATGACGTGATTGTCCCATTAGGCTTGTCTTCCACCATCGTGGTGATCAATTTTATCATTTTTGTTTCCGTATCGACCACATTCTTATCAGTTTTATTACTGCTGTCAACAATCCTAATCCTCTAATCCTCTGCTGAGACATTAGCGCCCAGGGTCTAGAGATAAGAAGTGCCAACCCTGATGAAATGTACTGGATGCAAGCTTGAGTGTTCAAAAATCACTACCACTCCTCAGCCCTCCAGGAGCGGTATTCAGCTAGCTATAGAATTACCTAATGGTAACCCAGGGCACTAGCACTTGCCCTATTGCCCGGGGCAAGTAAAAATTGATGTCGGGCAAATAAAATTCATAAATGGTTTAGTTTAGTTGCCCGATCGGGCAACTAACATTTTTGTTCAACTACAAGAGAAAATATAATTTCTTATTTGTATCTCATCTAGAAAAAACCTAGTCATCATGTTTCTTTATTATGGCAAGTACCCCGTTCCGTTTTTTGGGGGCCACCCTGTATACGGCTCTGGGTAACCCTAAAATGACCGGGCTTGAGGTCTGCTTACACATGCTTACATGGGGTGGGGAGAGGTACTAAAGGCTACTAAAAGGTACTAAAGGCCAGAACTAAAGATGTTGTTCAGAATTATGTAAATATGTAAAATAGTTGGCTATTTATTAAATAATAAGTTATATATAGTTAGCTCAACTTCTGTGGGCATAGCGAGAAATCATGAATAAGTGTGTACAGGGGACTGGGTCAGATGGCCTTAATGGGGGTCCAGGGGGCGCAGCTCCTGACATTTTTGTGGATTAGGGCAGTTTAGCACTCTCAAGATGTGGTTTAAAGAAGACTATTGTATCAACTTTCATATATTTAATGAATGAGAGGAGGTAACGTCCCTTCATTTTAATGTTATTTTATATGTTTGAACCACAAATATTGGGGGATGATAATACAGGCCTTCCTCCGCACCTCCTTGATCGACGCCCATGACTACGCCAATTCTACATTTCCAGTTTTGTTGTAGACTGCGTGTTGAAAGTAAGCTGGTTTAGGAATTTCATTGAACGGCTGTAGATCGCCATAGAGCGAGTGTGTACTGTTCTCCCCGAAAACATCTTGAAGTACACCGCCAAACTGCTTCGCACGCACAGCAGTCATCGGATAGCTGACTCTGTGAAAGGGAGGTGGATTATGATTATTATGATTATTGGAAATGTTCAATGCATTATTATTACTATTATTATATACAATATGGCAATACATCAAGCTTTTTGCATTCGTGAAAACGTGCGATAAATATAACTTATATTGAATCGCAGAGTTACTTGTGTTAGTTTTGTGCATAACTGTTTGGAGATTTGCAAATATATTTACTTTTTTGGAAATAATGTAAAATTATCAAGTCTAAGATGGTGCGCAAGATAATTGTGCAGGTTTGACCTGTACCTGATGACCAAGGGTAATAATAATGCGCTTAGAAACATTGTATTAAGCGCTATATAAATGTAATATATTATTATTTTTTATTATTATTACAGGTTTTTCTTGCACCGGTCACTGACGGCGTTTTTTTAAAAATCTACATTTAGGGATTGTAGGCATACAGAATAACAGTTATCTCACAACCATTGTTTTATATACAGTGCTCAGATGAAATGCGGTCAAAAACCTTTTAAACATTTCAATACAAAAACTGAAGATGAGATGGCATACTTCATAAATGTAATTATTAAGCAAAGGCATAGCACAACACAATGTATTTTGATACTGTAGCCAGCATTTTCATGGGTTTTTTTTTTTTAAGGGTTAAAGGAAAGTGAATTCTAAAACACACCACTGGTTCACAATTGGATGAATGCATGGCTGGCGAATTTAGTTTTAATAATGAATGAAGTTTATGGATAATGAAACACTTGAAAGATACAAAATAGGAGTCATAAGAAAGATATGCCCATCAACGAATTGCAGAACAGATTCAAGAGTAATTTGCTTTACGCGTTATGAATGAATTCACGATATTATATACTTTTAAAAGTTAATTATTTTTTTCTCTCATATAGAATTTGGTCATTTGGTGATGACAATACCTCAGTACATCCCATTGTCTTAGATATTTTGCATAATAATAATAATAATGATTTGTAATAATAATAATATAGGTTTTTCCGTCCATTTTCACACTATTTTTTATTAAATTTATAGAAATTTTGTCTTCTTTCCAATTTCACAAAAGTCCACTCAATTTAGTCATTGGTCATATACATTATCGTCCATTACAATTCAAATTCGATTATCACAGATGTGTTCAGCAACTGTGACCGATGAATTTGAATTGTTATTGACGATGATGTATGACAAACGACGACTGGACTTTTAGTGAAATCGATTGACCAAAGATGAAACTGAAGTTGGGATTAGCACATTCCAGGCTCCTCAGGACGAAATTGAAGTAGGCCTACAAATCTATACAAAAAAATTGAATGAAAAAAGTGTGAAAATGGACGGAAAAACCTATAATAATAATAATGATAATAATGATTAAAAAAACGATAATAATAATGATAATAATAATAACAATAATGATAATAACAATTATAATGATAATAATAATAATAATAATAATAATAACAATATTAATAATAATTATAGTAATACTACTATATAGGCCTACTCCTTATAATAATATAATATCGACAAAGTAGTATCATATTTCTTCACATTGTTACTGTTATTACATGGTCAAAATAAAATGAAAGAGTTTGAGGCTTTATATGATAATGCATGCAATATGTGCACAGCAACAGAGTTTGCATGAAAAGGGCAAGAAATTTTGATGTAATAATATGAAACTGAAAGTGGTCTATTACATGTTTTGCGTCGAATCACTTGGGTGTTCGTCAGTAGGACACCTTTATGGACAACACAATGTATAAAAGCATGAATATTACATCCTCAACATAATTAATTAATGCCAATTAATACATAAATGTCGATTCAAAGATAGCGGGAACTGGCCAGAAATGAATTGTCTGAATTAAACATGAGCAGAGAAAACAAGGGGTTCTTTGCTTATTTTCATTTATAAAGTAAATGTAGGCATAAATTGCAGCGTTGACATTGCTGCTGCCAATCTTGAGCGACTGCCTAATTTGTCTGTGATTGTGTAGTTTTTAACTTTTGAAGAGTCACAAAATCGTAACTGTTTAAAAAATGCATTGATTTGGCAACAGTCATATAACACTCTCAAAACACTGGTAAAATGTTCATGTATTAAAACTGGTTGGTTAAAATAAATAACCAATCGTTAGTCAAAGTGACATGGTTGGTTAAAAATGGTGTTTGTTAAAGATCGTTCCACATACGTTGGTTAATGATAATGTGGAATTATACCGCCGTTGGTTAAAAGTTTTGAACATGTGACATGAAATTAGCCAATGAGAAACAAGGAATCGCAGCAATATTATTTCGGCTAGAATTAAGCATCATGGAGGCTGTAACAGAAAGACTCAAGCAGTGGGGTTTTGAATTCCTCATTAAAGTGTTTGCAGGTAAGCCAAACAAATATTTACTATACCCGGCATTCTACTGATTAATTGTTATAATACATTTTAAACCGTTAAAATTCCCACAATATTTTGAATAATGTGTTAAAATTGCCGTGACGTGACCGCCAATTCCCTCATGCAGCCTCGCGCGAATTCTGCATGCAGCCTGACTAGTCTGTAGCCTGCAGCATTATGATATACATCATGCATGACCAGGCAGGGAATCGGCAATCATAATGGCGTAATGTATTCCTGTTTTTGATTGGAATCTTAAAGGAACGAAAGAATACAACGTACTTTGGCACTTATTCCATAGTTGATGACTTGTTAACTAGGTCTGCCGAAAAAAAAATCCATGAAAATAAACACAGTAGTGATTTTAGACTAATTTTCTGATGCCAAATCTCACTTAGCAGCCAGTTTACGCCCCACCCACATTTAGGGTCCAGAATCGGCAGCGTGATTGACATGTGATTGACAATTCATTGGCTAACGTCATCTACAGAATTTAGTTCATTAGTCCGTTCTTTAGATGACGTCACATTTTGGCGATTTAAAAGGGGCGTTCCCAGAACAATTAGATATTTACTAATTACCCCAAAATTGATTGATTTCATGGGAAATGACTGCTAAATTCTTTTTCTTGAGGAAAAATTACGTACAGAGAGCCTAATTGTGAAAATTAGGCCATCTTAACACTGTAGTTCCTTTAAGTGTAAGGTATCTTTCTGTTGTAGGATTGCTAAACCACATGTATGCATTGTATTTTTGCACAATGATCTTTCACTTTCACAAAATAGGAATCATTTTCTCACCCCACCATTTCTCAATATTCAAAATATTGTGGGAATTTTAACGGTTTCAAATGTATTATAAAACTTCATCCGTAGAATGGTATAGTAAATATTTGTTTGGCTTACCTGCAAACAATTGGTTAATAAAATTAACCAACAGTTGTTTACATAGATGAAAATGTAAGCAACTGTTGGTTACTTTTATTAACCAACCAGGGTTGGTTAAAATTATTTATCAAATACTTATATAAGTTTTTAATAAATAGTTGGTTATAATTGTAACCAACTAAGGTTGAAAAATATTTAACAAATAATTAGTTAAAGTTTTAATAAATAGTTGGTTAAACTTGTAACCAACTAGGGTTGGTTAATCTTTTAACCAAGAGTTGGGAGGTTCACCTGGCAACCAACTGTTGGTTAATTTTTTTTTGAGACTGTAGTTATGTGACATAATATATAAATTATATATGAAGAAAAGTTATACTAAATGAAGATAATTTGCAGTGTTAGGAAGTGGCACCAACAGGCATTCGGAGTCATGGCTGCCCATCAAGACACATACACACACAAACATACTCACACACACACACACACACACACACACAAGCACACACACACACACACACACACACGCACACACGCATACGCATACACGAGTCATGCATGCACACATGCGCACACCCACAAACACACATGCACCAGTGACGTCACTGGTATTAGAGACTGGTATTACCTAGATATCATTATGACCATAAACTAATAGTACTGGTATATGTTTCATGTTGCAATTTAAGATGAAAAGTTAAACACATTTCAGGAACTTGAAAATGATACTGTATGCATACAATTCAAAGTGGATTAGTAAGAATTGTGATCATTGATACATGGATATGCACAATCATTTCAAGAAGCGTGTGTGCAATCTCAATCTAGTAACTTTGTTGACACATGTGCAAAAAGCGATGAGTGGTAATTGATACAACGTATATTGTTGTTTTCTGATATGTCCACTGGATGTTCTGTGAAAATCTCAAGTTAAATGGACTTTATATGGCCGAGTAATGAGCAAAAAAGCAAAGTGACATTCTCTAACTCATTGCACTCACTTTGTACACGATTCTGACCATCCATTGGATAATTTGACATCTGAACACTTCAATCGTAAATATCTTTTTAACGAAAGGGAAATTTGAAACACCGAAACCTGTCCCATGCTTTTTTTGTTAATAAGAATACAACAAGGTATGAGGGAAACGCTATAATTCAAATTGGATTTTGAGGATTTGGACAATGTTACTAAGTCCCTTTAACATTTCTAACACCAGTAACATAATCTCCTATATATTCTGGTCGATACATGTTAACTATATATATATCATTATGACTCCCATAATTGTTGCTACATATTCCCAGGGTCCAGGGACATATTCAAAATTGCGTATATAATTATACATAATTTGGAATAATTATGTAGATAAGTATAATGTATCGATTTAAATATGTGAAACAAATTTGAAAGAAAGAAATGTTTGAAGAAAAAAAATATGCTTAAAAATGGTATAATCTGAAAATAAATATGGTGATTGGGAGGACCACCTTGTCAGAACAATTCTAGAAAACTATAAAACAGTGCTTATAATTATCTTTTCAGTCCAATTATCTTTTTATTAAGGCTGTAGTAAGTCGGTTATTTGGAAAACCGGTTAACCGACGGCAAAAACCGGTTAACCGAACGGGTAACCGAAAAAAGAAAAAAAAATTTTTTTCTTTCTTGGATATACCATCCGATATCTGTCTGTTTTTTCATTTGGAATCAGCAGGGCAGTGCCATGTTAGTCTACAAACCGCTGTCAAGATGAAAGCCTTCGGATATCTCATCATCACAAATGATTCTTCTAAATTTGGCTCTACCAGGTCTAATCTATTCATTAATCCTCTTACCATTTGTTTATTTGTTTTGTTTATTTGTGATACATGTAAAATACCTTTACTTTAGCAATAGATTGGCAGGGTTCAACGTGCCAATTTTCTGACCGAATCTATAGAATGGGGATGGAAAAAAAATAAAATAAAAAATTCGGCTAACCGAAACCGTGAAAATGAAAACGTTTTTGCTGATGCCGGTCGGTTAACCGTCGTGTAACCGTTTCACTACAGCCTTACTTTTGATGATCATTCGTGACTTACATTTGAATTGCTTTGCCAGGAGGTAGACCGTTTTCGCTTTCAATGACACCATTGGCGTTTTGATCTGCAGACACGACCATGTGGAATACTATTTGGAACACATCCGATTTTCCCTCATCTCGTATAAGTTCCCCGCCAATCTTGTGGATTGTGTTCTCCTGTGGTTGAAACGAAATCTAAGAATTGATATTCAGTTCTGCATGGTGAGAACTTTTCAACATATATACATTTCCAACAAAATTGAATAGGTGTGTGTCGAACGTTATAATATTTACTTTGTTCTAAAATTACATTATTATTTCTATTAATGTAAAACATCTTTAATAGAAAATGTCGGCTTTAATAGTAGTACCGGTAGTCAAATAAAAAACATTATTTACAAAACTACTCAATATCACAAGGTCTGATTAATTTAGTCTTTTTAGGTGGTTTTTACTGAAAATGTATGTGACCTTCTGCAATTTATAATGATCTAGCGCACAATGTATGTTCCTATGGTCGGTGGATGTGCACTGCCCATTCCCGTACCACTTCTACCGCAAACTACTCTTCTGCCAAGGAACAACCTTTACCTTTAAGGTACACTTGAGTATTGGTACTTCCCGAAATACCCCTTGACATTAAATTGGTTGGTTTGAATTCCATTTGAAAGTTCATTGAATAAAACATGTGAAATGAGAATCAATCCCTTTCAAATGCTCTCATAGTTGTAAAATTTGATTTCAAAATATTTTATTTATATATCGTCTGGCCAGGCGATATCTTGACTTTTTTTTTAAATCATTGAAATGCTTATACACTTCTTTCAAAAAAGTTCAAAAGAGGTTTTTAAATAGTTGTTGATGATATCTCTATTTAATCATTATTTTAACAAAACATCACATGCACAATTTTGTATGAAAAGGGTTGAAACCAATGAGTTTTTCGAGAGCGCCCTCTTGAGTTGTAACGGCTCATTTTGAATGATTACCGAGTTTTTACTTAGTCGTTTGTAAGAGTGTATAACTTTCTATAGCATGGCAGAGTTATAACTATTAGTTTGTAATGTAATGGTGCAGGTTTTGGTTACTAAAATTCAGTTTGACCAAAACTCAACTATCCCTTTATAATAAGCGTGTCTGTTTACAGGTACCCCGTTATCCAGCACAGCATCCATTTTCCGATGGTCGACCAAGAGAAGACTACCTGTCTTTAGCATCGACTTAAAGCTCTCCATGTAAAGGCGGTTTGTTTCTAAATATGGTGAAGGTAGATTAATTGCACATTCCTGTACCACTCTACCGCACACTCATGACGTGATTCCATCGCTTAGAGAAAACCGCTTCTCAGGGCCTGACAAGCGGTATGATATTTCAGGTCTCAAGCCTGCATCGAGTAGATTTTTATCACTGTTGACACTTTCTTATCACTAGCCCCTCTCTCTGTGATAGCACTGGGCCTCGGGGGCAGTTAACACGGCTGGGATTGTTGAAAGTAGTTGAAAACTGTCAGAAACTGATAAGAATGTGACCGAGTTGATTACCACGATGGTGGAAATCAAACTAACGATAGAATCACCTAATGTACTCCACTACCAATTAGGAAGGACCTTTACCTTGAAATATCATGCATTTCTGTTTACAGGTGTGCCGTGATCTAGCACGGCATCCATGTTCCGATGGTCGACCAAGAGAAGTCCGCCTGGCTTAAGCATCGACTTAGAGCTCTCTAAGCTAGTTAATTCACTACCAAGGAATGACCTTTACCTTGAAATATTATGCATTTCTGTTTACACATGTGCCATGATCCAGGACAGCATCCATGTTCCGATGGTCGACCAAGAGAAGTCCGCCTGGCGTAAGCATCGACTTAGAGCTCTCTAAGCTAGTTAATTCACTACCAAGGAATGACCTTTACCTTGAAATAAGCATTTCTGTTTACAGGTGTGCCATGATCCAGGACAGCATCCATGTTCCGATGGTCAACCAAGAGTAGTCCGCCTGGCGTAAGCATCGTCTTAGAGCTCTCTAAGCTAGTTAATTCACTACCAAGGAATGACTTTTACCTTGAAATAAGCATTTCTGTTTACAGGTGTGCCATGATCCAGGACAGCATCCATGTTCCGATGGTCGACCAAGAGAAGTCCGCCTGGCGTAAGCATCGACTTAGAGCTCTCTAAGCTAGTTAATTCACTACCAAGGAATGACCTTTACCTTGAAATAAGCATTTCTGTTTACAGGTGTGCCATGATCCAGGACAGCATCCATGTTCCGATGGTCGACCAAGAGAAGTCCGCCTGGCGTAAGCATCGACTTAGAGCTCTCTAAGCTAGTTAATTCACTACCAAGGAATGACCTTTACCTTGAAATAAGCATTTCTGTTTACAGGTGTGCCATGATCCAGGACAGCATCCATGTTCCGATGGTCGATCAAGAGAAGTCCGCCTGGCTTTAGCATCGATTTGAAGTTCACTATGCATTGGCGGTACGTGTCCAGGTTCGGGTCGGGATCAACCATTCCGATCATGGAGTTCCCAAGACAAATAACCGCATCGAATCCGCCATAACCCGTCAGGTCCTGCGTCAGTGTCAGCCAGTTTGCCTTTAGAATGACTGAACAAGAATAAAGAAGAGAAATATACAGAGTAAGATCTTTATTATTTTATGCAAAGACTTCTCTACGATGAGTGGGGATCACCATTCCTATCATGGAGTTCCCAAGCCATATAACCGCTTCGAAACCGACATATCCCACCAAATCCCGCATCAGTGTCAGCCAGTTTGCTTTAGAATGACTGAAAGAGAAATATAAAAAGTAATATCTTTAATTGCGCAAAGACTTCTCAAGGATAGGGTGGATATCACCATTACGATCACGGAGTTCCTGAGGTATATACCGCATCGAACCCGCAATATCCCACCGAATCCATTGAAAGTCGAAGTCGTCGCCCCTAACAAGCTTTGTTAAAAACCCACGGGTACTATATATTGCCCTATATAATACTTACCCCACTTTGCTATATGCGGCTCTGCGCTGCGCCTTGACCTTTCAGACATAGCGTGTTTCAGCATTCCATCGGCTATGTCACAGCTCACCATCTCCATGCCTTCGTCCAGTAGGAACAGAGAGTCGCTCCTACGGCCATGATAACAAAGATATAAAATAGTAAGGAGTGGCATTGTTATCATTGGGATCATGATCATCTTTACACTATATGCATCACTCAAATCATCAACATCCCCAGCAGCAGCAGCAGCAACATCATCACCACCATTCATCATTATCATAATTTTCGTCAATCTCATCGTCGTCATCATCATCATCATCATAATCATCACTGTCTTCCTCATCTTCAAGTTCTTCGGTTATTATTAATGTACCCGGTTCCACACGCCACGTCAAGAACCCTCCAGCAGTCCCTCTGCTTGACTTGGCCGATCAGCCAGGACCTAGGGTTATCATCAACATCATCATCTTCATCATCATCATTATTATGATCATCATCACCATCATCGTTATGATCCTGATTATCATCATCACCACTATCCTCATCATAACTATGACCAACACCATCATCATCACCATCATCCTCTTCATGAATTTGTTCGGTTATTATTAATGTACCCTGTTCCACACGCCACGTCAAGAACCCTCCGGCAGTCCCTCTGCTTGAGTTGACCGATCAGCCAGGACTTGTAGGCAGCAGACCTCTCCTGGAGTACACCAAGACTGTGCACAGCGCTGTCATCCTCAAAAACGCCATTCTCATCTTTGCCGTTACTCTGCGTCGGTTTTCAAATAAATTGCAAAGTGAAATTCATGCACTGACCAGGAATACATTGAATAAATGAAAAGATGCATCACTTCTCGTGATCCCTCGCACTTTTGACGCAAGTCAATTTAATTATATCCTTGGGTTAGTGTCAGGTTTATACCCCGATAGCAGACCGACGTCTTTAAGACGTCATAAATTGGTCGTAAACTAGTAAACACGTTGTACGTCGTATTATTACGACATTATTACGACGTCATTGCGACCACTTTATGGTGTATGGACGTGTATCTGGGGTGGTATTCTGTTAGTTCATTCTGTAAAGTTGATCTTAAGAGAAGTTGGTCAACTCTAAGAGCAATTACTTACAGAATACAAAGATCCTTATCGAATATCATCCCTGGATAATATACTCATCGATAAGCTTAATTTTTTTTTTTTTTTTTTACTGTATCTCTAAGCGCTTTATTAAAGGGAGTTAGTAATGTTGTCCAAATCCTCAAAATCCACTTGGAATTCTAGCAGTTCTCTCATAATACCTTGTTGTGTTCGTATTAACAAAAAAAGCATGGGACCGGATTCGGTTTTTCAAATTTCCCTTTCGTTAAAAAGATATTTACGATTGAAGTGCTCAGATGTTAAATGATCCACTGGATCGTCAAAACCGTGTACAAAGTCAGTGCACTGAGTTAGTGAACATCACTTTGCATTTATCGATAAGCTAAACTTGAGCATCATTCAGAACACATTTAGGCAGGATGGTTGCAATATAAATATAACTGCAGATGATTCTGCAGAAACCTTTCGTCTATAGATACGCCTCCAAAATATATATTTTATGGGGGGGGGGGGTGCCAGGGGGGGGGGGGGGTACTCACGTATATTGGGTATACGGTGATGTGCCGCTGGGAAGGGTGACTTTTTCAAGAAAGATCCTTAGACATGGGTCCCCTTTTCATCCAAAAAATCCTTAGACATGGGTCCCTTTTTCATATTTTCCCCTTTTTATACGGGATTTTGGGATTTGCCAATGTGAAATTGCAAAAAAATTGAAAGCTCGCTACGCTCGCTAACTTAAAACCACAAAATTTGCGGGAAATACACCCAAAACATGACCCGCAGGCAAAAAAAAATCCTTAGACATGGGTCCATTTTTCGCAAAAGGACCCTTAGATGTGGGTATGGGTTTGGAGGTCTCAGCCGTACACCCCCGTCCGACTATAATCTGAGTACCCCCC
This sequence comes from Echinarachnius parma, assembly GCA_037951105.1. Classification (NCBI taxonomy): domain Eukaryota; kingdom Metazoa; phylum Echinodermata; class Echinoidea; order Clypeasteroida; family Echinarachniidae; genus Echinarachnius; species Echinarachnius parma. The sequence goes on along the minus strand of JBAMJV010002560.1, from coordinate 182,110 downwards.
CCCCCCCCCCCCCCCGGGGGTGGGTGGTACATAGAAAAAAGAAAAAAAATAAGGATTTTAAAAACATTTATTTTTTTTTTTTTTTTTTTTTTCGTCGGGAGGTTTTTTCATAAGCCTGGAGATTGGTTGAACGGCGGGAGAATCAGCGTGGTGGCGTGAGACTCCCTCCAATGGATGAAAAAAAATATACACATTTTTATCAGCCATTATCACTTTTTGAACATGTCAACAAATTTAAAGTTGCTGGATATTTGCCCGGGGGGGTCTGTCCTCATTGAAAGGGGGGTATCATGCGTGACCAAGAAAACAGGTAATTAGGGTGGTTTTTACGATCAGGCAAGATACTCGAGTATCTCGAATAGGGTCTCAAAATCACCCAAAATCAGGAAAAAGGGTATCTTTTTTAAGCTGATAAATTACAGCTCAAAAAATTACAGCTCAAAAAATCAGCTTACTTGCTTAGGGTATCAAAAATAGTTATCACTTGCTTTTAATAGGGGTTTACAAAAAAAAGATTATACTTGCTTAGGGTATCAAATATAGTTATGACTTGCTTAGGGGGTTACAACAAATTGATTACTTGCTTAGGGTATCAAAAATACTTGCTTATAAGGGGTTTACAAAAAATTGATTACTTGCTTAGGATATCAAATTACCGATAATCATACTTACTTAGGGTGTATTTTTTGCACCACGCAAATTCGTTTAGGGTGCTTTTGGCAAGTCCTTGGTCACGCATGATCATGATGATACCCCCCTTTCTATGAGGACAGACCCCCCCCCCCCCCGGGGATATTTGTCTAGTCGAGTTGACCACTTATAATGTAACTTTAGAATAACAATGCCAGTGTACAGTAGCCTACACCCGGGGGGGGTACTCACGTATATTGGGTATACGGGGATGTGCCGCTGGGAAGGGTGACTTTTTCAAGAAAGATCCTTAGACATGGGTCCCCTTTTCAAGAAAGATCCTTAGACATGGGTCCCCTTTTCATCAAAAAAATCCTTAGACATGGGTCCCTTTTTTCAGATTTCCCCTTTTTTATACGGGATTTTTGGATTTGCCGATGTAAAATTGCAAAAATTTTCAAGCTCGCTACGCTCGCTAACTTAAAACCGCAAAATATACGGGAAATACACCCAAAACATGCGCCGCAGGCGAAACAAAATCCTTAGGCATGGGTCCATTTTTCGCAAAAGGACCCTTAGATGTGGGTATGGGTTTGGAGGTCTCAGCCGCACACCCCCGTCCGACTATAATCTGAGTACCCCCCCCCCGGGAGCCTACATTCCAGGTTATAATATCTCAATTTAATTTCTTTTTCAAATAATTTGGTTTGATCATGCATATTAGGGAACCCGCAGGCAAAAAAAAATCCTTAGACATGGGTCCATTTTTCGCAAAAGGACCCTTAGATGTGGGTATGGGTTTGGAGGTCTCAGCCGTACACCCCCGTCCGACTATAATCTGAGTACCCCCCCCCCCCCCCCCGGGGGTGGGTGGTACATACCCCCCCACCCCCGGCACCCCCCCCCCCCCCCCCCCCCCCCCCCGCTTACACGATTCTCAAATAATGGTCTCGGCCTCCAAAAATGCTACTTGGTCTTGGCTTCGAAAATTTTCTACGGACCCCCCCCCCCTGCTTACACGATTCTCAAACAATGGTATCGGTCTCGGCCTCGAAAAATTTGAAGGTTCTCGGTCTCGGCTTCGAAAATTTTCTATGGACACCGGCCCCCACCCCCACTGAGCGACTTTTTGAGGGCAAGGTGAGAGGAAAAAAAATCTCCCTCTAAGCAGTTCCCCAAAGTTGTCAGCCCTGTATTTACTCCAAAAGAGTTCATACCATTTGAGCTATTGCCTGTTCTATAAACCCTTTTCAATTGATCATGCTATTTTCAGAAGCTAAATACATGTGTGACACAAAACCGAAGGATACAAGTCCCAAATATATTTGGTCTATAAAATGTTTATTAATTAAAACTAATTCCCCGGCCACATAACATCAACTAAACATGAATTTGTCACGCAGTGTGGACCAACTATGCACATCTACTATGTAAATTGCATGGTCCAATCAATTGGACTAGAGTAGTGGACATATATCAGATCACAGAAAATATACACATTTTTATCAGCCATTATCACTTTTTGAACATGTCAACAAATTTAAAGTTGCTGGATATTTGCCCGGGGGGGTCTGTCCTCATTGAAAGGGGGGTATCATGCGTGACCAAGAAAACAGGTAATTAGGGTGGTTTTTACGATCAGGCAAGATACTCGAGTATCTCGAATAGGGTCTCAAAATCACCCAAAATCAGGAAAAAGGGTATCTTTTTTAAGCTGATAAATTACAGCTCAAAAAATTACAGCTCAAAAAATCAGCTTACTTGCTTAGGGTATCAAAAATAGTTATCACTTGCTTTTAATAGGGGTTTACAAAAAAAAGATTATACTTGCTTAGGGTATCAAATATAGTTATGACTTGCTTAGGGGGTTACAACAAATTGATTACTTGCTTAGGGTATCAAAAATACTTGCTTATAAGGGGTTTACAAAAAATTGATTACTTGCTTAGGATATCAAATTACCGATAATCATACTTACTTAGGGTGTATTTTTTGCACCACGCAAATTCGTTTAGGGTGCTTTTGGCAAGTCCTTGGTCACGCATGATCATGATGATACTCCCCTTTCTATGAGGACAGACCCCCCCCCCCCCCCCCCGGGGATATTTGTCTAGTCGAGTTGACCACTTATAATGTAACTTTAGAATAACAATGCCAGTGTACAGTAGCCTACACCCGGGGGGGTACTCACGTATATTGGGTATACGGGGATGTGCCGCTGGGAAGGGTGACTTTTTCAAGAAAGATCCTTAGACATGGGTCCCCTTTTCAAGAAAGATCCTTAGACATGGGTCCCCTTTTCATCAAAAAAATCCTTAGACATGGGTCCCTTTTTTCAGATTTCCCCTTTTTTATACAGGATTTTTGGATTTGCCGATGTAAAATTGCAAAAATTTTCAAGCTCGCTACGCTCGCTAACTTAAAACCGCAAAATATACGGGAAATACACCCAAAACATGCGCCGCAGGCGAAACAAAATCCTTAGGCATGGGTCCATTTTTCGCAAAAGGACCCTTAGATGTGGGTATGGGTTTGGAGGTCTCAGCCGCACACCCCCGTCCGACTATAATCTGAGTACCCCCCCCCCCCCCCCGGGAGCCTACATTCCAGGTTATAATATCTCAATTTAATTTCTTTTTCAAATAATTTGGTTTGATCATGCATATTAGGGAACTTAATTAATTCACTCAGCCAAACTATAATTATTAATCAAACAATATTTTGCATTATCTTATTTATTATAAATACTCGATCTGCATATATATATTTTTTACTTATTCCACATAATTATTACTAACGACGTATAGATTAGATGTGAGGTAATATATATAAATACACATCATACCAATATATTGTAGGCCGATTCTATTTGTTAATCTATTATTACAGTCACTATTTGTAACTTACCATTCCGCCAGAATGTTGTATCGCTGTCGATGGTAAATAAGATTGTGAAGAAAGTGAAGATACACCATGCATATATCACAGTCTATTTACTGCAGTCCGATCAGCGGTGGTAATACGTGTCTGTATCGTCAAATATGTTTACAGGACCTGTTAAATTCCACATCTACAAAGTAAATGGTTCACTCAGGTGAACGTTATATTCCAAATCCTGGATAGCGGTAGCTGGCGATGGCGCGTATAAAGTCAAAGGGAGGCAGCATACTACTAGTCAGTAGTATAATACTGCACGCGATAAATTAAATATAGCCCTGCACTCAGTATTGCATCAATATGTGTGTTCGTGGATTTGTTTGTACTTATGATCAGCTTGGTATACATCAATATGGGTGTGCGTGGTGATTTCATCCTGCTGTTCATGCATGTGAATCATGTTCACAATTAATTTTAAAAAACACCACATAATACATTGTCTGAATCAATATTATGGTAAAGCTCTTTTGTTAGATACCAGCTCCAAACAAAGACACCATGTAAATGGCATACAGTACCGTATTAAATGTTAGGCCTTATAGGGAACATTAACACAGTTTGCAAAATTATGCACGCTATTTGGGTAAAAAGGGGAAACAATATTAAAGAATCCCATGGGCGTCGATCACCGGGGGGGGGGGGGGGGGGGGGTGGGGGGGAGATATATCCCCCCCCCCCCCCAATATTTGAGGCGGGGATCGGGTACGGGCCTGTATTATTACCCTCCCCCCCCCCCCCCCCCCCCCCCCCAATATTTGGGATTTAAATATGTATTAAAATATTTTTAAAAGGGACATTGCCCCTATCATTATGTGAAAGTTGATACAAATCCAAACTCTTCCGTAATTCGAACCAGTCCCATGTGCACGTATAATAGTTGTATTCAGGAACTCTCGCATATGCCCACTCAAAGTTAGCTAACTTTATATTTAACTTTGTAATAGCTATATAACTATGTTTCCTGTTTTTCCTGGACAAAATCTATAGTTCTGTATACCAAAAATCCAAAAGCTTCCGGGGGCTCCGCCGCGCCCCCTGGACCCCCATTGTGATTCCATTCAGGGTACCATCAGGGTGCTTGCAATTTGCATGTTTAATTCAAATTTTCTAAACAGTTCAATCCAAAAGCTTATGCCCCCCCCCCCCCCCCCAAAAAAAAAAAAAAAAAAAAAAAAAAAAAATCTGGTCATTAAAATGCGATCCCTCGTCGAAGATGGTCGAAATGACGTATCACCCCCCCCCCCCCCCCCCCCCATGGCGAGAAGAAATCGACGCCTATGATAATTAATAACAATTCAGTAAAAGGTGGACTACATGAAGCCAAACTAAACCGTACCTTGCAGCTGTCGCTCACATGTAAAATTTGACTTGCCGATATCGATGGTTGTCAGCTGCCACCAGAGATATGTTGATTGTTTCTCCATATTACCTAGTCTATAATCCCGAAAATCAACGCTAAGAAGCAAAGCTAAGCTTGTAAAATGTTTGGTTCCCGGTGGTATACAATTGTGTCTTATCAAAATGAAATAATGTAAAATGAAAAGAAAAATTAAAACATTATATATATAAAAAGAAGATGGAGAATCACTTTCTAATTTCTCCAACATCCCCTAGTTCTATCCCTCCCCCGGCTTTTACCCTTCTGCCTCGTCTCGTCTCGTGTCTCGGCTTCGGCCCACCCCCACCCCCGGTGTGACATGGATAAGTGTCCATCCAGGGATTATTGGCAGTGACGTCATTCGGACAGTTTAAAATCCTGTGTCCATTTTCAAGCCTTCATACACACGGACAGGGGCGTAGACAACGGGGGGATGCGGGGTATGCATCCCGTAAATGCTCCCCTCTCTCCATATAGTATTCAGTTGACTAGACTAATTAACTTCATATACATTATGTAATTGAATATATAAAGTGCAGTGTAGAAGAGAAATATAAAAAAAACATGGTGGCATACACATTTTTAATTAATATAGTATATTATGAATAGTTACCCTCTTTTAATGATTTCATTCTAGAAGTGAAATTTATAGTAATTCAAAAACACTTGTATCTAATAATTAAATGTGGTATTAAAAATGTAAATTACTACACATATATCTTCTGAAAGATTTCAAGAAATTGTAAATTACTACAATATGTTGAATCTTTCAGAAGACATTGTAGTAATTTAAATTTTTAGTACCATATATTTAATTAGATACAAGTGTTTTTTGAATTACTATATTTCACTTCTAGAATGAAATCAAAAGAGGGTAAATATTCATTATTATACTATAATAATTAAAAATGTGTATGCCACCATGTTTCTTATTTCTCTTCTACACTGCACTTTATGAGTATGACAGAATTCAATTACATAATGTATGAAGTTTGTTTGTTGTTTGTTTTTATTTCCGTATACAAAAATCAGCATCAAAACAATACAAGAAGATTCATATAATTATACAAATAAAAGAATTTTACAAATCGTACATGCAGAAACTATATGTACAAGTGATGAAAATACGGTTGGATAACGACTCATAACCCATATTCAGCTGTGGGGCATTATACCCTACTGCTGTTCTTCCATGGGGACCAGATAAAAGACAAGGTTAATCAATTTATACCAGAATGACCCAACAAAAAGAGATTAAAAAAACAAAAACATTATAATACAAAATACACATACAAAAATATATCCCTGCAACTAACGATAATTTAACACATTAAACCAAAGCGTATATACAATGAATATCATCAACTTAAACAGGATGTCTTAGCAATGTTGTTAAGTTCATTAGTCTAGTCAACTGATTTATGGAAGAATTTAATTACATAATGGTATATGCAGTATTGTATAAAGTTCATAATTAGCCCCGTGACCAGATGCAACCAAATAGGTAAAATTATTTGGTGTTGTGTATATAGGCATGCAAGGCATGATCATGCCTACTAGAAGTAAATGTTTTTGAATGTTTATAGAACTTGTTATAATTGAAATGAAGTTCATTATTGTTATCACTGCCTTCTCTTGCCGTTTGCCAGTGGATGACATTTCTTTACAACATGTGTATGTTTGAAGACCAAATCAAATCTAGATATGATCTAAATATAATCTATTATATCCTTCATTAATGAAATCTTGTTCAGTGAATGGTCTACATAGCGTCATGTGACCAAACATAGTAATGCCCATGGAGAAAAATGTGCTATACGTGACGACATTCATGGTATAGTAAGTGCTATACCATGAATGACGTCATAGACGCCGGGTGATCATATTGAGCCCATAGAGATGCGTGTTATAAAACTTCCCTGCGAGCAGAGGTCTTGTTTTAGCTTGCGAAAGATGCTCGACGAGATTTCCTAAAGAGTTATTTAAAAAGAAATACAGAATATTTTCACCCGTGAATATCAATAAGTTCCAAAGAATATTCTAGAGATGCATTTCATGTATAACGAAGCGATTCGGGGCTTGCGCCCCTCAGAAAACAGTGCTCTTCCAGTCAGGTGGAAACCTGTGCCCCTCATCAAAATCCAATCCACTAAAGGCATCCTGGTGCCTCCCCACTGTCTTAGTACCCCCACCCAACACCCCCCCCCCCCCCCCACTATAAAATTCTAGCTTCGCCACACTTGCTGACCCGATTCGTTCAAATCACCGCTTAAATTTTGTATTATATGTTGCAAATTCGACTCCTTCATAGAACAATGGTTATTCTTTAAAAAATCATACAGATTGTGTCGATACCGAGTATAAAAAAATATGATGCATGTACGACGAACAAATTATTTGATGTTCTTCAAAACTTTATTCTCATCAATGGAACAAGTTAATTTGTAAGTAATATAATATATATATATATATATGTGTCATGAAACATAAATCATATTCTTGATCTTTTCCCTTTCATAATACTTATTATGCTAGCTAACAATTATAGCATGCAGTATGAAAAATAAAATCCATATTATGGTGTACCGTTTGTAAAATAATTCCTCTGAACAAAATGATATATATTCATATTCTGTTTGTAAAATAAATGACCCCTACGAAAAACCAGCCTGTGGCTGACAGGGTGTACCGCTTATGAGTTTGGAAATAAATTAAAAATTAAAAAATAATTAAAAAACTCAAAATATTAGACAAAATGATATGTATATTCTGTTTGTAAAATAATGCCTCTGAACAAATATCTAACAAAATGATAAGTATATTCATATTCTGTTTGTAAAATAATGAATCTGAACAAATATCTAACAAAATGATAAGTATATTCATATTCTGTTTGTAAAATAATGAATCTGAACAAATATCTAACAAAATGATAAGTATATTCATATTCTGTTTGTAAAATAATGACTCTGAACAAATATCTGAAAATGATATGCATATTCTCATCAATTGCAACTAAATACAGAGTCTACAAGCGGCACTTTGTGAGTTCCAGCCGTACAGTAAGTGAAAGGAGTTGGTGTGATAAATGAAAATGGAATCTGATCCTTCAAGAAACGTGTGCATATAAGCACCTTTTGCAGAAGACGTCAAGTATCTGAGGGCATTCTGAAATCTTAAGCTGCTGTGAACCATTGATTGGTCTATGAGGATGTCTTTTATAGCGCTCTTTTGCCTATATTTGAGTTTGATTCATATCTTGCCTTATGAGCTACTGTTCACTCTAGCATATTCTTAAAAATAATAATAATAATGCAAGTTAATGGGTATGTTCCATAATATAATACCCAAATTGTACCTACTGAATAAAGCATAATTATAAAGGCAGTTTGTCAGTAATTCAGAACACACCATACACTAGAAACAACAATTCTTTATACGTACAATGTTAGAAATGTTAGAAACATATATACCTAGTTACCTACATAACTTTCTACGATCAAAGTTACAAAAATAGTGAACAAAGTCAGAAAATACATACCTACATTACTGTCTACAATCAAAATTACAAAAATGCAAAACGAAGTTAGAAAATATATCTACTATATATAACTTGCTACAATAAAAATTAGAAAACATGGAAAACCGTCAGTTTTGTATCTGAAAGACGATAGATGAAGCACTCTTATTCTAATGAAACTCATACCATGTTCTTTTGTTTTAATATGACATATATCAGCCTAAAATCTTAATGAATTCCCCTGCTTTTGAAGAGCAAATATTATCAACACCGTGCATATAAAAATGACTAAAATATTTGTGGAAGAGGAAAAAAAAGATTGCATAGAAACTTAAATGAAACCTTCAAGATATGAAAACAATCATAATTTGGTCAGTCCAAATATTACAGAAAATGTATTTTACTATTTGTTTCCATCAAATAAACCAAAAATTAACAAGGATATAAAGTTTTGTTAAAAGTTTAACATTTTTTTAAATATAACTTATCTACCCAAAATTATTAATTTATTAAATTTCACGTCTAATATAAAAACATAATTCTTAAAATGCTCCCAATGAGCCCAGTTGTAATTTACACAATGAATTACAAAGTTACGAATAAACAACACTATTTCCAAACTGGACATTGGTTTTAATGGAATGCAAGTGAGCGCGTTGAAAATTGTGCATCAGATTCAGAATAGAAACTAACATTACTTTTGATTATTCATATTCTGTCAAATTTGCACTAAAATTCAATCTTATGCTAGCAGTCCTCTTTCTTCTTAGGGCACTAATATGACTTCCATCTTAATTGTAATCATGAATTCTTATCAAAAGGAAAACACGAAACGGTGTGTGCATACTAAATATACAAATAAATAAACAGCAGTTTCCATAGATAAATGGAACCAACATACTGTAAGTACATTAAACCTTTATGTCAGATTTATACAACATACAATGGCATATTCAAATACTCTTTAATGCGAATTTCATGTTTTTTATTCTACATATACTGTAAATGTTGCAATATTGATCTCTATTCAAATAACTCAAATTGTCTATATATTTCTTGTGATATAAATTTCTTTCTAATTGTTTCCAATTTCAACTATTGTTTTCTTTATTTCAATGCTATAAAGTAAAATATTTCAAATAAATTTGTGTTTCTCTTTCTATAAATTTCTTTCACATTTGTTCACAGCAAACTAATTGGACGTCTGACACACTGGTGGCTTAGTTTGAACATTATTGGCAAGACATGTGTTGCACAAAACAGTACAGGCAGGACTACATGCATAATGCATATACATTAGGTGGATGTGAAAATTGCAACCAAAAAAAATATAAATATACATCTATCTTTGTTTTCGTTTCCCTGATATGTTGTTAAGTTAACAATATAATACATGTTGTTGAGATGTTCATTGCTTACATTATTATTTAAAAAATAAACATTTTGCTGATAACAGGAACAATAGTTATTGAACTTTGTGTTCTATTCCCTAAAATGTTTCAACAACGAAAACAAAACTTTGTTCAGATGTTAATTGCCGGCATTATATGGGAATATTTTGCTCATAACAGTAACAATAATGATTGAACTTTATTTTCTATTCCCTAAAATGTTTCAACAACGAAAACAAAACTCTGTTTGGATGTTAATTGCTGACATTATATGGAAATATTTTACTCATAAAAGTAATAATAATGATTGAACTTTATTTTCTAATTCCCTAACATGTTTCAAACAATGTAAACAAAACTGTGTTGAGATGTTCATTGCATACATTATATGGTTATATTTTGCTGTTAAAAAATCTACAATCAATAATTAATTTATAATTTCCTGATAATTGTCATTGTTTAGCTGGCAATTAATCAAATTATCTCCACATAAATGTACATCTTGAAAAAAATGTACATGGAAAATGTGAAAACAATCATTGACAAAAGGTACATGTTTCAAGACAATTTATTAAAACATTTAATTTCTTTCCATATAATGTTCTTAGAAAGATAAATTTAACATTGAGATATTGAATTACAGCTCAGTATACCACAGTAAATGTGCATCAAACTTCAAATCATTTTTCATGCAAAAGTTATAACAATAAAAAGTACATATATAAACCAAATGACTATTCTAAATAGTGTTCAAACAAAATTAATTAAAATAACAAGTACATAAACCAAAAGACTATTCTAAAGGCACTTACATATTTTTCATGTACTTTCACTTGATAAAATATCATGGTAATAATTGGTGAAATTTGTAATTTTCGTAAAATAGTGCGTAGTTATATAAATTTGTTCATATCTTAATACCAATTGATAATGCATACCTCAATGAGCAGTTTTAACGTCATAATAGTTGACAATAATCATTTTGATAAGAATATCATTATTTGTTTTGTCCTTTAAATCAAATTTGTTTAAAAAGCAGAGAATTCTAGGCCTTATGGCTAGGTGGTAATCAGTGCTGTAAATAATGTTGTATTCATATGGTTAACACATAAAACTAAATACATCAATATAATGCAATTTTTGGTATCGGCAATGCTGTTAATAGTGTTCCATGCACAATAAACATAACACATCATCACATTAATTAAGTTTTTGGTATCGTTATCAAATGGAATGATTTTCACTGATTTTGTTTGTCTTGCCTTTACTGGATGGGCAATGAAAGCTGTCATATTAAGTACTTATATAACAGGGCTCCACACAAACTCTTTTGCTAATGGTCAGGGTTGGGGCAGTAATACTTTACTAGATGGGCAGTAACTGCTGTCATATTAAGTACTTATATAACAGGGCTCCACACAAACTCTTTTGCTAATGGTCAGGGTTGGGGCAGTAATACTTTACTAGATGGGCAGTAACTGCTGTCATATTAAGTACTTATATAGCAGGGCTCCACACAAACTCTTTTGCTAATGGTCAGGGTTGGGGCAGTAATACTTTACTAGATGGGCAGTAACTGCTGTCATATTAAGTACTTATATAACAGGGCTCCACACAAACTCTTTTGCTAATGGTCAGGGTTGGGGCAGTAATACTTTACTAGATGGGCAGTAACTGCTGTCATATTAAGTACTTATATAGCAGGGCTCCACACAAACTCTTTTGCTAATGGTCAGGGTTGGGGCAGTAATACTTTACTAGATGGGCAGTAACTGCTGTCATATTAAGTACTCATATAGCAGGGCTCCACACAAACTCTTTTGCTAATGGTCAGGGTTGGGGCAGTAATACTTTACTAGATGGGCAGTAACTGCTGTCATATTAAGTACTTATATAGCAGGGCTCCACACAAACTCTTTTGCTAGGGGTCCGGGTTGGGGCAGTTATACTCTTTCAATCGTTTGTGGCCCAAAACAAATATTTATTTCCAGGCTCAAAAAATGACATTTCATTTGCAAAATGTCTACTATTCATAATACCACTCGCTTTACCGATCAAACTGCAATTAAGAATGAGGCTCGAGATGGAAGATCCATTCAAGCATCTCTCTGATATGAATCCACAACCTATGGTAATTGAAAGACTCAGTGGCGTAGGGCCATCATTTGACAAATACAATTAAACAAGGCGATAGCCGTAAAGTGTCTCGCCCACTTGCGTGCAATTGACCCTCATTTGACCTACTTATGTAACCTTTGACCCCAGCATATCATGGAGGCCGGTATAAGGCATCTACCAATCAAGTTTGGTTACAAACAGATGCACGGTTGGAAAGTTATTCAAATTTGTGTAAGTGTCACGGACAGACGGGTGGACAGACAGACAGACGAACGGTCGGACGCAATTTGGATCCCTTAGTCTCCCTCCACCTCGGTGGGCTCGACAAAAATCAATGAAATAAACCCTCATGGTATAAAGTAAACAGAGTTTTCCCCTCCCCCCTCCCAGAACAAAATTGGTCTGACCCCTCTAGGACACTCCCACAGAATGTAGATTGTTGCAGTGCATCACAGGCATATTTGAGTATTGAAAGGTAAGTTGGGGTCGTTGGTTATTTGGTTTTTGCAGAAGAGTTCAATCAATTTTTCATTATTTACGTCTGGGACTGCCCTTCATCGTCATCATCCGAGCGACGCAGCCGACGTTCCAACCCCGGTTAATAAGAATTTATGATTGCTGAAGAGCGTCGCGGGCCGCCTGCATGCTGGCCTCCTTGTCCTCGTCATCCTTGAAGGACAACTGGCGGGTCAGTTCAGCCGCTTTGGTCTCGGCAAGAGCTTTTCTTGCTTCAAACTCCTCCTTGGCCAGTTCGATTTCCATCCAATTAGGCAGGTCAGGAATGATGATGGCAATAGCTGCCTTGAATGCTAGGAAGATGTGCTGTTGCAGAGAATAATAAATGGGGATAGGGATAAGAAAGTTATGATGATAGCAATAATAAGATTGCATTTATAGTTTGGCCCCTTTGGTCTCGGCCAGAGCTTTCCTTGCTTCATACACCTCCTTGGCTTGTTCAGCCTCCATCCAGCTGGGGAGGTCTGGAATGATGATGGTGATCCCTGCCTTAAAGTTAGGAAGATGTGTTGTTTCAGAGGAAAAACAATCGGGATAGGAAAATTAAGGACGGTTATGATTCAATTTTTTGGTGGTCAATCGGTAGGTCCGATGATCCGGTGGTCAGTCAGCCAGCTGGCCAATCGCTTGGTTGTTTGGCTGGTAGGTTGATTGGTTAATTGGTTTGGTTGGTTGGTCAGTCGGTCGTTTGATCAATGGTTTGGTTGGTTTAGTTGTTACAATTTTAATCAGTTATGATTGTTTTCAGCTGGGACTGCCCTTAATTATCACTACTCAAGAGATGCAGCCCGGTTTCTAAACCCTAGATTTTGGTGGGAGAGTGTTATTTGATCTGTATGTTGATCAAGGAATATGAAATCAGAAATGGATACCAAATAAGTACTCACCTCGACAACAACAAAAAGAAGGATGTACTTTGTAGTGGACATGTCTGGGAACAAGGACTGGATTTCTGGTGACAGCGCCATCAGAGCTACGTTGGTTAGGACTGCCATGATGCTCATCACCTCAAAGGTGATCTGGAAATGAAGGGAACAAACAATATACATGCATTTATATATAAACACAATTTATTATAAACATAATGCAAGATTTGGAATATTCACAAGCCGGACAGTTTAGAGTGAGTGCGTGATGTTTTATTCAATGTTATATTAATTCCTCCCATGGGATTGCTTTTTCAGTAAAAACTAATTTTTCAAATGTAGTTTTACGTTAGAAGAATCATTTGTGTTGCATGGTTGTAAAACATATTGTATACAAATTACTACATTTGCCTGTAATAGATCTTACTCCACAGCACTGATGAATTTGGACCCAATAATACTACAATATTAATTAATTTAGACCTTTAACCTCATGTACTGTACAAATCTTTCCCAGACAACAACAATGGATATAACACGACTCCACTGTTTCTAACCACTAGATATTGATGTCCCTGCCAAGTGCCAATGTCGGCAGCAGTGTGGCTGTAAGGCCTCTGGCAAACCCTGCTCAGTTAGAGAAAACAAATCTGCGGCAACCCAAACCCAGTTTGAGACAACAAAACTGGGACAACCCAAAACATTTTGGCTGTTTCTAACCACTAGATACTGACTAACCTGCCAAGTGCCAATGTCAGCAGCAGTGTGCCCGAACGGCCTCTGACAAACCCTGCTCAGTTTGAAGGCGTCGCTGCGGATCTCAATCACGTTGTTAATGAGAGCAAAGACAGCGGCCAGGGGAAAGACAGCCGAGAAGAGAAAGACGTAACCAAACTGGAGGTAGAGCTCAAGGTAGTCATCAAAAGTACCCTGCAGAAAAGAAAAAAACACAGAAATTAAAGACTACATTGATACTTGTGCATATGCTTATTTCTTATATAATGATTTTCGTCTTCTGAGAATTCTCCGTTGGCATTTTATAATCCTCATCATTACTAGCAGCAGATTATCATTATAAGTTGTTAAAGTGAAAATTGTTTGCTATAACTAGCATATATTCCTATCATGTTCATTATCACCATATCATTATCATCATCTCATTATCATGATCTCCTCATCACCACCATCATCACCATCACCATTGTCGTCGTCATCGTCATCGTCATCATCATCCATCATCCATCATCATCTTCATCTTCATCATCATCATCATCATCATCATCACCATCAATCATCATCATCATCATCATCATCATCATTCATCATCATTCATCATCCATCATCCATCATCCATCATCATCCATCATCCATCATCCATCATCATCATCATCATCATCATCCTCATCATCATAATTCATCATCATTCATCAGCATCATCATCATCATCATAATTCATCATAATTCATCATCATTCATCATCATCATCGTCATCGTCACCATCAACGTCGTTGTCGTCATCGTCGTCGTCGTCATCGTCGTCGTCGTCATCGTCGTCTTCATCATCATCATCATCATTCATCATCATCTTCTTACCGGATAGACATCCATCTTGCTCTGCTCCGTGACCAGCTGTGAAGCCCTATTTGTCACATCACTGTCCCTCGGAGCGTCATCATCTTTCTTCGCCTTTGCATCACTCTTTTCTCTCCTCCAGAACCTCAGGATAAGATACGGAAGGGCCGTCTCCAGGAATTGTTCAATGAATTGCTGGATGATCAGCAGAGTCGACAAGTACTGTAAAACAAAACAAAAGTTAAAAAGGTAATCTGTTTTACACTGACTTTTATTGATCCCTTTCAAAATCTTACGATGAGATATATGGCAAGGCCATTTCTAGGAATTGTTGGATAATTTGCTGGATGATCATCAGCAGATTCGACAAGTATCGGACAAACAAAATTTAAGTTTTGTGTTACATTGAATTTCCTTTGATTTTGTGAAATTAATTAAGCCATACAAAACATAACTTTTCTCTCCTTTCAAATATCTAAGGATATGCTATGACATTTTCAGCCTTTTCTAAAAGTTCAATCATACATTGAACAAATCTTTAAAATTCCATAAACATATTAGTAATCCTCCCAACATTGTGTAATCAATTTGGCTCCTACAATTAAATCTAGTTCTTTGAAGATGTAAAGGACTTTTGCAATATCCTACAATATTTACCTTCTTAAGTTTGACCATGTCTTGGAGATAAAATGCAATGAAGAACAGGCACATGAAGCAGTTGGCAAAGTCGAACTGTGAAAAGTTATTTGGTATATTTGATATATTTATTTATTTCTACACTTTTTTCAAAATAATTATGTACAAAGTACAAAGATTATAAACAAACTTAACAAAATTAAATGTTGAATTATATAATGGACCAATGTATACAAAAAACAAAATTAATCAAAATACAATGTAAATGCTTATATAACTTTTTAAATCGTAGATATAAAGAGTTTTGAAAAATGTGTATTTGGGCCATTCTTGGTCACGTGTGTGACCCAAAACATGACAAATTTTGAAATGGGATGCTTATATTTCAGTAAGTATGAGACTATAATGATTTTTACGTCATATGTGACTTGAATATGTTGTAGTCTTTCAAACTTAACACAAAAGATTTTATAAGGATTACGTAACTCAATGTCAGAGGTCAAATGGCATGGGTCACGTGTGTGACTTCGCACGGAGCGCTTTTTTCATAACTAAATTTCATCTGGAAAATTCTTTAAAATATGAATAGCTATAATGTTCATCTTATTACCAGAGAAGTACTATACATTTGTAAGTACAACAATAGCAATGAATGAGAATTATTTCAAACCGTTGTTTTTTATAGTACTTAATTATGTGGCAACGTCTGGTCACGTGTGTGACATTTTGGGGTGGTCACGTGTGTGACATGTACAATATGAATGGAAAAATGGGAATTTTATAATATCGGGTTTAGAAAAGAATGAAAGGTTGAATTTTTACAAAGTTGGTATCAACCTGTACAGGAAAGTGAGAAGAATGAGCTTGCTAATTATCCTTTTGATATCTTGATTATTTTCTGAATTATGATTATTAGAATAATATTGAAATATGTAAATTTATGCAAATGAGTAAAAAAGTTTCATTTTAAACTTCAAATCATGTATTTCATGAAACTTTACACATGGATCATTCCAAAAATGGAACAAAACTACAGAAAAATAAAACTTCAATTTTTCCGAAAAAGTTTCACTTTTCAAAGAATGGCCCATTTTGGGTATCTCTATCACTCCCCAGATATAAAAATGCTATTGGTTACACACATATTACGAGTGCATGATAGACTGTAGGGGTCAAACATATGAATGTATCATAAGGTAAATGGATACAACAATCACATGGGAAGATAACTTCCCATTGTAAATTTGCACGGTTACAAAAACAATGCTTATTTATCAAAGTTTACTGCATTTTGAAGATGTGAAGTATTATTTGAAATAATTGTTTATATTCTATATACTCCATATGAGAAAGAACATCATTACTATATGCAGCGAGTATAGAAGCATAGCTTATTCAGGGTAGGGGCCTTATACCAGTGGCCAAGCGCGACGCCTTGCGTGCGCGCATAGGATTATATATACCGTATTTGCTGGTGTATTAACCGCACCTTTTTTCAACAAAAAAAAAAAAAAAAAGGGGGTGCGGTTAATACACGACCGTATTAACCACACTTTTTTTTTTTTGCGGATAATACACCAGAGCGGTTAATACACCGACAAATACGCTACAGTAATTGCTAGCGCTCTGAGTAATTTTGATCAGTGTACGTGTATCATCGTCATAGAGTTGTACATAATACAGCTCTATGATCATCGCATAAATAAACCTTGCTCACAGTGCATACAAACATATGCATGATTGACTCATCAAACAGTTTTCCTGTGAACCAAAAAAAGAGCGCAATAATGGATTTAGACGCCACAGAGATTGGAGAAAATAGTTTGAAACTTGGCACAATCGAATGTAATAACACCACCATTAGATAATGAATAAATGCATACAGATAATACACAAAAAACATGCAATATGAAATATATTGACTAAATAAAGACTGCAAACTCACCACAACCAGTTTAAGAATCAGGTTGTTTTCATGGGCTGACTCAAGACGGTGATTTTCTGTTAGAATACATTGAAAAACAAATAGGACTAAACTTTCATGCAGATATAATATTTAACAGATAGTGATACTTGTAGTGATATAAAACACTTGACAACTATTATGATTACATACATGTATTTCAAATTTGTAGTTGTATCAAGGGAACAATAGGGCTATTTGGAGCGGACCGAGACATATTTAGCAAACATCACATTTTAAGCCAGTGTGCATGAGCCACACAAAGTCTCTCATTGTAAATGCAACCATGAGTACCTAAATCTGGAAGTGGAATTATATATAATAATTGAGGAGCATAATTGGTGTACAAGATGGGTGGAGGAACAAGGGGCTGCAGCCCCCTTGGTATTAGGGCTAAATCATGTCATTTTCAGGCAATGTTACCATCACACTTGTGTGTGTAGGGGAGGGGGTGGGGAGGGGCAAATCAGCTTATTTTTTGGGGGAAAACCCAACTCATTTTTGTTGAAGGTGGAAACGATTCAGGCAAACAACATCAGCCTCCCGAGAAAATGTCTGTCCGTATGGAAGAGAGGACTCAACTCTGGCAGAAAATGTAATGTTTTTACGTTTCAGTCCACATAATTCTGTAGGTTGACGTCTGACTAACCCACTCGGGTCTGTCCCAAAAATACTCAGGTGTGGGTCTACAGAGCTGCCAACTATTCTGTTTTTGCCGTAATTGTTACGTTTTTTGTTTGTAATTACGGCAGTAATTAGGTAAATTACGTTTTTCTTTTTAAATTTTTGTAAAAAAACACCTTTTTTCTAAACTTACGTTTGAACGTTTTAAAATGTAACACTGTAATATGCACGTTATGAGCACCAGCACCGACCCTGTTCAAATATACCCTCTTCAAATTGATCTTCTAATTTTGTGTGCGAACTTCAGTATGTAGTAAGCTATATGTGCGATTTCTGTGCTTTTTTGGTAATAAGGTTAATTTTTTATGGTAGTTCATCATATTCTGTTTTTTCCCTGAAAATTCTGTTCTCTGGTCATTTCATTGTTTATTTTTTAAATCTAGGTTGGCAGCTCTAGGTCTATGGAGAATACATGTTACAGCGAAATCAATCAGTCCTGACCGAGTTAAACAGACCTGATTCATGCAAAGGTCACATGCTTGTGGATTTAACTGTGCTGGTGAATACTGTAGGTCGATAATCTCAATTTCATAATTTGTCTAGGTATATGTGGGTGAGGATGAAATGGTGAACATTTAGCATTCATGTAAATTGATTCTGATTTTAAATGTGAAGAAGAATAATACATGTATACCTATTTGGTAATTATGCAAATTTACATAGTAAAAGTTGCTTCACATTTTGTAATTAAGAAGACAGACTCACCCCAGTCGTTGAGGAAGCTTGCGAGCTTGCGGTAGAGGGAGTTGACGACGATGATGGCAACGGCGTAGAGAATGCTGGGAAGGAGTAGGACAAAACCTCCCGAGGTGGTGGAGGCATCCACCTTGGTCTTGAGGTAGTCCTCGAAACGGAATGAGCCGAGCATCATGAGGAACGCGATGCAGAGGAAGATGAGGATGATCGGGAGCGAGACGCCATACTTCTTGTAGTAGCGCTTGGATGGTGGGTAGCGGGGCTCGCGGCGCCCAGTTACGGGGTTGGTGCCGATTGGCCCGTGGTACTCGGCTCTTGGTTCTTCAAATTTAATCTGACCTATATAAGAAAGACGCCAAAGGAGATATTTTATTTAAAAAGAATATCATTGTCATTACTCTTTCTCTTAAACGCCTCTAGAAACATGGTGCTCAATAGAAGAATGAAGATTGCTAGAAAGGGTGAACCCATGGGGGAAGCGCCCCTTGCACAATAGTCTAAGTAATAAATTAGTAATACACAATAACATTTCTACAAACTTACCATAAGTACCCCACTTGAACGCTTTGCCATTGCACTTTCTCTTCCAAGCCTCCAGGAATATCGTGCTCCACAGGAGGTTGAAGATTGCGAAGAAGGCGTAGCCATGGGGGAGGCGCCCCACGAAGGTCTCCAGGAGAAAGTAGATGAGGCCAACTGCGGCAGGCAGGATGAGGGCACCGGTGTAGAATCCCAGGAAGTAGAAGTAGATGGCAATCTTCTCACCAAAGTAGTCACGGATCATCACTGGAGTGAGCAAAACAAATATTGTATTAAATACATGCTAGTGATGACTCTTGACAAGTTCAGCTAGTTGATCTATAACAAAGCTAAGGAAGGTGCAGTGCCATAGCTACAAGGGGCACATTCCCCCCGCCTCCTGACCTCCAAAAAACTAATAAAATGGACAAAAATGAAAGAAATCACAAAGGAAAATCCTTAAAAGAATAAAGTAATACATAAAGTGTGCCCCCCCCCCCCCTCAATAACTTCCATGTCCCCCTCCCTCTATCAGTCCGACCACGCTACGCCAATGGAGAGGACTAGTTCCTTTGTGGAAAATCTAGCCCCTTTTATGCCTGCCCCTCAAAGGGGAAAAAGAACATATATCAATAATATAATTGTTAACAGATTTGCACCTCTACCCTATTTGCAACCTTACATGGTTTATCATTATTTACACAACTCAATTAGCGCTTTATTCTAAAGGCAAATATACGAAGCTGATGATATCAGTAGTATGCAAACAATGAACAGGTATTAGAACACAGATGAGGCGAGGTAACATTATTGAAAGGATAACAGTACATAGCATTATCATCAGCTAAATCATGTTTAATTGGTCGGATTTCTTTTGTTCAAGACACCATTTAGGCATTGTGGCACTTCTTGATGGGCGCGGCGTGTCTTCCAATTATGGGGTCCCGAATTCATAACAAAGTTACGATTCCATGGCATTAATGGCAATTAATATTTCCTTCAGTAAGACTCACAATGCCGCACTTTACAAATGTAGCAAATGGGGATGAGGCAGGAATTTATTCCTCAAAATGATTGATGCGTCTATCAGGGGCTTGGAATAAAATGTAATGATCAGATGGTGCAACATAAATGCTTGAATGTTAATATCATCATTATTACAAGATTCATATGAGTGCGTAAAAGGGTAATACAATCACGGTAACAATTCTTCCACCATTATATTTCCCTTCATAACTTAATCCCTACTTACTGATTGGCTGAGGGGCCAGGTAGTTGGAATGTTTGTACCAGTGGTTCTCCAGTGATACCAGCTCTGTTGGGGTGTGCAGGGGGTACATTGCCTGAAGCAGACCGCAACTTAGAAGTTTTGGAACTGAAAAGGAGTGGAAAGAGACAATTAAGTTAGGAATATTTATGTACTCTTTGACAATGAAGGTTTTGCCCATTTACTGGTTGAAGGGCTAGGTAGCTGGAATGTTTGTACCAGGGGTTCTCCAGTGATACCAGCTCTGTTGGGGTGTGCAGGGGATAGAGGGCCTGGAGCAGACCACAACTTAGAAGTTTTGGAACTAAAATAGGGGGAAAGAATATTCAAACAAGAGTTATAAAAGTGATATACACAATTATTTTGCGCTTTGTTGCCCGCATACACTAAATGTGACCGGCTATAGCAAAACCCTGCACTTGCCTGTAATTCATGTTTTAAAGGAATTGGCATTTTAAGCTCACATTATGTGTGTAAAAGACTTATGATTGTAAAATTGAAACAATCACATCTTCGCCAATTATTATTGACAAATTTGATAGAACAAAGCATCAAATGAAAGCTTGTGATGAGGCCTTTCTGATGGTAAGAAAATCTACATTTTGATTTTTACCAACAAGTGCTGGGTTTTGCTATAGCTGGTCACAAATATTGGCACAAATAAAACAGCTCTGAAGAGCACTAAAATGCAAGATGTTAAATAGCAAACTTGTTTTACTTCATAAAAGAGACAAAAACTTATTAAGAATTACAATATTTCTGGATGATACCACAACCCTTTAATTCTGGCAAACCTCTCAAAAAGTAGCTGGGCCATTCTTGGTCACGTGTGTGACCCAAAACATGAAAAATTTTGAAATAGGATGCTTATATTTCAGTAAGTATAAGAGGTATAATGATTTTTACTTTGTATGTGACTTGAATATGTTGAAGTCTTTCAGACTTAACCCTAATAGGGCCGGGGGGGGGGGGCCATAATGGCCCCCCCCCTCCGCGATTTTTTTTATTGCTCCAAAACGCTGTAAGATAACGCGCTGCTGCTCCGTGACATTTTTCTTTCGGGTCTTGCGCACATTTTAAAACAAAAATTTCGAAAATCGGACATACCGTTACAAAGTCACGTGACCTTTTGTCTATGCATGTCATCCCGAAAATCGCTCAATTTCGTGATTTGTGTACAAAACATATAGAAATATCAATTTTCGTAAAATGAGGTTAATCATTGGTTATTCAGTGTTGTTTACATTTATATGTTGTTTTGGGGATTCAAAATACTTAAATTATAGTTAGAAATAAAATAAACAACAAAAAAAATAAAATACATAAGTTTAAAAAAACAAAGAAATACATAAGAAATTATCAAAACAATAGAAAACATAAGGAAGAACCTGGCTCTTCCTAATTTCTTTGTCGTATTATTATTCCACATGCTCTAAAGAATATATGTAGTGAAAACCAGAGTTTAATTATGAATAATATATGATTTATGGGTAAAAATATGAATTTCATGACTTATTTGCATAAATTACCATTAATATGCAAATTAATGAATTTTTCAAATTTTAAAAAAATTACCATTGTATTCTATACACTTCACTTATCATGCGTGCAAATTTTCACGGCGATCGGCCGCTCCGCCGCCGAGATCTTAGGGGGGGGCCATAATGCCCCCCCCCCCCCCCCCCCCGGCCTGCTGAAGACCTCAAATAGCCCGGCCCTTTTAGGGTTAACACAAAAGATTTTATAAGGATTACGTTACTCAATGTCAGAGGTCAAATGGCATGGGTCACGTGTGTGACTTCGCACGGAGCGCTTTTTTCATAACTCAATTTCATTTGGGAAATCCTTTGAAATATGAAAAGCTATAATATTCATCTTATTACCAGACAAGTATTATAGATCTGTAAGTACAAAAATAGCAATGAATAAGATTTATATCAAACCATTGTTTTGTATTGTATATAATTATGTGGTAACGTCTGGTCACTGTGTGACATTTTGGGGTGGTCACGTGTGTGACATGTACAATATGAATGGAAAAATGGGAATTTTATAATATCAGGTTTAGAAAGGAATGCAAGGTTCAATTTTTACAAAGTTGGTATCAACATGTACAGGAAAGTGAGAAGGTTAAGCTTGCTAACTATCCTTTCGATATCTTGAATATTTTCTGGGTTATGATTTTAGAAAAATATTGAAATATGTAAATTTATGCAAATGAGTATGAAAGTGTCTTTGTTTAATGTAAATCATATATTTCATGAAACTTTACACATGGATCATTCCAAAAATGGAACAAAACAACAGAAAAATAAAACTTCAATTTTTCCGAAAAAATTTCACTTTTCAAAGAATGGCCCAGCTATAGGTATATAACCACTCTGATGAATTCAAAAACCTGCTTAACATTTGTTAATTTAACCTTGATATTGTAAGGTGTTTTACTGTTTCGTATATCATCACAGTTCATACATTATATTTTGAGGGGATCTTACTGATTCGTTGCTCTGGGTACAGACTCTGGTTCTTAGACTCGGTTCCGGGAATATCCTCTTCCTTGGTGCTGCGGATGTGCGTCAGAAGGTAGTAAATGATGCGCTGCTTCTCACACGTAGTCAGGAAACATGTATCTGTGCATCGATGAACAAAACCATGGAACAATGTTCAATATTAGAGGTATAAATTTATAAAAATTCAACAAATAAGTCTAAATTCCGGGAATATCCTCTTCCTTGGTGCTGCGGATGTGCGTCAGATCTGTGCACAGATGAACAAAACAATGAAACAACCAACGGTATATGAGGGAAATGTATATTCTGTATAAGTTTTATCAAATATATGTCAACAAATGTTAAATAACTTCCACAAAATGTTTCCATTTCAGTAAAATGTGACTAAGATGGTATTATTTGATGCAGAGTTTTTCACAAATAATAAGGTTCCATTTATCTGCAGATATGATAAAGGAATTAATACTTTTGTCAATAACAATATCTATTTAGAATATGTATTTATCAAACACACAAACATAGTCTAGCAAAGACATATCTAAACAGACAAAACAAAGAAGACTGAAAACATACCATCGCTGTTGAAATGGTAAATGTGCCGAAGGCTGAAGTATCGCAGGGATCCATCTTTTCATTTCATACATTGATTGTCACATTGTATGCTATCTTAAATAATAATACCAATAGATTGCATTTAGGTTTCTAAGCATTGTTGTGTACAATATTATTACCATTGGTCATCTTTCAACAAACACAAAGAAGACAACTAAAATACATACCATCACTGTCAAAATGGTCAATGTGTCCGCGGCTGAACTCTCGCAGGGATCCGTCCTTGCACTTCTTTCGCAGGCACACCTTCTCCGCCCCTTCCAGCAAACGTTCCCTAGAGGCACCGATCTGGAACACCGGGTCGTGTCCATTCTTCCTGGGGACAGTTCTCACCAGGAGAGCTCCTCCTCCATCCTTCTCTGGTCCCTTTAGAAGAAGAATTTATTGAACAAGATCATGATTAAATCCTCCAAGCAATAACTATTAACTACAGTTGAACCTTTCCCGCAGCTACTCTTTAGATCTGGAGAACAAGGTCAAGTCCATTCTGCCTGGTGATCCCCTCATCCATATTTCTCTGGTGCCTTTGGGAAAGTAAGATTGTGAGATAAGAAGGTAACCTGAAAATGAAACATCGCTTCGATTAGTCAGCTGCCCCTTCCAGCAACCACTCCCTAGAGGCATCTATCTGGAACACCATATGTAAATTTTTCACTAGGAAATCCCTGCCTCTATCCTTCTCTGGTACCTGTAGGGAAAATAAATAAGATTGTATTATCAGACCTCCATTTTACACAAGCTTAACAAATACACAAACTTTAATTTAACAAATAATGAATGCCTCCAGTGACTTTACGTCATGTAAAAATTAATCATTTGTCATAATTTGCTTTTATATTACTTTACTGGTTAGGGTGGAAAGAAATACATCCATCTATTCAAATTTCAATGCATCCATCCATCCATCCATCCAAACATCCATCCATCCATCCATCCATCCAAACACTCATCCATCCATTCATCTTTCAATCAATCAATCTAGTCAGTCAGTCGGTCGGTCAATCAGTCAGTCAGTCAGTCAGTCAGTCAGTCAGTCAGTCAGTCAGTCAGTCAGTCAGTCAGTCAGTCAGTCCATCAATCCATCCATCCACCCACCCACCCACCCACCCATCCATCGATCACCTGGGCTAACAACATAATGTGATCAATTCAATGCACACCAAATATGTCTGGTTCACTCCCCATTCTGACAGAAACTTTAGCTTCCATCTGAAATTATACCTTCAAAATATTGAGTAGCCATGACTTTGTTGCCATAGCTACACCGCCAGAGAACTCCAAGATGCATAGCATGCTATCCTTATCAACATCCTCCTCCGACTCTGTGTGCTCTGTGTGTGCACAGCATGATGGTGCAACAGAAGTTTCCTCCAATTTGTTTATAGTCCCATCTCCGCGCTGACTTTGTTGCTGAACCGCGATGTCATCAACTCCGTCCGATTTCACATCCTCACCTTCATCATTGCCAGTATGTATTATAGAAGGAACGTCGTCTTCGGCGAGATCTTTGGGATTTTCAACACCACTGGCATCGGCGAGTTCTTTGGGGTTTTCACCACCATTGGCGCTGGCAAGTTGTTGGGTTAAAATGCTGCCATCTGCATCTTCTTCTTCTGCTTGATCGATGCCATTTTTGCTGACATCACTGGTGGGGTTGACTGAATCTACCTGAAGCTGATGAAAAAAAATAATCACAAAATCATGGAAAAGAAGTAGAGTTTGTATGCTTAAACGAATGGTTCAGAAATATTTACAGAGTTTAAATTCTCAAGACATCATATCAAATCAATTCATCTACAATTTAACAAATTATCTTTTTCAGCTAGCCCAGCATTTAATAAGGCCTTTAATTTGGCCACACCAAATTTTTAGGGGAAAGGGGGTCCGAGTTTTTCAGTTTTGAATTAAATAACTAAATTAACCCCTTGAATTGAAGCTGCAGTGTAGGGATGGCCAGTAATTATAGCACCGCTTGCATTAGATCGACAAATCTATCGCTTTCATGGCCTTTTTGACATTATTATTGTTATTTTCACTGTCGGCATTCTGAATGCCGACAGTGAAAATAACAATAATAATCATGTAAAGACATTCTTTATTTTCCTTAGAATAAGGAGTAGGAGAAAAGAAGTATGTGAGAACATAATGAAGCACTTCCTATATTCAATCTGCACATATTTGCAGTGCAGTAGCAGCACTGCATGCACATGGATGCACCAGTCCACACTCACTGAATCAATGTCAAGCAAGTTAAATTACGACATCAATCAAAATGATAATCAGATCTCAAAACGGTTTGAACTCGAATCGAGACATAACCCCTCACGAAAATAAATGTATATCTACGAACCTGATCGTCCATTCTGATAATGGATAAAAGACACGAACGTGGGAAACTGCAGTGACACGATTCACAAGTCTCCGATTGACACGCCCAAATCCACCTGTCTGGGTACTGTATGTTGTTGAAAATTCAGCGGCACCCAGCCGGTGCGTATTCGTGTAGGTACCGTACAGAAAGAGCACTAGCCACGCCACAGATTGCAGCCTCACCGCATTGGTACCCTTCTCATACGGAGCAGCTCAGGCGGAACGGAGGACACAGTATACCCCCTCGAGTTGCTTCCGAGTGTGCTGAGTAAGATTTTCAGAATGCGAGGTATGCGAACTTGGGGGGAAGTGGGCGGGGTTGTGGGGGTGGTGGCACACACGTGGGCGTTTAAATCACATAAATAATTGTGATCGAAATTTACTGACATATAAATTGGGGCCTGCATAATAAAGAACCAGGCATAAAGTCTTAGGAATGACTTGTTTTGTGGTCTAGCGGGTTTATGGTGTAGGATGGGGGCCGTGGTCGGACTGATTGGGGGGGGGGGGGGGGAAGGGGGGTCACACAAAATGATTTGGGGCCATACCTTATGTATTTATTGTTTTTTCCTTCAAAAAATGTCCCCTTATATATGTTTCCTATTGTTTTGTTTGTCTTCAAATGATTGGGGGGGGGGGGGGGGGGATGTGCCCCCTCCCCCCCCCCCCCCCCCTGCCCCCATGCCCATGTTGAAAACACAGTAGATTTTTTTACTATAATTGGGATCATGGTCTTGGGGTAGATCAATATGGGTCAATCATCATAGCTAACAGCTTGCATGGTATCTTGTGTGAACAATCAATGTGCTAATTGCTGTGCATTGAGTTTGTGATTAATATAATTGATTCAATGCATTTCCTATAGCAAAAAGAGCCATTATGAGGGTCATAGCTAAAGTAATGAATTAATTAAAATCACTGCAATAAAATCTGTATTCATTTATTTACTCTGTGGCCCATCTTTTCTTTGTAAAATTTGCATTTTTAGCATCAAATAGATGGAAAATACAATAGCTTTCATTAATGTGCATCGATCATGATACTTTGTATCAAACGTGTACAAATATTTGTATCTAGAAGGGGGCTCCTGCTTACAAGTATATTACTTTTGTGTAGCCTCCTATTTCAATATTTCAATATTCATTTGTATTTATCTATATGATTGATTGATACATGACTTGTATTATATATAATGTTATTGTTTTATGATTGAAATGAATAAAGACAAATGAACGCATCATTGTATGTTTGTTTGTTTGTTTTTATTTCCGTATAAAAAAAAATTAACATCAAAACAATACATGAAGATTCATATATACAGGTGTGAACGATCAATGTGCTAATGTTGTGTGTTCAGAGTTTTGAGATTAATATTGTCCCAATGCAAATCCTATATGGCCAGAATTGAATGTGTTATTTCTAGACTAATAAATTCATTAAAATCACTGCAATAAAAGCTCTAATCATTTATTGTCCTTGTGCTCCCATCTTTTCCTTGTCAAAATCTTAATCTGGCCAGTACCGAATAGATGGGAAATACAATTATATAGCTCTAATTGCACGCTCTTGTATAATGTGTGAACAATCAATGTGCTAATTGCTGTGTATTGAGACAGGTGGTAAATATTGATGCATTACATACAGAAATCAATAAAGGCCTTCATTCAGAATGCTTGTCTTGGCTAGGCTAATGGAACAATTACAACCAATATGAATATATTGTTTTCTAATAACTACTGGAGAAACGCATTTCATATATTCATGTAGTTGTAAAAATAGGAATATAGCATACTTGCCAACATTTGTGGCCCATCTTTCCTTTGTAAAATTTGCATTTTTAGCATCAAATAGATGGAAAATACAATAGCTTTCATTGTGCATCATCGTATGTTGTATACTTTGTATCAAACGTGTACAAATATTTATATCTAGAAGGGGGCTACTGCTTCAAGTATATTACTTTTGTGTAGCCTCCTATTTCAATATTTCAATATTTATTTGTATTTATCTATATGATTGATTGAAACATGACTTGTATTACCAATAATGTTATTGTTTTATGATTGAAATGAATAAAGACAAATGAACGCATCAATATTGTATGTGTGAACGATCAATGTGCTAATGTTGTGTGTTCAGAGTTCTGAGATTAATATTGTCCCAATGCAAATCCTATATAAGTCAATATGGCCAGAATTGAATATGTGTTATTGCTAGACTAATACATTTATTAAAACCACTGCAATAAAAGCTCTAATCATTTACTGTCCTTGTGATTCCATCTTTTCTTTAGTCAAAATCTGAATCTGGACAGTACCGAACAGATGGGAAATACAATTATAAAGAGCTGCACTCTTGTATGTGTGAACAATCAATGTGCTAATTGCTGTGTATTGAGTTAGGTGGTAAATATTGATGCCTCACATACAGAAATCAATAAAGGCCTTCATTCAGAATGCTTGTCTTGGCTAGGCTAATGGAACAATTACAACCAATATGAATATATTGTTTTCTAATAACTACTGGAGAAACGCATTTCATATATTCATGTAGTTGTAAAAATAGGAATATAGCATACTTGCCAACATTTGAAAGTCAGAAAACTGAACGCACATTGGAAGGGGGTCCAGGGGCCAGCCGTAGCATAGGGCCCCTAGTGGGGGTGCAGGGGATAACACCCATGGCGGGGGTTCAGGGGCAGAGCCCCTGAAGCTTCCAAGTTTCTGCATGTTGTGAACCCCCATGATGCTTTTATTTTATGGGTACAAATAGTATTATTGAAAGAAAAAAAAAATGTTTAGGGCTATAAAAACTACAAAAACGGAACAGATCCGTTAAAAAACGGAACGGTTGGCAAGTATGATATAGTTTGTTAGCATACTTTTATCTGTCTATTCATCAAATTTGTTTAGAACAGAGGGCCTATAGGTGTAGGTGTATACAAACAAACACGCACACACACACACACGTACACATACTGGTTTTCGCCTTCGAACGTGGACATCCATTTCAAACCATTCTCGTACTATGCAAACGTGGACACGTGTGTATGTATTTCACTGCACAACCGAGGACTATTGTGTATAAACCGAGGACTATTGTGTGTGTGTATGTTTTCAACCGCACAACCGTGGACGTAGGGGGTGCACGTTAATTTTTCCGGTTTTTTGATGCGCGCGCATATGCATGGAAATCGCATTAGCAATCGTTTGCACTATCGTTTGAAAACGTGGACGTCCGCGATTCCTGGGTGCCCTTACAAAAAAAAACCATGGTAATACCATGGTTTTCATGGTATTACCATGGTATTACCATGGTACACATGGTATTACCATGGTATTACCATGGTACACATGGTAGTACCATGGTACACATGGTTATACCATGGTAATACCATGGTACTACCATGGTACTACCATGTGTACCATGGTACTACCATGGTACACATGGTAGTACCATGGTAGTCATGGTACTACCATGGTAGTACCATGTGTACCATGGTACTACCATGTGTACCATGGTACTACCATGGTACTACCATGGTACTACCATGTGTACCATGGTACTACCATGGAAGTACCATGTGTACCACGGTACTACCATGGTACTACCATGTGTACCACGGTACTACCATGTGTACCACGGTACTACCATGGTACTACGTATGTGTACCATGGTACCACCATGTGTACCATGGGGCGGAGGGGGGGGGGGGGGGTATTTCTTTGTTTTAAGCCAAACAAAGGGGGGGGGGGGGCTGCAGCCTCCCATCCCCACCCCCCCCCCCCCCCCCCCCCCCCCGCTGGCTCCACGCCCCCTGAACCACGACATTTCCATGGTAAACTAATACCATAATTAATACCACATAATATGGCACAAATCAGTGACCTAGCTACAACCCTATGGTATTACATTATATTCTATATATTTCACCATAGCTATAATAATAGAAATAAGATGCAAATTACATTTCTTATATGTATAATGTTATACTGTTCTTTGCATATCTAACCAGGCGCGCCAGGCAATCTGCACACTTTCTAGGTACAATATGCATGTACCCCCTCCCCCCCCCCCCCCCCCCTCAGGTTAGTAAAGTCAGCAATGGTTCTGATTGGCCCAATATTGAGGGACCCATTTGAACAAGCGGCGGCAGCCATTGCATATGCAGGCCAATGCATGCAACGAACGGCAATATGCTGCGCAGTATAGTATGCACAGACTGTACGCACGCAGTGCAGTGTATGACATGTGTATGGTGCATGCATGCAGTGCTGCGCTAGTGCAGTGCAATGCAGTGCAGTGCAGTGCAAAATACACTGTATATAGCTAGTGCGTGCAGAGAGATACTGAAGCTGTAGTGCTGTACCCTATTACAACAAGCTAGTATGAGGCCAGGGGAAATGTGTATTATACTTTTAGGCATGGAGATTGGAGAACTAGACTTGCAGTTGCATGGACATGATGGAGGATGAATTCAAATTTGAGTAGCATTAATTCCCAGAAAAAACTGTTGGTAAGTATTATATAAATATGTTTACATGATGTAGCTTACATTTTAGAAATGTGATGTGATGTGATGTGATTGTGATGTAATGTGATGTGATGTGATATGAATCTATGATGATGTGATTGTGATGTGATTGTGATGTGATGTAAACATGCTAAAGAGTAAAGTACTATAATTTATCATGATGATGCCGCTTGGGAATTGTAACTAGTAAGACAAAGAAACAGCCTACAAAAGTACAACTTTACAATGCTCATTGCCTCATTCTCTGTCGTATATCACATCTACAAAGTATGGTCCACTCAGGTGGACCATTTGTAACACGCAATATATGGCAATACACGGGAGATTACCATACTGCCTATTCATACACTGTTGCGTTCACCAGTTGAACGCTGTGTTTTAGGACGCATCGGTAAGGAAAACGGACGGGAAATAATCATTTAATT
Organism: Echinarachnius parma; assembly: GCA_037951105.1. Taxonomy (NCBI): domain Eukaryota; kingdom Metazoa; phylum Echinodermata; class Echinoidea; order Clypeasteroida; family Echinarachniidae; genus Echinarachnius; species Echinarachnius parma. Next base: position 150,966 of record JBAMJV010002560.1, on the reverse strand, counting down.
TCTACATTTTGCGGTCTTCAAAACAACAAAGTAGGTAATCATTATCAAAATACATGAATTGGGGATCACATAAACGAAAGTTTTTTTGCATTTGATGGTAAATTGAGGGAGAAATCAGCCGACAAAAACTTGTTGTTTCCGTTGGATAGTGCAGCGGGCGGAACAGGTTGATCTCCGCACAACGCTATTGTAATGAACCTATGTGTGTCATATATGGTCATCATGGATTCATGGTCATTGCAAATGAAAACAAATATGATTGAGTGACATACACTTTGGCATCCCATTACTGTAATACATCAAATTGTCATTCTTTACTCACACAGCAACGAAATGGCGAAAGTTCTGATGTGGTTATCGGATTTGAGATTATCACTTTATAATTTGAGATCGCCTTCAAAGACAAAGTCACGTATTATGTTTTTATTGGCTGTCCCATATCGCATATCGTGGACGTGGTGTTCATTAACCAGCACACCTCCAGACTAGTAGTACTAGTACTCCCATTGACAATGTACACATCTCATAATTTCTAGTGCGATGTTGGCATCATTTCACAATAGACATAGCGGACAATCTACACATCATTTCACTTAAAAACTTCAGCCTGTGCACATTCTAAGTTTAGCACGCAAGTATCAGGTGTGCAATTTGTCACAAAACACACAAACACAAAGTTGACGCAGGATGCAAGCAGAATCATAACTTTTCAACTTTTACTTGCCCGAAAAGAAAATGTACTTGCCCTATTACTTCTAGATGAGATTTACAAATTAGAATTTCATTATTATCTCCTAGTTGAGCAAAAATGTAGTTGCCCAGTTGGGCAACCAAACTAGACCATTTATGAAACTTCACTTGCCCGACATCAATTGTTACTTGCCCCGGGCAACAGGGCAAGTGGTAGTGTCGAACACTGCTTTAGTACAAGTTAACATTTCAATAACAATGATTTATCACTGTTATGTAAACAATTATAAATACATGTCTTTACTGTTTTTATTTTATATGTTGTGCATTTTAAGAAATAAAATGGTGAGATACTTATAATATTCTCTTGATTTCTCTTTGTTATACACTTTACAGGGATGCACTTTCACCATTGAAAGCACCTCTACATCAGATGATAATGAGAGAGAAGTCATAATTGCCGTTGAGACGTGTCATAGAGCGGTCAAAGCACAACTTGAGCTGATTATCTGCAAGAGAAAGAGAAGCAAGGGGTCAAGCCAAGCGCCTTGCCTGAAAACAGTTATCAGCGATGGTAGTAGAGGATATTGCTGCTGCTGAAGTTGAGCCTTAAATTCTTGAAAAACAATTAAATGTGAAAACCTCTGTTAATGTATGTACACGTATTAGAGTACATGACAGGTACGGCTGTTCTTTACGCCTTCTCCAACAGGCTGCATGGAAGTCTCCCAGCTGCTCGTTATACAATCAAAACTGACACGGTGCCTGATTTACCATTGGGAGCTTGCTCCCAGTCACAGGTCACAGTGCACCAATAGTTTCAGCGAATCACCCACGTCGAGCTCAATCCATTGTAGCTCGTCTGAACGTACAACTTTTAAAACACGGCCCATACGACATCGAGCGACCCACTGAGCGCTTAAGGCTTTGCATGGTCAACGGATTCTATCTACTTTTCTTCTACTTTGGCCTCCGACAGGGAGCGACCCACTGCCTCTGCCAAGCACCACAAATCGTTACCTTCTCTTCTTGACGGCGAACATCAACTCCATTATCAGGAGTGTCGATCAGCGTCGACGGCGCATACTTTACAAGTTTACAGCTCTTTAGCCATGACAACAAAGTCTTGTGGAGTGTGTGACTCAACTGGCAATGTAATTGTGATGAGAATCCTTGTGCCGTGGAAAATCCTGCATGATGCGGATTCACGCTGCGCATGTGATGGAAAAATACTGAGTCACATGAAATTGGTAATGACCAGTTTACCAATTGAAGGTTAAGGTCACGATAACATGAATACAATAAAGGCGAGAGTACTATGCATGAATTGTAAATTACAATTTTCCTTGCACCAAGCAGAAGAGGAGCAGTATAGCTGTTATTATTGTGAACGCCAGATTAGAACAGGAGTTGGCTAATCTGGTCACACCATATTTGGCCAAAAATTGGTAAGATTGCATTTGAAGGAGTCTGCTATTTGGTTGCCTACCTAGTCAGTGATAGGTTTTCAGGCCATGGCCAATGGAAAATCATGGAAAATCAGATCATGTTTCAAAACTGATTGATGCGTGAAGAACATTGATTGTGCAACTTCTTATAAAAAAAGTCCATCTAGTTGAACATGTGTGAATTAAGAAGCAAATATTGATTACAATTCCTTTTAAGTAGTATGCATAAAAATATGTCTACTTGAGCAGTAGATGTACATACTTTGTCAAGTATTGAGGTGGTAATTGGTAATCTTCCATGCCTTTTTGGTGGTAAACATTAATTTCATGGCCCAAAGAGGGCTTTATTCAGACATACCATTGAACCTACATCTCCCATCTCTTTGCCTACATTTAATGTTATTTCTATGATAGATTGTTTCCAATACTGTTTCATTAACTTAGGATTTTTATCAGAAGTGATGATTGAGATTCAATCATTTACAGAGTTTTCTTATTCTTCTAAATGATACATGTAGGTTTGAAAGAGTGAAAAATTATCACATGAATACGTGCAGTTCATTTTATCCCATACTGCCCATTGATTTTGACGACAAATACAAAGCATTCAGAAGCGCTTTTCGTGTAATTCATGAATATTTGCAAACCTGGGGGACTTTTGCGAAGGCAAAACCTTGTGAAAAAGAATGTAAAACTCTACGTGATATTGGCTAAATTTTACTTTAATGTTTGATTGTACTTAATAAAAATTGCTGTATTAATATAAGGTTGTTAAATATTAAATAATAATAATTTTTGTAGTTATGTAGGATGCCTAACTGATACAAATTATTTCAAATAACGGGAGCCTCGTCCTCATTTGTCTTTGTACACTTTTCAAGGGTGGAAAGACTGCATAAGTACTGCACATTATTATCTAAGTGTGTATTTTTTTTCATCAATGGGTTAAATTTAGCCCGTGTTAAACTTAACCCACCACTTTATGGAGAGCCGCAATGCAAATAATGCACCTTTGTTATAATGTGTGCTTGTTGCTACATGTACATGTAGATGTGCGCTTATCCTTGTCAAACGCCATACAAAACCTATGATTTAACCATTGCGCGTGACGCATATTTTTTACGCCTACTGGCAAGCAGAGTTTTAAAAAGTGTAAGAAAACTGACGATTATCGTCAATTTTTTCTGATTTATTTCACTATTCATCTAGATATGATATGTTCTCGTCTCAGGGAAACCTCCATACCACTGCTGTCGAAACCAAATGTAGAAAGCGTTTATTGAATTAAAAAATCAAGAAAATGCCAAGGAGACTGGTTGCAAAGCATCAATTACCCGGTTTTCCATAAGACACTGAGTTAAATTAAACACACTTGTTCCATAAAACGACACGAATGACGTATTTTAGCACCATGCTGAATTTAACCTTTGATAAGAATTCCACCCTAACAGTTTGTCCTAGCTCTTTCAAGTCAAATTTGTCACATGTATTAGTATGTAGGGAAAGTGGGCATTCAAAAAGCTATGAAAGTATCATGCAACATATCATAGAGAGTTCTTTATATTTTTGTTTGAAATAACTTGCATGAGTGCAGTATGACTTTCAATCCAAACCTTTACAATTGGAACTTCTTCTATTCAATTGTGATGTATGTTTTGTAAAAAAAAACTTGGATAGATGATGCATGTTTTGCGAATTTCATTTTGAGAACAAAGATTGAAGTACAATCATGTTCATATGTCTTATATGTTGGAACTTACCATGACATGTGAATGCACATATATTGTCCAGATCTCAAATCTTTGTTAAACTTGGAAGTATTACAAAATAATGTCCATCTACTGATGTTGCCATTCTAATAAATGTTTTTAATGCAATGTACACACATTACTAGTATTTCAGTCCTTTCAAACTGTCATGTATAAAGTGCATAATGATGATTTTGGAATGTATTTTGTTGTTGATTGATTGATTGTTTTTTTGATTGCTTGGTACTGCTGGTAGTGTAATTAACAATTGTATGTTCTAAAGAAATACCATGGTATTACTATAGTACTACCACGGTACTGTATACCGTGGTAGTACCATGGTAGTACCACGGTATATTACTGTATAGGAAGTTTTTAGGAACATGGTATTGTAGTACCACGGTAGTACCACGGTATAGTACTCTGGTAGTACCACGGTATGGTAGTACCACGGTATAGTACCGTGGTAGTACCATGGCATGGTAGTACCGTGGTAGTACCACGGTATAGTACCATGGTAGTACCATGGTAGTACCACGGTATGGTAGTACCGTGGTAGTACCACGGTATAGTACCGTGGTAGTACCACGGTATGGTAGTACCGTGGTAGTACCATGGTATAGTACCGTGGTAGTACCATGGTATAGTACCGTGGTAGTACCATGGTACTATACCGTGGTAGTACCACGGTATAGTACCATGGTAGTACCACGGTATAGTACCGTGGTAGTACCACGGTATGGTAGTACCATGGTATAGTACCGTGGTAGTACCACGGTATAGTACCGTGGTAGTACCACGGTATGGTAGTACCACGGTATAGTACCGCGGTAGTACCATGGTATGGTAGTACCACGGTATAGTACCATGGTACTACCACGGTACTATACCGTAGTACTACCATGGTACTACCACGGTATTACCATACCATGGTACTACCACGGTACTATACCGTGGTACTACCACGGTACTACCTACCATGGTACTACCACGGACCAACAAAACCACGATATTACCATGGTACTACCACGGTACTACGATGGTACTACCATGGTATAATATATCGTGTTACTACGATGCCATGGTACTACCATGGTAATACCATGGTAATACCGCGGTATACCATGGTACAGAACCTGGGCCAATATACCGTGTCGACACGGTATTGTACCGTGCCATGGTATTACCATGGTACTACCATGGTATTACCATGGTACTTTTTTATAAGGGTGTCCTCTATTTGAAGGTGTGTATTCTGGTGAAGGTCCACGATCGAAGGCGTTTACAAACGCACACACACACACACATACAGGCACACACATGCAAACACACACACACACACACAAACAATTCATATATATAAGCAACAAAAAAGAAGATAATTTCACTAAGATAGGCGGAGAATTTGAAGATGGCTGTTTTTTAAGATTTAATTAGTGTTGACTATCTATACAAACATGTATATTGTATGAAATATTGAAAGCAGTTAAAATTCCATTACACATTTCATCAAATAACATCAACTCGATCTGTAATACTTATTTTGAACAACTACATATTCACATCAATGCATTGAAACCATGGACTCATTTCACTGAATTACGACATATGTTACACAACATATTATGCAGTGTATGCATCAAAGATAAAAGTGTGAAAAAAGTGAGAAGTTGTGTGCATTATGTATTACACAAGAACGTTAATCATGAAAAATAATGTGCATATATATTCAACTATCAAATACAGAATTACATTCTGTGGAGAAAACCTGTGTATAGTGATCACCCAAGGGAAACGAGAAAAGTGGCCACTGCAGACAGGTGTCCTCTATAGACAGGTTCCATGACATTTTACAGTCAAACCTGTGTATAATGACCACCCATGGAAAACTAGAAAATTGGCCACTGTAGACAGGTTCTATTACATTTTACAGTCAAACCTGTGTATAATGACCACACAAGGGAAACAAGAAAAGTGGCCACTGTAGACAGGTGTCCTCTACAGTATGACAGGTTGTATAATATTGTTTCTCCCTGCAAGGGATCAATTTTGCTGGCCACTATAGGCAGGATGGCTGTTATAGACAGGTGGCCACTAAGACAGGTTTGACAGTACATTAGTTGCAATCATACAGCTAGCTACTCCATTCTTTACAGATAGAATAATTTTGCCTCTGGGGAAGATTCTGCTAGGATCTAATTATTAAAGGGACTTAGTAACATTGTCCAAATCCTCAAAGCTTACTTGGAACTCCAGTGGTTCTCTCATACCTTGTCATATTCATATTAACAATAAAAGCCTGGGACAGGTTTCTGTTTTTCAAATTTCCATTTCGTTCAAAAGGTATTTACGATTGAAGTGTTCAGATATGAAATTGTCTACGGGATAATTTAATGCCGTGTACAAAGTAAGAGTTAGTGAATATCACTTTGCATTTTTGCTCATATCTCAGCCAAAAAACATCAAATCAGCATGAAATTTTCACACATTACTTTGTGGACATATCAGATCACTCCAATACACATTTTATTAATCACTCATCACTTTTTGCACATGCCAACAAAGTTACTAGATCCCTTTAAGGCCCTCAATAGACTCTTATTTGGATACAAACTCTGGACAATTTGATGACATCAAATGATGTATCAGAGCACCTTGTAAATGTGTCTAAATGTAGGGTACTTGAATTTCCCTTAAAAGATTCTGATTTCTGAAAACCCCACCTTAGTTCAAGAGTTTAACAGATTACATTTTCTGTATCATAATTATTCGAATTTGCAGTACTCGCTTTCAATTTGAAAATTGTTTCTTCAATAAAGATTACTTACAACAGTTTAAAAAGAAGCTACACAAACAGGAAATTGTTTGTATTTATTTGGTATTTCTCTAAAATTACTCACTAATAAAAGTGAAATAGGTTTTAACCATGTTTCCTCATGAAAATACTTTGGGGAAAGTAAATGCCCAGTAAAAGTCTCCAGAAAATGCAAGGATTCTAGATCTGAAATTGGGTCTGAATAGTACCAAATGTAGTCGCAATAGGTTAATAAATAAATTTATTGTTTCATCTTTATTTTTTTTTTTTTTAATATATTTATGGACTCATAACAAATTTTAACTTAGCCATTATATTAATAAACTTGATCACGTTTTCTGCAGGCAAGATAAAATTTTAAACATTGGTACTTTCTCAGTTTTTCAAATTAAATTAATCTCGGCAAATAAAATGCTTTCAACCAAAAATCATCATGATGGTCATTTTGATGGTCTCCTCAAAGGCAATATCGGAGCACTTTTATAACGAGAGATACAGAAATTAAATGGCATGATTCGTCAACATCATCACAAAACATACACTACTGCGTTCACATACAACATGCTTGACAAAGAGTACACATATTGACATTGGTCATCACTTTTGATCTGCATTTGCAACATATATTAAATTTAGCAATCTTATTACAGTAGTGAGTATGCTTTGAATCCACACTTATTTCAAAAACACAGAGTGTACATAAAATGTTGATTTCTTTGTAAAAACAAGTCTTATACATTGACATAGAGAATAGCGACCAAAATAAATGTTATGACATGACAGACAGCGAATTCAAATAAAAATAAATAAATAATACTAAAAGCAAATTTCAGTCCGACTAAAACCGTTGATGGAAATATATAAAAAATTAAGTGTTTAAAAGTTGTGCCACGCATTCACATAGATTACTCCAGCCATATACCAATTCTCTGGTAAATCATCTTTTAAAAATACACCACTTGAAATGTACAGTTTTAGTTTTAAAAAGTATTTACAAGATATTAAAGGAAAATTCTGTAATAAAACATTATCAAGGCATATTATACAATACAATCTAGTGATATATAGAGAGAAACGCAGTAATAACATCAGCATCTTATGTACAAAACAAAGATATTGTCACAAATAGATACAACTTGATAGACAATTCACTCCTTCATCGGCAAATATTTCATACAAATGCAAATATATGTCTAGTATAATTGTGCGCTAGTGTTGGTATTACAATTATGTAGTTTATTTCTAAAATCTAATTGGCTAACTAGGTGCTAAGACAGATAAACAGTCAGAGCTTCTGAGAGTGTGATATGCCACATGACTCAACACATAGTATACCTTGTCTATTTATCTATACAACAGTTAGAAATAAGTTAAACTGAGGACTGAGGAGTGTTTTTAACAAAATACATGGCACAGTTAGCATGTAAAGTAGTAAAAACAAAATACTTTGGCATATTCTCTAATAGTTCAACATCTAACTATCGCATCATATACCTACATGTTATACGACAACTATAAACAAGTTTTACAGAAACAATTAAAATGTCCAAAGTGTTGGTGTTGATTTCAATTGGGAAGACCCCTTTGCTATTCAAATAATGTATCAAATTAGACAATCTAAATCAAAACCATTTCCCATAACTTTTGTAACATCGCCTGCAAAGGAAACCCTTGATTTATTCCTTTAAAAAATAATTTTCACTTTGGTAAAAATGTTGGATATAAAATGTCATTAAGAAAATCATATTAATAATTTGTTTGACTATGAAAGTTATAAACCCTACCCATATAACCGTTTCTCTATACAAAATTCTTTTCCTAGATTAAATAAGACCTAATTCAATTTTCTATTACTGATAATACTCTCCTTATGTTCAGTTAGGCATAATTAAATCAATCATAAAATTGAAAATTTGGCAAGAAACACGAAAATGGCATACATATTTGCACTTCGAAGAAATAACTCAAAAGCCTTTTTTTATCTGCTATAAACATGATCGATTTGTCTAAATCATAGGCCAGTGTTGTCATATGGGTAATTACTATGCTACATAAAATCAATGTATTTCTAGTCATTACTTTTACAAAACTGGCTCTAAATACTGAATACTCCTTTGTTCCTTTAACGCAATAAATGCCTAGTATTTTATTTGACTCTAGTAGCACCTGAAAAATAAAGATCGGGACTATTAATCATACTTCACCAATCTATTTTTGTTTGTTTACCGAGAAAGGAAGTCCTACTGACAATTATGGATATAATATAGCCACATTCAAGTAATTGGAAGTTACCGACTTTGTCCATATAACTTTAAAACTAGCAATATTATCCGAATTTCAAGTTTAATATCAATTTAAAATTCTTTTATCTAAGTTTGCATCCACAAACTATTGTGAGATTTCTGTTCAGTAGCTTCATGAGATGCTAGAATGCTGCTAAGTCATTTGAGTCGTTTCTTTTATGGCAACATCAAATTCACAATTTATTTTGAATTTCCCCTCCTGGAGCGAAGCGTGCGTCCACCGACCGTTGTAGACTTCTGAGCGGCAACCTGACCTGAAGCCAGAGTGCTGTCCAGTCGCTTGACCGCCTTCAGTTTCATGGCACCTTTGCCAAGCGCCTTTGCTCCTTTCCGGACAGGGGTCGTCATGACTGGCGAGTCATCCTCATCGTCATCTTTCCACTCGTACACGTCGATCCCCTCGTCGACCTTCTCCGGACTACCGATGGTAGGCTTCGTGATCGTTACCGGGGTCCATTTACTTCCGCTTTTGCTCTCAAACTTAACGGGGGTGGACAGGACTGGTTTGGCTTCCAGCGGCCGTATCGCCTCTGTCCAGTTGCCCGTCGTGTTCCCCATGGTGTAGTCAGCAAGGGTTTTTGGGTGGGTCGTTTTGGATTTGGTATCGACGAACCAATTGATGACGCCCAGATTGCTTGTTTTACCGCCGTCTGCGCTTTTCGCGGGACTCGGTAAGAATGGTTTTGATTGCTCTGCAGGGGTAGTGCTGTAAGCTGGCCTTACAGGAATAAAAGTACTTTCGTTATTTGCAGGACTCGTGTGCGTGATGACGGACGACCCGCCAAAGCTGTCATTGCCGTTACCCCCCAGGCCGTATGGTACACTGTCAAACACAGGATCAATGCTACCGCCTAGTGGTCCACTACCAGGAAACAAGGAGCCTCTACTCGTTAAGTCACTCACTTGCTTCGCGGCTCCCAAACCAGTCCCTGCGCCCAGCGCAGAGGTGTCGTGGGCCGTACCACCACCACGCGGAGAGTTCCTCTTGTAGTCCCTGTCACTAGAGGGCGGTGTGTAATGCGACGATGCGTCTCTCGACACGGGCGGGGTGTACGAAGCCGAGGCTCCTGGGAACGACTCTGTCCTCTGCTCCTTCCTCTCCGTCATTGTCGAAGAAGATGGCGGAGACGAGAACGATGCGCTCAGGCGATCCGATGACGACTCCTCTTGCGAGGGCTCTGGTTTCCCGCTCCCGTTGAACTCGTTTTCTCCTCGCGGTCGCCTTCTGGGTGGTGATACGGACCCCGATTCCTGTTCTTCGTACGCCCGCTTCTTGTGAGGAGTTGATGGGGCAGAGGTTGGCTTGGCCGCTTCAAGGACTGCCTGGATTCCCTCGTCGGTCGGAGGCCACATGCGGTTACCTTCGTCATTCTGCAGAAAGATCATGAGGGTGCCGTGGGCTGCCTTGGAACATACAGACGACCTGGAAAGCAGAACATAAAACAAAATTAAGTGGGGAAAGCACAAACATACATTCTTTCTGCAGAAAGATGAGAGTGCTGTGGGCAGCCTTGTAACATACAGATGACTTGAAATGCAGGAAATAAAACAACGGTACGCAAAGAAAGTACAAACATGAATTTGAAATTAACTTCTGTCCAACATTTAATTATCATTTAAAGAAATTAATCTCAATTCATTATTAATTACTTATTTGGTCACCTCATACAAAAGTATTTTTTGAAGATGGACATCGAACCAGATTTTGTTTATCAAACATAGTCCATTCCAATTATGCTTCTCACGATCGAAATGAAATTCATATCTGCACGCTTTTATTTTATAACTTTCTCTTTTTTTTTCTTCATTTGATCAAATTGTAAGGAAAACGTTTGTTAAAAATACAAAAAGAAGCTCCAGGTATCTTAATCAGTAATTTTTTTCAAAAAAAACTTGGGAGGATGCACTTACTCAGCAATGCAGTGCTGGTTCCCATTCCTGTACTCATGTTCATACATAGGCAGTACCTCCTGTCTTCTCTTGAATCTGATGATAATGAAAAATAAATTTTGAGATGAAATTATACTTGGTTAAGAAAATCAATTAACATTTTTAAATGAAGTTTAAATGAGCCAGACAAAACACTTATTTTAATTGCATTAATTCAATCCTTTATCCCTGTGAACTTAACAATTTCATCAACTTGATGGACATAGTTTCATTGCGGTTTATGAAATGTTTTTAAAGATGCCTGCTAAAGAAGGACACTATCTTTAATAAATTACCTGCTGGCCGATAGTTGTTTGAAATAAATATTTGGTGGATACCTCCAGCATAGTATACACTTTGACTTCCTTTTCAGAAGCAGAAGCTTTTAGCAGTATGGTGGTGGGTGGTTAGAAGGGGTTGGGGCAAGATTACCTAAAGATTATTTTAATGAATGGTAATCATTTAAATTTGAATGTATTTAACTGCTACTAGTCTCTAGTTGTTTGAGAGCATTAATTGGAGGGTCCCTCCAGTCTGCTACAGTACAAGCAGATAAAGGACAGGGGGTCAGATAATCCTCTCAACAAAAGTTTGCAATGGTAGGAAGTATTGGAGATACAGGGAAGAACTGTATAGGACACATATACCCAAAGATTCCTTACATATACATTAATCATTTAAATTTGAATGTAAATTACCTGCTAGCCTCTAGTTGTTTGAGAGCATTAATTAGTGGGTCCCTCCAGTCGGGAACAAGGCAGATAAAGGACAGGGGGTCTGACGTCATCTCAAGGAGTTTCTAACGGTAAGGGGCGAGTGGACAGACAGAGGCAAGATTTCCCTACATTCCTTACATACACATACATTGATTAATTAATTTGAATGTACATTACCTGCTGGCCTCCAGTTGTTTGAGAGCATTGATTGGAGGGTCCCTCCAGTCTGGTACAAAGCATATAAAGGATAGGGGATCCGTTGTCCTCTCGAGCAGTTTCTGTAAATGAAGAGAAAAGTTGATACTGCCATTAGCAAAGGTACAAAATCAGCACTGGACCACAATCAAAGACAAAATAAAAATTCCATCAACGCATCAACCATCTGACACTTCATCTGGGCAACTATACAAACATTTTGTTTGTTTGAATGCTTCGCGTTGTGTTAAAGATGCAAAATTAAAGTTCTATGTGGAACAAATAGTTAAACATTACAAATTCAAAATCTAAACAAAATCAAACGACAAATTGTATGGAAAGTATTCTAGACTATCTTTTTAAACATATGAGCAGCATCTCACCTCAAAGTGGACAACCGTTGCCTCCATGATCTCCTCTCCAAACGGTGGATTGGCTTCAAACGAACCACCTATTGGCTGGAAGTCTAGGATGGGCCTACAAAAAAAAAAGTCATTAAAACATAATAATATACTCTCTTTCCTCATAGATTTCACATTTGCAGGAGTTGGATTGCTCATATTTTCAATCTAAAAGTAAAGTAAAAAGTTAAATAGGAAGGTAAAATGGCAGAAAGATCTCCTCTCCAAACAGTGGATTGGCTTCAAACGAACCACCTAACGTCTTGAAGTCTAGGATGGGCCTACAGAAAACAATATCATACAAACAAAATCATTGATTTTTTTTTTTTTTTACTGATTTAATGTTATTGTTGCAAACATAAAGAGTTGGATTCCTTACATGTAAATCATAAAGCGATGGTTAAAATGTGAGCGCCGACATTTAAATATAATGCTAAAATATCAGACTTGCAATATAAATAAATGAACTAAAAACAGTTACTTATAACATAAAACAAAAGCAGATTGCTAAGTTTGGCCATTTTAACAACATTTTTCACCAGTAATCTTCTCTGCTGAATTCAGTTGGGCTTAATAAAGCAACAAAGAAATGTTCTTAAACAATTCAAAAGTCCAGTGGAATGGATTTAAGATTGTTGTTTGAGAACTCTTTCCTGAATGAATCAAAGTCTACATCAAACATAATTTTTTGTTTGTTATTGTTTTAGTATTATTTATCCAAGTTAACCTCTTCAGTGCTTTTTTCACTGTTCTCCAAAAGGCACCTGCATCTAGTATTATTTTTTACCTTGACCATTGGATACACACCCGCAATTAATCTAGCACATATTGTACACTCTCTCTACTCACTGGGGAGCATTCCAGCAGATGCTACTTAACAGTTTAACTGTTTTTATGGTGATAAACACCTACCCTTTTGAGCAAGGAACCCTTCGCACTTACCCCCTTGAGCCAAAGAAGCTGTCAGTGTCTGCGAACGCCGAGCAGTACTGCTTGAAGTAGCAATTGAGGGGCGATGCAAAGCACTCGAAGGTGACCCCAAAGTGTTCGTTGAGGGCTTTGAAGACTCCCGTGGGCAGTGCGCCTTGTAAAGAGTGACCCTCGCTGTCACCCAGGCCAAACAATGTCTGATTTAAAAGAAAACATGGAAATTCGTTTAGATAATCAGGTTTTACGATAATTGAATCAGCAGTCAAAAAGTGATGCACCAAATGTTTGTCAATGGCACTTGAAAAGTGTGACCCTCGTTGTTACAGATGCTCAAGAAAACCACCTAGATTTTTCTTTCTTTACACTAACTTTAATAAACCTGTTATCTACTGAGCAAGCACCGTGACAACAAAATTGAAGTCCTTCCCGTCCCAATTTTGGCAAATGCAGCGAAAGTTACAGAAGGAGGCCGGTCCTTTGGTGACTTGTGTGATTAACTTTCCCTTCTCCATTCTATAAATGCTTAGCGTCTAGCTAAAAGGCAGAAGGTACCATTTTTAAAGTCTTTGGTATGAACCGGTCTGAGTTCGAACCCGGGACCTCCCATGCATGAGGCAGACACCACGTACCATATTCTTAGCAAAAAAAAACATTTTCATTTCTACATCTTTTAAAAGTACATCTGCCAAAATAAGAGACATACAATTCTTGTAAGAGATTAAAAAGTGCAATAAAAAAAATCTGCTAGAGTTAACATGCATATGACACTGCAGCTGCAATACATACCTGGTATCTCCTGAGCAAGCACCAAACCCTTGGCAAGAAATTGTGTCTGGTTGGGTCATCTCGGCAGTGGAACTGATACAGAGCATCCTGAAGACAAACATGAGGAAATAAAGAGGAGAAATGCAAATTAAACAGATAAATTGAAGTCAACTCTCATTTATCCTCTGAATGCCTCGATCAGGTAAGTAAATTCAAGGCTTTCCATTTGGGGTAAGGTCAATTAGAGTCAAACCTGTGTATAATCAGAGCTGCCAACCTTAATCAACAAAAAAAACAGAATGAAATGGCCCAAAAGAATTTTCAGAGAAAAAACAAAATTTGATGAATTATCATAAAAATATTACAAGAAAAGCACAGAAATCGCACATCGCGAGTGGGGCAATCTTCATAGCTTACTACACGAGTTCGCGCACAAAATTGGATGATCAATTTGAAGATTGTATATTTGAACAGGGTCAGCGCTGATGGTTTTTTTTTTTTTTTTTTTAGAAAACGTAGTTAAAACAAAAAAAAACGTACATTGTAAAAACGTAGCAATTACGGCAAAAACGGAATGGTTGGCACCTCTGTATAATGACTACCTAAAGTAACAAGAAAATGGCCACTCTAGACAGGTGACCTATACAGACAGGTTCAAACATTTTGTTCTCTTCAGGGGGTCACTTTTGGTGGACATTATGGGTGGGTATCATGGGTTGGCTACTATAGACAGATGGCTGGAAAAAAATGATGGGTTTATTTGAATATTAAGTTGAATCACTAATAAACTTTTCATACACCCGAGGGTTGAACTTAATTCTAAGTTGAACTTAACTCTAAGTTGAACTTAACTCTAAGTTGGACTTAAAAATTATGGGAAGCCGTTAGTTTCTTTGATTTTTATTGATTCAAATCATTAATTTGAATTATTTTCTATTATCAAGGAGATTTTATGTATTTAATGTTGTTATATTTCTCAAAGTATAAAATACTTTCCTTTTGAATACCGGTATATTTTATTCCAAGGCTGCAAATGGCTTACCATACTGTTTAAGTCCAAGTTCAACTTAGGATCTTTGTGAAACACCCCCCCCCCCAAACTGTACGTGAATATGAGTCAGTTATCGCTCCCATCGTTTTGACCAATAGCAAGATATTCAGACGGAATAATTGTTTATTTGAAACGATGCCCTCTTCATATAAAAACCATATTTAAGATACACTGGACTAGAAAACCAACAGAATCAGAACGAACCAGTTTCATCATGTGTTGCGTATTTATCTTCATCATCTCCCCTTTGTATCTGAGGCACGTCTGCGTTCCTTCTTCATGTACATCTACCGTTGGCAGCCGAGGAGTCTGCACTGCCATCTGGATGTTGTAGCACCGCATCTTGCGTTCTGAGGGTGGTCTCGTGAACGGAGGAGGTTCTACCAAAGAAAAATGAAATAAAACTTATCAATTGAACCAAGAAATTTAATCAAGATATTACAAAGCCACATCTCTCCCTTGTATCTGAGACATGTCTGCGTTCCTTCTTCTTGTACATCTACCGTTGGCAGCCGAGGAGTCTGCACTGCCATCTGGATGTTGTAGCACCGCATCTTGCGTTCTGAGGGCGGTCTCGTGAACGGAGGAGGTTCTACGCAAGAAAAAAAAAAATCAAAATCAAAATTCAGATATTGCTACCTTTCAATCCTAAGTGAAAATTGCACGATGACTCAGTGCATCCAAAACCATCAGGTAAAGTTGTAACAAAAATGGCCAAAAGTTGACAAATATATTACGTACAACCTTAGAGGGATAACAAAACATTTCAGCGAGTGATACAAACCAATTTTGTTATAGTTTGAAGTGATTTAAGGCAACCAAAGGGAGAGCGCATTAGCGCCTAGATATTTTTGTATGAATGACTGTAAATTAGGTCCTAATAATCCCCCAAAATTATGTGTTTAAACCTGACCCTCAAACAAAAATTCCCATATTCCCATACCTTCTATTTTGTGTTCATTTTGATGCAGATGTCGTAAATATAGGCCATTATAATCCCAAACAAATAATCTAGTGTTTAATCAAACTTTAACATCAAATTTTCTCTCCTAGTCCCATACCTTCTATTTGGTGTTCTTTCAGGACTTCCCAATGCCTCTGTTGTAGTTTTTGGCAAGTCTCGCAGGACAAGTTGTACATTTTGGTGCAGATGTTTTCGATGGACGACCGCGCCACTTCACAGAGATGCGGCCCACACTGCTCCTTGAGATGCGCCAAGCGTTTCTACCATGAACACAGAAAGTAGTACATAAATTTAACAGTTAAAAATCTCAGTTTATGGGGGGAAAGGAAACAACTGTCCCAATTTCTTTTCTTTTTTAAAAATTGCATTGCACATTCATGAGAATGAACAGTCATGCATTATATCTTAAGACACACATACCGTACAGAGAAAACGTACATATACATAAATACTATCCTCAGAAAGGGGTACATATTCTTCTAAATATTTCGGATGTTGCATCTCTAAATAATTAACTGTGTTAATACACAAAATAGAACTCATGAAAACCCGAAGAACAGCATTAAACATATTAAAAAAGTAACTAAAATGCACACATTCAAAGAATACCTATGAATCTTGTAAATCTGTTCAATTGTTGCTTGTTAAGAGAGAAAGAGGCAATGAGAAGTGCCAATCCACTCCAAAGTGGCAAGTTCTCTATTTGTTTAAAAGGGCTAATCCATGTTCACATTTGTATTTTCTCTAATTATCTTTTGATCACAAGAGAAAGACAAATCTATACTAAAATAAAATTGTCTATAGTGCAATAAATTCTTTTGCATTTTTCTTCATTGCAAAACAAAGCTGCTTTCTATCTTGAGCAGTTTTTCCATTCTAATTCCAGGAAAATCAGTAGTTTTTTCCAGTACTACAGAGAACTTGCCACCTGATCCTATTGACGTACCATGCACTCATCAATACTGCATGCAGACGATGAGCGCAACCAGTTAAAGGTGTCCTCAGCGTTCCATTTGACCACCTTCCTGCTCTCTGAGGAGCCCGTCCTGGTGGGAGGAACACACAGTGCTTGCTTGGTCAACTTAACGTCCAAGTTTATCATGTATAGACTTTACTTTGATAGGGGAAAGATGTTGAAACTGCTTATTATCCACTACAAAATGGATTAATTACAAAAATAACAATAACATGACTGTGAACGCAACCAGTTAAAGGGATCTTCCGCTCTTTGAAGAGCCCGTCCTGGGGTGGGAGGAACAAACAAGCTTGCCTGAGCAAGGTCCAGTCAGAGCACACAGATTATGATGTGGCTACTTACATGTAAAATGACTATGAAAATGTTGCACAGATGATTTATGAATTGACTCTAATGACAACAAAGAATAATACATTACATTTCATCTAACAACTATAATGACAATAATTATTATGCAATGTAATAAGGGAAATTCATGGGAGCAAAGGGCCATTTAGTCTTCAAAATGCACCCAAAAGGCTCCCAAATTTAATACACGACTTGCCTTTCAGAGTATGTTTCAGAGTAATATTTTAATGAAAAAAAAGCTAGGAAATTAGCCCCCCCAAATATAATATGACATGTTTTTCCATCACCAAGCTGCAGTCCTAAAACTAACCTTTTCCTCCATATCTGATGCACAGTGAAAGTGAAATTTCTCTCAATGAATACAAATAGTTTGGACATTCCAAATTTTTTTCATAACTGAAGCCAAATTGTTGTTTAAAAAAAAGAAAATGCATATGTATTTACCTTGATTCGATCATCTTTTTGGCAGCTTCAGCGTACCGAACAAGGAGCTTTCTTGCATGTGAGTGCAGGTTTGGTCTGTACAGTCTGTTGATTAAAGAAAGATATATTGTATTCATTCAAAAAACAGCTTTATTGTGAGTAAAATAATGGAATTGCAATTTTAAAACATTTGAGAGGAAGGGAACAAATTGATAGAAAATATAATTTTGATTCTTATTTATCCCTCTGTAATGCCTTTAAAATATATCTTCAATTTGAGTAATGAACATTAATAAATGACAAAAGCACAAACAACATGCATTATTGTTTTTAAAAAACAAAACACTAAAACAAATAAAGAAGCAACACTGATTCCTTACTTGAATGGAAAGTCCCCCATGATTTCCCTCATCATGGATGGGGAAACTTTGTAGGCACATTTGGACAACTTTGTAGGCACATTTGCTCTGTAGAAACACTCCATTAATTTTATCTTCTACCATTCTCTCAAAATAACTCAACCAACACACAAACAAGCAAATAACACAAATTCCTTACTCGATTGGAATGTCGCCCATGATTTCCCTCATCATAGAAAGGGAAACTTAGTTGTCACATTTGCTCTGTAGCAACACTTCATTGCTTTTATCTTCCACAATTCTCTAAAAAATAAATCAACCAATAAATAAACAATCAAACACACAAACGTATAAACAATCCAACAAACAAAAAAATAACGCAGATTTCTTACTTGATTGGAATGTCGCCCATGATTTCCCTCATCATTGATGGGGATACTGGGTTGTCGCATTTGCTGGGCAGCATTGGGTCGTTGCCTTTGTCTACCACCATTCTCTCAAGCAACCAGCGATTGAATGACTCGCTGGGAGCACTGATGCCTGTAAAATAGAGACAAGTGATAATATTGTAAAGGTTATAAGATGATATAAATGTATCGCTTTATAGTAAAGAAACCCTGTAACGAGTAAACAAAAAAAAAGGAGGGGAAGTTATGAACTTCACCAAAGCTTGTTAACATCAGCTCTATAATTGCCTTTTTCTATTCACTTGATTGTGTTAAAATATATTATGTTTAAAGCAGATGGTATATGCCCAACTGTTGTTGCACATAAACAAATATCAAAAGAGACTAACAAATAAACCGTAAATAGAAATGAATAGATATTAAAAAAATATTTATATATATATCAATGATCACTTACTTTCCCTCTGCATACACAACTCATGGTATTGATGTCTGAGTTTAGACACATGGTTGGCTCGCATAAGCTCCATGTCATTGTGTGGTGGAGGCATCACACACGGGAAGCGCTCCTGCATCGTAGCATTAGACTCCACCATGAAATCCCAAAAGAGACTAGAAGGAAAAAAATAAGAACATTACAATTACTTCATAAGGAGTTACGATTACTGGGGGTGTTTCACAAAGATCCTAAGTTAGACTTACAAATTAAGGATAGCCATTTGTGGAGGAAGAAAAAGGAAGATGCGATTTTGGAATAAACTGGCACTGAGCGAGTTTATTTACCATGAGCTCTAGATGAACTTTGACCTTTAACCCCAAGCAAACAGGTATGAACAGATTTTGAAGTAAAGCCATCAAACCATTCTCAAGACATCTTGAGAACAAACATAAAACACAAGTATGTATAATAATATAATTGTAAAGTGCTTAGAGATGATTATCAATCGTGATAGGCGCTATATAAATAGTGTATATTATTAAAACAAACAACTATAAGAACATACTACAAGCAGCTTTGTGGCCAAAGCATCTAAACATCAACATACCCTTTTAGCATGTCTCTCCTCATGGTTGGACTGAGTGGATTACCGTCCACGGAGGACTTTCTCCTGACAGGAGCCATGCCAGGGGATGCTGCTGAGACAGCGACTGGGTTAGGTTGTTGTTGTTGTTGTGGGTTGGGCGATGGTTGACCTTTACCCTCTGTTATCTGGATGCCCAGTGGATCATGCTGAGCATAACATTAAAAATCAATAACAAATTAGTTTTTATGCTAAAATAAACAAAAAAGAAGAAACTTTCGGTATTAAAATGATCCATCAACTCTAGAAGATTTTCTCCTGACAGGAGGCATGCCTAGGGATGCTACAGACACAACGGCTGGATTTGGTTGTTGCTGTTGTTGTTGTGGGTTGGGTGATGGTTGACCTTTACCCTCTGCAACCTTCTCGCCAGTGTATAAAACACTTGGCGGCGCCGCCAAGCGTATGAGTTGGTAGAGTTTCCCGCGCCAAGCGCAAACTTCCCCCGCCAAGTGTGCCGCCAAGCGCAATATTCAGCGCCAAGCGCCTGAAGTAAATTGCAAATAAATCATGTTTATACAAACAGTTTCTCATGCTAAATGTTACGGAAATGTTTTCACCGCATGAAAGACTTTCTCATCATATTTTCTGCGGCGATTTCCCATTGATATGCGATCCCTATGCGATTTCCCTGCGCGCGCGGTCGTCGCGAGTATCTCAGAAACGAACCTCAAGACTCCCAGTCACACGTCGGAAAGCGTTCGGAAGCGGGCCAGGCGGCGCGGCGGGCTGCCCCGCGCCAGGCCGCTATGCGAAGAGGTGCTCTAGCTCTGATCGCGGAGCACCGTGCACGCACGTGGCCGGTTTGTTATTATTGTACGATCGACAATAGCATTTTGTTTTCGCGTATTATGATCAGAGAAAATCATATATATGATTTTCCCGCGATCGTAACACGCTACTACATGTTTTGATAATAATCTAACATGTTTTATTTCATATTTGCTTTCATTTACAGACAGTCAGACACTGAGAAAGGGATCGTCCAAATAGAGCTGAAGACGGACGCACAACATGAGACGGATCATGCTGGGCATGAGATTATTATATTTATAAGACAAAGGGATTATAGATAGTTAAAGTCATAACCAATTAAGGGGAATAAACAATGAGGGCATTTTGGTCCGACTTGAGCGATTATAAGGAAACGTTAATTGGCTGTATAAGCTGTAAAATAATACCTAGACATGATCAACAGTTAGAACTTAGATTCGGATATAAATGGAAAATAAATTGATAGAGAAAAAAGGGACAAACGGCATCAGATAACGGCCCGGGGAAAACAAACATGCAGAAAGAAAGGTTTAAGTTACAAACTTTCATAGGATAGCTGATAATTTGTTTGCACAAAGATTAATCATTGGACTGAGGACGATCATGCCATGATGGGATAAGGATGAGGAAATAATAATGAAGATGGTGTGAGCATGACGATCTCGGGCATGTATGATTATGATATCGGAAATGATGAACGGATGATCAAGATGAGGATGACGGTGATGATTATGACATGAATGATGAACGGACGAGGATGATGAAATGATAATGAAGATGATGAGCATGACGGTGGGGATGCATGATTATATCGGAAATGATGAACTGATGAATGTGATGGTAATTATGAAATGTGATGATCAAGATGAGGATGACTGTGATTATGACATAAAGGATGATGGTGCATGATCGGTGATCACTATATTATTGTAAAGCGCTTAGAGAAGATTATCAATCATTATTAGGCGCTATATAAGTCGAATATATTATAAATTCCTACTGAAGAAAATTATCAGTGATGGTATACAAGGCCCGGTGTTTCTCCTTGGCGAATTATGAAAATATATCCCGACTGATGGTCGTCAGACGGACCGAGACATTAAGATGGAGAGAGGCGAAGCCAAGGAAATAATATGTCGAACTGAGGCAGAGGCAATACCGCGATTACAGTACAAAATGTAAGTAGTGAGATTAGCTTGAATTGTTACTTTATGGGTGTTACGGGTTGGTCCTCGATACAATTCGAGTTTGACCCCCAATTTATATTTATTAAAAAAAGGAATGGTGTGTAAATAAAATAAGTACGTGTCCCCATTGAATAATGTGCGTGCGCGCACCCCCCCCCCCTACCCCACCCACCCCAGACCAAGAGTAATACGCTGTCAGAAGCAGTATAGTAAATTCTAAAACCCTATTCAACCCAGCCCGTACGCAAAGTATAGTTTCTCATGAATTTTTTAATACAAATATCAGAACTATCGCAACTTCGCCGTCAAGTCCATGATCAATATTAAATTATTTTCCAATAAACTACTTTCAAATCTCCAGAAAGACAGCCAAAGATAAATTTTGCGTCATTTTAACAGTGAGATACACGTTCAAATTGTGACTGTAAGTTCATTGCATTGGCATTCGTGTGTGCAGCTGCATGCTGCAAACAGTCCATGATTAGAACGTTGAAACGACGTAAAATACCATTTGTGTTTTCTTTCGAAGCATGCAAGTAGTCTATTCGAGGTAAAGGTAATTTAATATCAAACATGAACTTACCAACAATGATTCGGCGATCAAAATATCTTACAAGTTTTACGTGACATTATTTACGGTGATAGTATAATAATCACGACTCGATCTCTGTGTGTACGGCCAGCTGTACGGTACCTTGTACATACATGCAACATGTACGTTCCCGGTCCCGCCCGCCCTAGCTATTTAGCAATTCAACTTCAACTTGCCTTACGATGTTATTGTTGTTATTTAGCTTTCAAAATCCACCACGTGGCGCGCGTGTGTTGTGTGATCACATCGCGGCATAGATTCAAATATTGCTTTCCCATAGTTCATAGACTTGTTTGGGGCTTGTAATTTGTCTGATAATTTATAATAATATGTACATAAAGCAGATTAATAGCAGATTACCTACCTGACAGACTTACCTTAGACTTTTTGGTACGTGAGCGCCGTGGAGTTTTAATTATGCCGACATTCCCAAATCCCGATCGATGTAGTCATACTTGCACCATCACTTTCGTCTTGTCATGGTTTTATAGTCGTTTCAACACAATCATTATCAAGTTCACATACTCATTCATCACCAAGTCATACCAAGTAATCGTTTATTTTTCATTATTTATTATCAGTTGATTTTTTTGTACATCATCACATACTAAAGAAAAATCATCTCCAAGTTATTATTTTAAATATGACTATCAAATTATCAGTAAAACTGGGGTAAAACTATCATAAAATAGCCGAGCCATCATTTGAAATACTAAAGTAATATGGTAAGTATTAATGATTAAACATCACAATCAAAATCATCGCTAGTCGGCAGGGCAGTCGCACATGAAACTAAATCATACTCATACCAGGACCGTCAACAAATTAATTATTAAAAGAAGATGACTAAAACAACAGGGATAGACAAATTATGATAAAGCATTAACTGCATTTTTTGTTCAAGCCCGAATGTCTGTAGAAGCTGAACGGTTTCCGATGATTTGAAGGAGCCTTGCAACAAAATGGATGTGGTACTCTTACTGACTCGGACCGTCTGTCATCTTCCTAAAAAGGAAAGAAAAAAAACATGTTATGATTATGTTGATAGTTATATTTTGAGGCCATTATTATGACAATGACATCAACGCACAACTGTCCCGAGTAAAGTTTATGTACTAGCTTCCCCCGAATTATACAGCTTGCTGGCGACTATATAGAAAAATCTAATGTTTTCATGTCCTTTTCTACATTGTATTTCACTGTCGGCCGACAGTAAAATACTGCATTTTAATGTAAAAGAGGACACAAAAACGATGGAATTGTCTGGAGTCTAGCTGGCGATCTAAACCGCCCGTTTCAAACAGAAACGTTGCATGCACGCTCGCGGCGTCAGCTCCGACGACTGGGTCTTTTTTCTATCTGCATGCACGTGGGAATTGATCGAGTTACTTGCTGTTTTAGTACCCAAATGAGGTCAAAATTCGCTCCAAAAGATGGTCTAGTTTTGAGTTTTCGCGCTACGCGCGGGAGGGGGGCACATCCCCCCTCCCGGCCCTCCCCCCTGCGCACGCTTCGCGTGCGCGATCGGCGCTATCGCGCCGATAAGAGCTCCGCCAAGCGCAATTTTTCCGATCTATAAATTTTTGATTTTGCGCCAAGCGTAAATTTTTTTCTGGCGAGAAGGCTGACCCTCTGTTATCTGGATGCCCAGTGGATCATGCTAACCACAATATATATAATCAATTATTAATTGGTCAAGTTCCTAAAACATAGAATAAGAAAGTTTCAGTGAATGGTAGATATTAGAAATAATGGCTACTGAAAGATGTGAAAGTTACAGAAGCATTCTCCTCTGATGGCAACATGCAGCAATTATGATTATAAAATTTGAACAAATTATTGTGGAGACACTATATATCTATGGATGCTGGTGGAATGGATTACTAAAACTAATCACTTACAAACAATTATACATCACAGGAATATTTTGTGGTGTTGGTTCCCTTTAATACTACATTCTTTTACTTACCCTACTGGCTCCCACTGGACTGCCAATGGGGGCATCTCCCACATGGACTGGTTGGTGAACTTGCTGAAGAAGTTGCATAATTATTTTCCCAGTTTGCATGAATTACATTGTTTATTTTGTATGTATTTTAATGAAAAACATGTGCAAGTTGGCTTGTTTAGTGCCATATATGTGTTGGCAACAAACAACAACCAAATGATAAGAGAGCTGTAAAGACTTACCCTACTGGCTCCTACGGGCTGCCGATGGGGGGCATCTCCCACATGGACTGGTTGGTGAACTTGTTGAAGAAGTACCAGCGCTGCTCCCGCTTGCTCCAGAACTTCCTCCAGCCCTTCTGAAGCAGCTCCATGGCAGATCGTGGGTGGGATCTGGACTCCCTGGCATCTGTGATGGTGGGGATACTGCACCTGTGTAAATTGGGGGGGGGGGGGGGGACACACATTAAAGCAAGTTTCATAGTTCACCGAGTGCGCATTATCTAGTCTTACCCACTAGCAAATTTGGAAAGACTGTTGGTAGTATTATTCAATGGCCAAGATAAGGTAGGGGCTATCATATCAAACAGAATACATCTCATGACAGGTAATTTACATTAATTTGCTTACACTAGAGCAATTTCTTAGAATTTATGTTAAATTTTGGAGTTGATCTTAAGGACATCTAAGAGCAACTTACAGAATACCAAAGTTTATATTAAGATAAACCTCACTTAAGATCTTTACAGACCATTCTAGAAGAACACAAAAGCCCAAAGCTTAATGAGAGTCTAAATATGATATGCAATTTACCCGATATATGCGACGGCCCCGGCTGGCCAGGGGCATGCTGGTGTGGCTGCCCCTGACCTGCCATATGTTGCTGCTGCTGTCCATGCTGTTGAGGGAAGTTCTGGAACGGACCCTGTTGGTTGCCGCCCCTACCTGGGGCAGCTACGGCTGGGCTCTGGGGAACGGGGGTCTTGGGTTGGGGCGAAGCCAGGTGGGGGGAAAATTGCTGACCTATGGAAGGTTGTCTCATGTTGACTGGGGGCAGGGAGTGCCTGCTGGTGCCCTGGCCCTGCTTTGACAGATCCATGTTGGCAACCCTAGGTAGGCAAAAATTAAAAAATTAAAAAACATAATAAAAATGTAACATTTGTATACATGCATCTCTACTTTCTATAGTTTTTCAAGAATAAAATAAATGCCTTCGGTTGGGGCTAAGCCAGGTGGGGTGCAAAATGCTGACCAATGGAAGGTTGTCTCACATTGAATGGTGATAGGAAGTGCCTGCTGGTGCCCTGGCCCTGCTTTGATGAATCCATGATGGCAAGTTGGCAACCCTACATGTAGGTAGCCAGCACCCCTGCAAGTCAAAGGGTTGACTTCATATATGTTGCATTGGGTAGCCAGTACATGAATAGTGCTTAATGCATTGTCATTTTAGCAGCCAGTTTTGTTGTGGGTTTGTTTTTAGACTCAAAACTTGTTTTGCCAATCCATGGCTCGAGCCCTAAATCTCCTCACTACTAACATGACCCCAACAAATATGAAACAAAAGAAAAACAATAATGAAAGTCATTATATTTCCTTACAGTTAATACAATGAAATTAAATGTATTCATCCTATTATTGGGGCTCATGCATTTTGTGTTGCAAAGTCTTTCTTTGCAATTATTGGCTACTCATTTGATGTATCGTATAAAACCGGGGTGACTTTGGCAGCCGGGGTGACTTTTGCCACTTTTTGAGAAGGATGTATTTTCATCAAGTCTCACTCTTTAGAACTAATTTCTGATTCTATACATAACCCTATATGAATATCTTTGAAACAATAAGAAATTTGTTCTAAAATGTGAGGCTTGATAAAAAATACATTCATCTAAAAAAGTGGCAAAAGTCACCCCGGCGGCCAAAGTCACCCCGGTTTACGGTAATATGATTTGAGAAAACAATTCTGCTGTTCTAGGTCGACCAAGATCTTTGAATTTTAAAAATGAATGTCTTTTTTTCTTAGTTCAACAAAAATGATAGTTGCCTGAGCAAACTCCATCATTTACGAAATTTTCTTGTACTTGCCCATTGTAGCAGTTTGGGCAAGATCTGATCCAGGCTTAACTAGCTACATGTACGTTGAGCACTGCCTAAATAAAACGGATTTGCATTCCTCACAAGCAAAATTTTCATGAACAAATATGTAACAGACACGGTGCAACAGACTGTCAATTTTGATTATTGTATTTGTTGTCATTAATTCCATAAACATCTGAAACTCTTCTACATTTGATTTGTTCTTTTAAACATGATTGACATTTAAATCAATATTAAAATGAGAACAAAATATTTCCCAACATTTCATTTGATGTCATTAATCTTGCACTTTGAAAGGGAAATATGAATTATTAATTATGTGTATCTTATATTCTTATCCAAAGCTAGAAGCTTTCTTTAATTTGAACCACAATTGTCCACAAGGCATTAATCAAATGTAGATAGAAATATTAGAACTTTGTTATAATAAATAAAAGACCCTTTTTAAACCTTCAGTACGAACTTAGCTCTCAACTTTGAGTGCAGGTGTTAGTGAAAATGGACAATATGACTACACATCTCCGTTATCAATATCACATTGTTTATTAAACATGATGTTCGATAGGAACAAATTTTGGAAAGAATAAGATGCGAGCCAGGCGACATGGGCAATTACAATTGCATTAAATAATGTAGAGAATTAGGCGCTAATTAGATCGACAAATCTATCGCTTTCATGGCCTTTTTTACATTATTATTGTTATTTTCACTGTCGGCATTCTAGCCGACAGTGAAAATAACAATAATAATGTAAAAAAGGCCATGAAAGCGATAGATTTGTCGATCTAGGCGCTAATGTGCTTTCGTACTCCTTTTCCTAACCCTTCTTCTTCTTCGGGTTAATCTGCCTCCTTCAATCTGCCTCCCTAACCCTAACCCTAACGGCTACGTGTTAGGGAATAGGGTTAGGGTTAGGGTTAGGGTCAGGAAAAGGAGTACGAAAGCACATTAGCGCCGAGAATTATATATACGGGAAAATGGGGATAACATTCAATGACAATGTCAATGATTCATGACAGCAGCCGACATTGAATTGATCGTGACTCATGACATTAAGTTTTGATTCAATCATTTGAAAAATTACTTGGGGCTTTAGCCTTTTAGTATTTACTTGAATTACATATCTGGCATCATGACTGATTGACTCGATCTCGAGTGACGTGACAGAGAAATTGAAAATGAAACTCGAGATTGAAAGAACATGTCATGAATGATAAAATAAATAATGGGACATGCAACTATAAATTCCCAATCATTCACCAGAAACAAAAGGAAGCTCTAATTTTGCAGTAACACATCGTACAATTTGGGACGCCAACGCTGATTCAACAACAAACAACAAGCACTCGGCGCATTCAAACAGCACGTCCACAAACATGACAAACATAACCGCCAGCCAAGCCCGGCGAAGTACCAGAGAGCGAAGGGACGCTAACGCTCGTCTGCCGCGGGCGCGGCGAGCAGCAGACGCTGCGAGTTGATCGTTACCCTGGTCAAAAATAAATCACTCATCCTAACCAATCGCGAGACATTTGACAGTTCTAACATATCACAAAGCATGCCTTGTTTATTCATGAACAATTTAATACCTCAATCAAGCTGAAATAAACGATCGGTCACAGAGAAGTTGACAGTTTTCTTCAGAACCAAATCGACTGCGGATTCTCTTGAACTGCCATTTTACCCCAAGCTTGCGCAAAGCATTCTGGGAAATCTTAATTTACATCGACGTACGCAACCTCGTCTCCGGAAATTCTAATTACGTGCATGCATGCTAGAGCTGTCAATTTGTTATTTTGAACATCCCAACGATAAATTATCCATTCAAGACGTCGTATGATACATTTCTACATCTCAATTAATGTAGAAAGTAGTTAATGATGAATAATGTTAAGTTTTAACAAATCACAGATGCGAATGATATACAATTAGGCTACAACCTAAATATAGGAAAAACAATAGAGAAAGGGCCGGGGAACAAAGGGGAACAATTGAAACTGAAAGGGAAACAAACGGAAAAGAAATATATTATACACAAATTGAAGTTTGGGGGAGAGAAATAGTTGAGAAGATTCACAGGAGGCAGAACTGATAAACTGACAAAAGAAGAGAAATGTGTCAACTTCATAAGTTGCACATCGATCCGAAGGCATGATAGAGAGCACGAAAAGGAGGAACATCATGCTGGGAATGATTACAGAGCTTGAAAATTAATAAAAGAAGAAGACAGCGAATAATTGCTAAATATGAAGGTTGGAAAAAGAGACGAGCGGGAGTAATTAGGCTACCGGGTTTATGCAAATAGTATATCGAATTTATAACTGATTTTCATATTTGAGTTGATCTATAATGATTTGTATCTTGTCCAGCATGGTTGATAAAGATACTGATAGTAGTAGGCCTACAGTTTCCATACATAATGAAAACTAGCGCGCATTTTTGAATGAAGATAAAGTAAAGAAACGTAAAGAAAGCAGAATAAGTATGCCAATGGAAGGAATAAGTTACATGAACGGTTACAAGAACATGCTAGCGAGAATATTGCATGACATGTAATAATAGGCCTTATAATAATAATTATATGATTGATAATCATCTCTAAGCGCTTTACAATGATATTATTACCCCGGTCATAGGAACCAATGCAAACCAGTACACATTGTGTGCACCATCTCCACTCCCTGGGGAGCATTCCGAGGGAAGGCACAGCGAGGGAAGGCGTCACTAGATCTATTACGGTATAGGCATCCAATAGAAATTTATTTCTCTTTCACCGGGTTTTTTTAATTTGATTTGAATTTATTTCCATACTTCACAAATAATTTGTTGAACAAGTAAATATACCAAAAACGATATATTCATAAACGAAATACGAGACGGGGAGCTAGGTGGCAGACGGAGGACGGAAATAGGCAATAATATGTTCTCATGTATAGAATTCAGGTCACATGACATTCAGTAGAAAGTATCTATTGCACGGCCGTGCAATAGGGGGTCTGAGGGGACAGCTAATTTGTTGTAAATAAAACATTGTTTATCCGGCCTGGAGAATTATATAGCATCAGCAAACAAAGAATTTGACCCAATTTGATTATAGGGTGGGAGTGGGACTTGCACGCCAGGAATAATGTACCGTTAAACTATTTTGTATTATATGTTTGTATACTTAGGATATATCTGATGAGTTTTATTGGCAGTCATATTGTAGTGCTTACGTTAATTTCGATATAATCATATTCATATATATGAAGGTTTACTTGAAGGTTTCAAAGCAGGCCTAAAAACATTTCTTTTCAAGCAATATGTGCAGTAAATTGAGTGTTTGGAGGAGCGGCGCCTTTGAATGTTTGAACAGATAAATGGCGCCATACAAATGCTGTGAATCAGGGGCGTCGATCTGTTCGGAAAACACAATGCATTGGGGGGCGAGCATTGTTTGTGAACAATAGCTCGCCCCCCCCCCCCCCCCCCCCCAATGTATTGTGTTTTCCGGACCTTTATATATATATTTTCTTTATATTATAGTTACTCTATGTTCCGGACAGATCGACGTCCGCGGCTGTGAATCATCATCATCATCATCACTTATGGTTCTTTTCCGATACTACATTTACAATGAAGAAATTATTTATAGATATTGTTATTTCATTTGCACTTATGCAGAGGGCTGGCAAACGTTTTAATTCTCATATGTTGCATAACTTTATGCGACATCGAATCCCATCGAATATTCCAGTTCAATTGCCGACCAGCCGGGTAAAAAAGAAATATAATTATCATGATTATAATTAAATCAAAAAAAGGTATCTATGAATAAATGGGGAAAATATGATTGTGAACCTTGTCTGTCTATGTACCGCACGTCCCTTTACTGCAAATTGACCTTTAGTTCGGAAAATAACACACAATTTTGTAATACCTCACCCTGATTTGTTTGTTGTTTGTTTTTGTGTTTATATGCTGCTGTGTCGTAATAATATCCTATCTTTGGGGAATGCTTCATGTATTTTCTTATTAATATTTGTCTTCATATTACCATGTTTTTTTTTCTTCTTTATTATAGAATCCGATTGGGGGGAGGGGAGGGGGGGGGGGGGGGGGAGGAGGTACTGTCATCAACATGACATGACATAGTTTTACGCCAACAATGACCAAAGTGCGTTGACCCCGTCTATACAATCGATCCGGTTTGTTTACATGGCGCGAGTCTAAACTGGTCGCGATTACGGCTCTCACTTCTCAATCTCATCATTTGTTATGTCTTCTTAGTAATTTGAATTGGGTCTAACTCTAACTGATATTATACTGTTTCCAGGAAGGGCTGTTATAATATATACACTGCAACATGCCTGAGAGACCAAGAGTTATCCGTTCACAATCATTTATTGTGCCAGAGATACAGAACCCTTTTCGAAGTGACCTGAAATTGAATGTGTGGGACTACATCAGGGTAAGTTGTGTAGTAGACCGATAAACCAGTCCTTCTCCTCGTTTGTTGTTTCACTCACCATTTCAGAGTTAGGGATAGTATGACGTCATAATTTTAAAGGACCCATCCAGAACGAGGTGGATATTTCTGTCTAGATGTGTAGCTGACTAGACGGTTTATAGCGGAAGAAGACAGAGAAGGGAATTTAATTTTAAAGACTGAGATGAAGAGAAGCACCAACATCAAAAATTAAGAATAAGATAAATAAATTAAGAAATTAACTTAATAACTGGGGAAACTTGAGAGGAAGAAGTTGAGATAGAAAGAGAGAATTTTATTTTTAAACAAATGAGAAGGAAGGGAGAAGCTAGAACTTAGAAGTAGAATGATGGGAACAAAATGAAATTTAAAAGAATGAAAGAGACAAGAAGGACAACAACTAGAGGAACGAATAGAAGTTGTTAATGTTTAAAAAAGCAGCTAAAACAGGAAGAAGAAGAAGAAGGAATGTGGATCGATGGAAAGAAGAAAAAAGAAAAGATGAAACGGAGAAATAAAGATTGAACTCAGAGTCAGAGACAGAACGAGGAGAGGAGGAAATCGGGGAGATCCTAGACGAGAGAAAATGATTAGTAAAGATAAAGGTTGCATGAAAAAGGTTAAGAAAGAGAAAAAGATAGACAAGGTGAAGGAGGGTATAGAGGAATGACATTCTCTACCAAAGCATGTCCACGACTTGGCATGCATGACTAAAAGAACGGATGCTCTATTTATATAGAGCATAAGTTCTTTTAGTCATGCATGCCAAGTCATGTGCATGCTTTGGTACTAAGAATGCAGAGAAAGAAAGGAACTTTTTAGAGCTCTTTTGTGAACTTTCTTTCTTTTTTTGAATAACTTGTACATTGTATAATTTATTTTTCTTTTTACAAAAAAATAATTTTCAGATTGCTTTGATGTCAGTGACCATTGCACCACTGCGCTTTGTGTCTTCCTTCATAATCTTTCCACTCCCTTGGATCCTGTGCTATCTCGCTGTCCTTGGACGGAGCAAAGAAGAGAAGGGTCAACCGCTCAGGGGCTGGAGAAAGTAAGACTTACACATTAATCACTCATACATAATATACAGGGTGGCCCCCAAAAAACGGAACGGGGCACTTCCCAAATTAAGGTAATAAAATGATGGTATTAGGGGCAGGAAGTGTGATATAACTGCCACTGACTCGGTAAAAAATTACCTGACATGGTGTCACTCACAGCGCCCTAAAACAAAAACTACAAGACCAAAATTACTGTTCTTGGTATCGTTGTTCTTTGGAAAGGACACACTATTCGATGGACATAATTATTTTGGTACTTTATTTTGGGAAGTGCCCCCTTCTGTTTTTTTGGGGCCACCCTGTATAACATACAGGTTTGTAGTAACTGAAACAGACTGTGCATTAACAATGCATCGGCACCCATGCTTTGTCTATAGATGCACTCTGGGCTACAAGGAAATTGTGTGTAAGTGGTCATTGTTGATGTGAAATATATATATATATATTAGACAAATTTCCATAATCAGGTCTCTTTGAACTGCCACAAAAGTATGTCAAAAGGGTGTCGATTGGAAATAATTTTGTTTCCTTAGAACTGAGTATAGTTCCAAGTTAGTACTACAATGCTTGAAAATTTTAGCTGTCATAACCAATTTAAATTGAACCAATGATTACCTTCATGTACTTCATGTTTCTTTAATCCCCATTCAGTTTCAGGACTTAATTGTCACAAAATAAACTAGGCCTGGGTGTATGAAAAGTATACAAGTGTTTCTCCTTCAAATTTTTAGGATATTTTAATCATGGAATTCAAAAATGCCTAAAAATGTATTGAATACCTTCACATTCATTTTTTATTAATAATGATAAATCATCTTTAACAGGTTATTTTTTGTTTTAAATGTGTATCAAATGTTGTTTGTAAATAAGAAACTTAACCCAACTCAAACTATACTCAGGTATTCTGTTCTTTGTGTTTATATCTTTGTGTACAAATCGTTTAATGCTCAATACAGTACCTTATCATTTCAAGTCATGTCATGTTGAGTTTGAGTTTTGTTAAAATATCATGATGACATATATTTATATTTATTTCATGAATATTGACTTTGCAGAGCTCTGAAATGGCCCGTACTCCTCCTGGCCCGAACCCAGATGTTCTGCATGGGATTCCACTGGGTCAAGGTCAAAGGTCAAATGTTTATTTAATATGGAAAACAAGATACATATAAAAAATAATTGTATGTTATTATCTGTTCTTTGTGTTTTAATATGATAACATGTCATGTTGACTTTGCAGAGCTCTGAAATGGCCCGTACTCGTCCTGGCCCGAGCCCAGATGTTCTGCATGGGATTCCACTGGGTCAAGTTCAAAGGTCGCAGGGCCACCGCCAGCGAGGCGCCCATTCTGGTGGTGGCGCCGCACACGTCGTTCTTTGATGCTTTTGTCCTGTTCGTTACCACCTTTCCCAGCCCCGTGTCCCGGAAGGAGAACGAGGAAACATTCTTTCTGGGAAGTAAGTGGAACCATAGGGGTCCCGGTGTTTCACAAAGATCCTAAGTTGAACTTAACTCGAAGTTGGACCTAACTATTATGGAAAGCCATTTGTAACCTTGGAATAAAATATATTCAAAAGCAAAAATGCAAGTATTTTAGACTTTACATAAATGTTGCATCAAGAACATGAAATCTCCTTGATAATAAAAATATTAATGATTTGAATCAGCTTTTTATGCCTTTGAAAATGGACGTTTAAAACATGTTTTTTTCTTCAAAGAAACTAATAGCTTACCAAAGTCCATCTAATAGAGTTAAGTGAAACTTAGGATATTTGTGAAACAACCCCCATTA